>JACEFZ010027617.1:0-312500 GCA_014155875.1 Cepaea nemoralis | reverse complement strand
TCGCTTACACTCAGGAAATAAATGACCGTAGACCCCGAGGTAGACCAAGAAGACGGTGGAGAGATAATATATATATATACAGACCTACAAGCACTTGGAATCAACGACTGGCAAGAGAAGGTCCACCAGAGAGACGAATGGAGACGGATTGTATCTGCAGCAAAGACCCTCAATGGCTCGGAACGCTGAAGAAGAAGAAGAAGAGTATCCCCATGCCATCTTTGATTTATTATTCCCCAATGTATCCCCGTGTCATCTGTAATTGTTTGTTTCCCGATTCAGTGCCTCACATCTTCAGTTTGATATTTCCTGGCGTATTCCCATTGGTGTTGTAAGTGTGTTGTATGTTTTTGTTTGTGTGTTGTATGTGTGTTGTAAGTGTGTTTTATGTGTGTTGTATGTTTATGTTGTATGTTTGTTGTATGTGTGTTGTAAGTGTTTTTTGGGTGATTTTTATGTGTCTGTTGTATGTTTGTTGTGCGTTGTAATTGTGTTGTATATTTGTTTTAAATGTGTTGTATGATTGTTGTAAGTGCGTTGTATGTTTGTTGTAAGTGTGTTCTATGTTTGTTGTGTATTGTATGTTTGTTGTAAGTGTATTGTATGTTTGTTGTAAGTGTGTTCTATATTTGTTGTATATGTGTTGTAAGTGTGTTCTAAGTGTGTTGTTAGTTCTTTACATTTTCAGATCTGCCACGGGTGTCCAAGAACGGCAGCGACGTGGTGTATGTCTCCGAGTCTGCCAGACTGACCTTGTCTTGTGTGGTCAGGGCCGGCCACCCTCCAGGTTGGTGCCCTAGATCTCAGCACGGTGCTGACCATGTGCGGTTGTTGTAGTCAGCCATCTAGCAGTTCAAATCTTGCATGGTTGTTTATGATGATTATTATTGTATCATCAGGTAACAGTCAATGCGGTATATATGCTGAGAACATTAATTGAACGCTGTGTAGAAGCAAACAAAGACCTACAACTTTGCTGTATTGACTACACAAAGGCTGTCGATCAAGTGAGACATGTCAACATGGTAGAGATGCTTGGGAGTCTCCGTGCCGAAGTGGTCAAGCCGTCTGACTCGGGCTCCGAAGGTTGTGGGTTCGATACCGGGCCGCGTCTTTCGGTTCACTAGTGCATCCCGAGGGTCGTCGCTGGAGCTACGGAGATTGTGCTTTGTGCGATACTTTCCGCGCTGCGGAAAGAGATGGAGCCATATGGGATTTTTAAAAAAACCTGGTGCAATGAAGTCGACCCTGTCGACTTTTAAGCAACTTTAACATGATAGAGATGCTTGTAGATCTACAAATTGATGGGAAAGACCTTAGACTTGTTTTTTTTTAAAGTATATATTGGAAACAACAAGCTACCATAAGGATTGATAATGAAGTAGGTCATTATCAGCCTATTAAGAGAGGGGTGATACAGGATTGTGTAATGTCTCCAGATCTGTTTCCCCTGTACAGTGAAAATATTTTCAGAAAAGTAGAAGATATGAAAGGAATCATCATTGGAGGAAGAAACGTTAATAATATTAGATGTGCAGATGATACAGTATTGATTGCAGACAATGAGCAGGATCTGCAACATTTAGTAGATGCGATTGTTGCACACAGTGAACAACTAGGGTTAGAATTAAATTGTAAGAAGACACAGATTATGGTCATCACTCATACTCATTGGCACCTTGCCGTCTTGACAGACGATAGTTTGTGCTTCACAAAGGCATAATAACTATTACCCATGGCGGTAGCGAATGTGACTGATAAGGCCAATTCGTGCTGTAAAGGTTCGTTCACAGTGGGTGCATGTGAACACGTGGTCATTTCCACCATCATGCACCATCTTACGTCTCACACGCTCGGTGTGTGACTTATCTGCAATAATTTTATCCTTTGTTAGTCGTCACTAGGAAGAACGAAATACCACAATGTAATGTACAAGTAAATGGGAATATTCTTAAGCAAGTGAATCGGTACAATTATCTCGAAATAGTCATAACATCTGATGGGAAAAGTCTTGATGAGATTTGAACAAGAATCGCCACGGCGAAGGTAGCTTTTTGCTAGATGGAAAATGTACTGACCAATAAAAGATGTCATTTGTAACGAGAAAAAGAGTGTTGAGGTGCTACATAGAACCTGTGCTTTTGTATGGATGTGAAGCACGGACAATGAGCAAACAGGCTGACAAACATCTGATGGCTGTGGAAATGTGGTTTCTGAGGAAAATGCAAATAATATCAGGGACAGACAAAAGTCCAAGTCCTAGAAGAAACAAATTAAAATCATAAACTGATTAGAGACATTAGACGTAACAGTCAATATTTGTTTGGTCGCGTATGAGAAGAAATTAATTGGAGAACTTAGTAACAGCTAGTAAGATTAAGGGGGAAAAAACAAGAGGATGGCAGAGAAGTAAATACTTGGATGGCTTGACTACGTGGCATGGTCGAGACAAGAACACAAGGCTGATCCATGACTCTGATGACCGAGTGAACTGGTAAATCATGACCGCCCACGCTTACCGACATGGCACATGATGACCTACTACTACTACTACTACTACTACTACTACTACTACTACTACTACTACTACTAGTAGTAGTAGTATTACTACTATTACTACTACTACTACTACTACTACTACTACTACTACTACTAGTATTACTACTATTAATACTACTACTACTACTACTACTACTACTACTACTACTACTTCTATTACTGCTTCTACAATCACTACCATTACTACTACTAGAAACTACAACTACTACTAGTTGTGAATCTACAACAATGGCCAGACTGCGGGAGCAGCAAATTAAAAGAGGGGTGGCCAAACAAGAACACTACGCAGGAAGCCAAAGAAGATTGATAAACCAACACAGAACTGGCGTCGTTAGCCGCTACACGCTGCGGGATTTGCTGAGGAGGGGATCCGAGCACTTGTGGACTGAATGGTTCGATGTGCAACGAGGATGATCTGTCGACTAACTAACTAACTACTACTAGCAGCAACTACTACTGCCTACAACTACTACTGCTACTGCTGCGGCTACTACTACTTCCTACTATTACTACTACTAGCAACTATTACTACTTCTACAACCACTGCTATTACTACTATTAGCAACTATTACCACTGCTACAGCCACTACTATTACTATTAATAGTAATTATTACAGCTACTATTATTTCTGCAACCACATCTATTTCTACTATTAGCAACTATTACTACTTCTACAACCACTATTATTACTACTACTAGCAACTACTAGTGCATGTAGCTAAAACTACTACTACTGCTGCTGCTACTACTATTACTACTACTAATGCTACTTACTACTGCTATAGGGTGTATTTTTCGTCACTGTGCAGTGTTTGAAAATATTGCCGCTCCAAGTTTTGTATTCACCCTCTGTAAAGTTCATGCAACATAATAGGTAAATACAAAACTTGGACCGGCAATATTTTTAAACACTGCGCAGTAATTAAAATACACTCTAATACCTAGTACCATTACTACTACTACAAGTTGTACACATTGAGGCTACAAGTGGACAGAAACAAAGCCATCATTGTTTCAATGCCACTAATCCGCTAATGTTTGAGATAGTCCAGAAAGCTGGATGTCCCTAACAGACTGACCTTCACGTCTCAATAGCCACAAACATAACCTGGACCAAAGATGGACAGGCGGTGACCTGGGCCAGCCCAGGACGGTACGAGAACGTCAACTTAACGTCCACCGACCTGGTGATCATCTCGGTGACCAAGTATGACACGGGAGACTACCTGTGCTCGGCAACCAGTCTTCTAGGCACCGCTGGATTTATCTCCCCTACCACATTGATCGTTCGATGTAAGTTGCAATCTCTGTCTTCTTTGATTCAAAGTGTGTGTGTATGTTATCTTGTTTGTCCAAATTAGAGACGCACCATTACATTTGGTGATAATATTCTTCTTCTTCTTCTTCTTCTTCTTCTTCTTCTTCTTCTTCTTCTCCTCCTCCGCCGCACGAAGCACATTATCAATTGTACCACTCAATGAAGGCATTATTATTTGCACCACTGCATTAGCATATTGTGACATGTACCACTCTACAATCACATTATGACTTGTACCACCCCACTATCACATTACGACCTGTACCACCCCACTATCACATTATGACTTGTACCATTCCACTACCACATTAAAACTTGTACCACCCCACTATCACATTAAGACGTGTGCCACTCCACTATCACATCAAGAGTTGTGCCACTCCACTATCATATTATGACTTGTACCACTCCATCATCACATCAAGACTTGTACCACTCCAGTATCAGATTATGACTTGTACTACTCCACTATCACATTAAGACTTGTACCAGTCCACTATCACATCAATACTTTTACGACTCCAGTATCACATTATGACTTGTACCATTCCACTATCACATTATGACTTGTACCACTTCACTATCACATTATGACTTGTACCACTCCACTATCACATCAATACGTGTACGACTCCAGTATCACATTATGACTTGTACCATTCCACTATCACATTACGACTTGTACCACTCCACTATCACATCACTACTTGTACCACTCTAGTATCACAATATGACTTGTACCACTTCACTATCACATTATGACTTGTACCACTCCACAATCACATCAAGACGTGTATTACTCCACTATCACATTAAGACTTGTATCACTCCACTATCAAATTATTACTTGTAGCACTCCACTATCATATTTAGACTTGTACCACTCCACAAAAATATTTAGACTTAGACCAGTCCACCATCACATCATGGCTTGAAATTCGGGCTCATGTCAGAATGTGCTTCCGTCCCCGCAGACAGACCACAGATACCCAGGCTAGCGAACGACACGACAGTTGAAGCCACAGCTGGGGGAAGCGCTGTCTTACAGTGCCCCGTGGATGCTTTCCCACGACCCACCAGGATCCAGTGGTACAGAGTTCTCCGCGGACAAACACACCTGGTGAACACGTCGAGCAGCCCTCGCTACAGCGGTGCATCTGTCACGAATCAGGTAAGAGAAGCCATGGCTGCAGAACGTTACCATCATCATGTGCCATGCCGATAAGCGTAGGCGGTCATGTTTCGCCATCTCACTCGATCACCAGAGTCGTGGATCAGTTCAGTGTTCTAGTCTCGACCATGCCACGTGGCCAAGCCATCCAGGTATTTACTTATCTGCCTTCCCCTTCTTCTCTTCCACTCGATCTTGCCAGTTGTCTCCAAGTTCTCCAATTTATTTATTCTCATAAGGTGACGAAAAAAATTAGAACGTTGCAACAATGGGAAATAAAAATATTTAGGTATGTGTAACTCCTGCGAGAAAGTGAAAGAAACTAAACACATACACAGTGTAGAACCTGACAACCAATTTCACTAGGTCAAACGTAAATCACAGAAAAAGGGGTAAGTGGATAGGTTGAGAAGTGAGGGGATCCGTGATAATATTCCCAAAAAATTATAAAAAATTTTTTTAATTATACTACGATACAACGAATAGACATTCGATTACAAGAATGTTCCTCGGGAATAACACAAACAGATCTCAAGAGAAACATGACATTAGGAACGTGTCATACCTAGATGTTTTTCTGTTTATGTTTTCGTGTTACTACATTTTCTAAGTTTACGTACTTAACTGTTTTAAGAAAGAGACAAACAGCTTTTTTTGGTCCTGTGATGAGGAGAGAGGCATTTGAGAACAGCATGACAACTAGAATGATCTATAAAATAAATAGGCATAGGCAGATCAAGAGAAATTATTCTGGATGGACATGGATGAATATCAGCAGCAGAGTTGATTCAGAACACCAAGGACCGAGATCTGTGGAGATACATGGACGCCTACGCCAGCTGGCTTGGCACACGATGATGATGATTATTAATTTCACCAAACTATCACATAACATAGAGGAGTGGACGGTCGTGGTGGCCATGTCTGCCATAAACATGCGCCTGAAGAAGAGGGTCTAAACCTTCCGAGCTGTCTGGTGCTTGCAGCATGGGGACATCTTTAGGACCGTGTGGCATTTGCCAACGCAGATCCACAATCACCCACCTACCAGGTCACATGGTACTTGCAGCATAGAACGAACGAACGAACCATGTTTATTTTCAAAGGGTAACAAATTGGGCACACAAGCCCGTCTTACATTCGACGCTTCCAATCACTCGGCTTTCGTTCATCAATTGTGCATGTTACATTCACATAGGAAAAACCATTGTCAAACGGAGTTTGTAAATATAAACAATGCATATTACCATGTTATGAGACAGGCAAACACGCGTACACACGCACATTCATAAACACACACATGTACACACACATACATACCTGCACACATACTTGCATAATTTGCACATACTCTCACAGTTATTCACACACTCAGTAACAGACAAATACACACTCCCTCGCATACACTGCATCATGCATACATACACACACAAACATACACAGACATACACACAGACATACACACATACATACACACATACACACACATACATAAACATATACATAAACATATACACACATACATACACATACACACATACATACACACAGGTACACACATACACACATACACATACATACACACGCATAGACACACATATACACACAAACACATCCACCCACCCACACACTCACACATATAGACACATACACCCTGCCTCACATAATCACTGAAACTAATATGAACAAACTCCCACACTTTAATGCACTTACGATTATCGTGAGCATCCTCGCAAAATTATTATTTTTTTTATTTTATTTTTTTTTTGGGGGGGGGGGGGTGGAGAAAATATGGAAAAATTGAAAATAATTTTTAAAAATATGTTATACATACACATTGTGTAACGTAAAATATAGTGATGCAATTCAATAAGATAATTCCTAAAATTGACATAAACTTGGTGAAATAAGAAGTGCATATAGTACACGTTAAAATCAAGTGGCATTAAGTTAAAAACGATAATATGAAAGATGAGGATACAGAAAAAATGTGGAATAGCATGTCACATGACACATGGAGACATCTTTAGCACCGTGAGGCATATGAGGTAGTGAATGCAGTTCCACAACCCCCGACCTACTAGCTCTAGGGCTCGCACTCAGCCGCATCTTATTTGGGAGTAGACTGTTTTGCATTGACTTAAATTATATGAGCATCGGCCTTTCATAAATCAATGGTAAACTACTGCTTAGATATTCATCAATAAACGCTAGAGTTGACTGCAACGTTCTGTAAAGAGCATGCAGCTACATTTAGTTTGGTGTAACTGGTTCGAACTCCGTGGCGAAGGGCTCAGTTCGTAATCCCACATACCCGCGTTCGAAACACAGTTGCGGTCGATTTGGCAGCAGACATTGGTCGATTACGAAATGATATGGGTGCCGGTCGTTCAGAAAGCAATGGCAGATTACTGAACTTAAACTTGGCAAGAGATCACAACAGCAAAAAAATGCTGGTGTTGACTGCGACGTCGTGTAATGGATATGCAACTAAACTGGTCCGGGGAGCAGCGAAGAGAGGTGCACGAAAGTCGTATACACGTCACATGCTAGGATAAGGCCGTTGGGTATTTGTGTCCTGCAGCAGTACGACCTGACCATCAGCTCCCTACAGGTCAGTGATGCGGGCATCTACCTGTGTGTGGTCACCAACCAGGTGGGCAGCGGGACTGGACCAAACATGACTCTAGTCGTCACATGTAAGTAGTGTTTGTAGTCGTCACATGTGTGTATTGTATCTTGTCGTCACGTGTACGCATTGTGTGTCGTCGTCACATATATATGTTAATTGTATTCTTCACATGTAAGTAGTGTTTATAGTCGTCACATGTAAGTCGTGTTTATTGTCGTCACATGTATGTATTATTTGTAGTCGTCACATTATGTATTTGTATCGATGTCACATGTAAGTATTGTTTGCAATCGCCGCATATATGTATTGTTTATAGTCGTCACATGTAACTATTGTATCCAGTCGTCACGTGCAAATATTGTATCCAATCGTCACGTGCAAATATTGTATCCAGTCGTCACGTGCAAATATTGTATCCAGTCGTCACGTGCAAATATTGTATCCAGTCGTCACGTGCAAATATTGTATCCAGTCGTCACGTGCAAATATTGTATCCAGTCGTCACGTGCAAATATTGTATCCAGTCGTCACGTGCAAATATTGTATCCAGTCGTCACATGTAAATATTGTATCCAGTCGTCACATGTAAATATTGTATCCAGTCGTCACATGTAAATATTGTATCCAGTCGTCACGTGTAAATAGTGTGTCCAGTCGTCACATGTAAATAGTGTATCCAGTCGTCACATGTAAATATTGTATCCAGTCGTCACATGTAAATATTGTATCCAGTCGTCACATGTAAATAGTGTATCCAGTCGTCACATGTAAATATTGTATCCAGTCGTCACATGTAAATATTGTATCCAGTCGTCACATGTAAATATTGTATCCAGTCGTCACATGTAAATATTGTATCCAGTCGTCACATGTAAATATTGTATCCAGTCGTCACATGTAAATATTGTATCCAGTCGTCACATGTAAATATTGTATCCAGTCGTCACATGTAAATATTGTATCCAGTCGTCACGTGTAAATAGTGTGTCCAGTCGTCACGTGTAAATAGTGTATCCAGTCGTCACATGTAAATAGTGTATCCAGTCGTCACATGTAAATAGTGTATCCAGTCGTCACATGTAAATATTTTATCCAGTCGTCACATGTAAATATTTTATCCAGTCGTCACGTGCAAATATTGTATCCAGTCGTCACATGTAAATAGTGTATCCAGTCGTCACATGTAAATATTGTATCCAGTCGTCACATGTAAATATTGTATCCAGTCGTCACATGTAAATATTGTATCCAGTCGTCACATGTAAATATTGTATCCAGTCGTCACATGTAAATATTGTATCCAGTCGTCACATGTAAATATTGTATCCAGTCGTCACATGTAAATAGTGTGTCCAGTCGTCACATGTAAATAGTGTATCCAGTCGTCACGTGTAAATAGTGTATCCAGTCGTCACATGTAAATATTGTATCCAGTCGTCACATGTAAATATTGTATTCAGTCGTCACATGTAAATATTGTATCCAGTCGTCACATGTAAATATTGTATCCAGTCGTCACGTGCAAATATTGTATTCAGTCGTCACATGTAAATATTGTATCCAGTCGTCACATGTAAATAGTGTATCCAGTCGTCACATGCAAATAGTGTATCCAATCGTCACATTTAAGTACTGTATCTTTGGAGATGTCATATTATGGAAGAATGCTGAAAACTCGTTCAGCCAAAATGGGCAATCTGGATATTTTGAGGGAAGCTAAGTCACAAAGACAACTTATCACATATCAGAAAGAAGCAAACTTCATATTTGACTACATTATGAGAAGACAGAAACTGGAACTTGTGACAACGGGACAGATCTGTGGAAAGAGAGATAAAAGAAGACAGCGAAAGAAAATTGTTGACGGCCTTGTGTCATGGCACGGAGGGGAGTCAGTACACGAATTGATCCATGCCGTTGGATATCGTAATTTGTGGAGAGGCATGATCGCCCACGCCAACCGGCAAGGCACTAGATGATGATTGTCTGCAATTCTGAAGACTGTTTTCTGGGTGGAAGCTGTAGCGTTGGCTCCGATACTCCAGGGGGAGACGACGGGGGAATGGTGAACAGAATACAGCATTAGCTTGATCCCGTGTTGAACAAACCGTGTCTATGGGCCACTGTCAGGGGCGGGTGGGTTTGTCAATCAGAGGTGATGAGTGGGTAGATCTGAGGTGTGTGTTTGTGTGTGTGTGTGTGTGTGTGTGTGTGTGTGTGTGTGTGTGTGTCAGGGGCGGGTGAGTTTGTCAATCAGAGGTGATGAGTGGATAGATCTGAGGTGTGTGTTTGTGTGTGTGTGTGTGTGTGTGTGTGTGTGTTCCTATGTCTGTGTGTGCGTGTGTGTATGTATAGGTGGGTTAATGAATGTGTGTGTGTGTGTGTGCATGCGTGACTGTGTGTGTATGCCTGTCTGTGTGTATATCTGCCTGTGTTTGTGTGTATGTCTGCCTATGTCTGTGTGTGTGAGTGCCTATGTTTGTGTGTATGTCTGCTTTGTCTGTGTGTGTGTGTGTGCCTATGTTTGTGTGTTTGTCTGCCTATATTTGTGTGTTTGTCTGCCAATGTCTGTGTGTGTGTGTGCCTATGTCTGTGTGTGCCTGACTGTGTATGTGCATGTGTATCTGTGTGTGTCTGCATATGTCTATATATGTGTGTGTGTGTCTGCATATGTCTATATATGTGTGTGTGTGTCTTCATATGTCTATATGTGTGTGTGTGTGTGTGTGTACCTGTGTCTGGGTTTTATGCGTGTCTGTGTCTATATGTGACTATGTCTGTGTCTGTGTGTTAGTGTGTATGTGTGCTTGCGTGCATGAGTGCGTGCGCGCGAATTATGCTGAAAAACTGTCATGTAAACGATGAAACACAGTTAAGAACATTATCATCATCATCATCATTATCATTATTATCATCATCATCATCATCATTCAACGATGTCTCTGGCAGCATCAAGCGCCCAGGTACAGCATGCCTCTACGGACAAAACTACAGCGGTCGTCTTTGGCGTCATCAGTCTCGTCCTTTTGGTCATAATCATCACCATCATCGTGGCTACGTGCTACCTCTGTAAGTACACTTTGTATGAGATGTTTCAGTGTCGGAGAGAGAGGAAGGGAGATAGAGGGGGAGATAGGGGAGAGGGGTGGGACAAGGGAGGTGGAGAGAGACAGACAGAGACAGACGGTGATATAAACAGAGGTATTGAAAGGTAGAGGAGGGGGACAGACAGAGAAAGCGAGGTACAGACAGTTAAGTCTAGACATAAGTATTGAAAGATAAAAAGAGACAGACAGAGAAAGAGACAGTCAGACAGTGATATAGACAGAGGTATTGAAAAATATAGCGGGGGCAGACAAGGAAAGAGAGAGGCAGACAGAGATATTGAAAGATAGAGAACAGAGGGGGAGAGAGAGATAGCCACAGACAGACAGACACACATACAGACAGAACCCCCTGGAGACAACATGGCCAACCCAGACCTAGCCTCAGCCAATCCCTGTGAGCAGTGCTGAATCATGACCTAGATACATTCCAATGTGCCTCCCCGCAGATGTGAAGCTGCACACCCAGTCTTGCACACCCCGCTGGTTGATCTTGTGGAGGGGAAGGAGAGCTCTGCCACAAAATCCCTGTGGGGGTGTTGCTATGGGCGGGACTTACAGTTCTCCGAGGCATTCACAACCTTAATCACTGCACACTCTCGCTGACTACGCGAGAATCTTTGATATCACAGTCCATGCCCAACAGAGTTTGTATTGGCATATGTCCCACAGTCTAATTCTCTATACTGATGTTTTTATGTTGTCTGTTCAATTTTCTGATTGAGGCGCCGTGGCTGAAAGGATCTGAAAACAACGGGTTCGATCGCAGCTTAGAGCTGAGAAATTCTCCAAGAATAACTGGTATCTAATGATAAAACGTATCCCCCCTGATCGCTTGAGTAATGAGATCGAATCTTCTCGTATCAGTGCGAAAACATGAAGTTTCGTGTGCAAGTTGTCTATGTTACAGATCCCATACAGAAATCACAAAGAGTAGGCCGTAGAGTGGTTGCCCTGGTAAAGTTGTTAGAATAGAAAAGCTACGGATAGAGCCCGTGACCTTGGGTGGGAACTGTCTGGAGGGAACACGCCATAGAGACCGTGGCCTTGGGTGGGAACTGTCTGGAGGGAACGCGCCATAAAGACCGTGGCCTTAGGTGGAATCTGTCTAGAGGAAACTCACCTACCCACGGGTAGATAGAGGCCGTGATCTGGGATGGAATCTGTCTAGAGGAAGCACACCTGACACAGGTGCATGCTAAATTCGAATACAGTGATCTTTGCGGTGCATAACCAGGCGTGGCAACTAGTCTGGAATCGAATCTTCGACAGACGGACAGTTAGAGCATTGCTTTGCTGAATCGGTAGCTTCTGCAGTCTGTCTTGTTTCAGATGTATTGGTGTTACCTTTTCAGGCCGAGAGAGAGAGAGAGAGAGAGAGAGAGAGAGAGAGAGAGAGAGAGAGAGAGAGAGAGAGAGAGAGAGAGAGAGAGAGAGGGGGAGATCGTGTTACATGCTCAACATATGGTCTCTGCAAGTCAGCCCAGACATTGTGCTATGGTATAACTCCATCCCTGGCCTTACCGTCGTTGGTTGTAGTTGTATGCCTTTTTTATAGTACAATGTAACAAACTATAGTTTGTCAAGACGGCCAGGTGTCAGTGATAACTAGGTGTGTATATCACCTCCTCGAAAGAGGAGCAAAGAAGAGGAAGTATACTATGACGACAAGCAACAAACATGGATGCACTTTCTGGCTGTGTTTACTGACAGCCATCTTGTCCCTTTTATTGACAGGTAAGTGCGCCAAGGGACACGAGCGGGCCAGAGTGAGTCCCGTCATGGATCCGACTGTCAAACATTCTGGGAGGTAGGCTGGGTGTTTCATCATCATCATTGTCGTCGTCATCAACATCATCTTCACCATCAACATTAATATCATCATATAAATGGTATTCTTCTGCTTAGTCTACTACTACTACTACTACTACTACTACTACTACTACTACTACTACTACTACTACTACTACTACTACTACTACTACTACTACTACTACTACTACTACTACTACTACTACTAATATTAATTCAATACTAATCAATACTACTAATACTAACATTATTGTTGTTACTGCCAGAATGATACTGGTATTACAAATGCCGCTATTACTAATCTATTGTTGTTGATTGTTTGTTTGATTTTTTTTTTTTTAAACATACATATCTTTAGAAACAAGAGCGTTGAAGGACAAAACAGATTATCTCTGGAGGTTTGCCTTGTCCATGCTGTAGTTAATTTAATCTTGATTGATTCAGTGCCAGACAAAAAGTCGGTTTGGACCAACCATGGTACACAATCAAATGAACAAGTATGATCATGCACATTTCCATTTAGGGGGCTGAGTGGTTTTGAGGTATGGTGTCCGTCTCGAGTACTGGAGGTCCCGGGTTCAGGCCCCGGTGAGTAATAAAATTTCCCCTGGTCTCTGGGTAGTGAGATCGGACGCCCGTGTGTATTGTTGCGCACGCAAACAAATCCCTTGGCAGTTGGAAATCGAAAAAGAGTAGCCTAACGGCGCTGCCCGGGCAAAATTTCGAGATTAAAAATCTACCCAAAGTATTTCAGGATCCTCGCCGATGCTACGGAGTTCGTGCATTGAGCTGAGTTTCTCCAGACTCAGGTTTTAGTTAGGAGGAAAACGGAGCCCTTATGGGTTAAACCTTGTGCCGTGATGTTGATCCAACGACTATACTAAACTAAACATTTCCATTCACTGAACATTGAAACTGCGGAAGATGGCACTGAGTAAAACAAATAACACAATGACCAGAGTATGGTGATATATCGTTCTTCTGCACAAATGAAATGTCACATTTGGCGGTATATTATCCATCGGTAATGAATCAGTTAAGTAACTGGACCTTCCTATTTATTCCCGTCTCCGGAACTTCAGTCAGCAGGTTTTTTGATGAAGCTGACAGGCATCTTGTATTCCTTCTCTATTCAAGAACACAAGTCTGGAGATGTCAGGTAGGGAGACTATGGGGGTTTCTGCAGGGCAGTTACATCGTGCGTTGCGAGGTACCCCATCACTAATAGGAATGACAACGCTAGCGAATTGTCATGTAGCAGAATTCACCTATTTGTTGTCCGCTGTACGCGGAAACTCGTCTATCACTCAAAACAGTACTTTTACGTCACTGCGGCATCAACTTGTGCTTTCTGAAGCAATTATAATGTCTCTCAGGGTGAATTCTGAAGTAAAACACAAAATGTGACGTTTGTATGTTGTTCTGACAATAACATGTTCAACTCAGACGATGCTACATACACAACCCACAAATTGCTGTCACTTCAGTTCGCGGCTTATTGTGACAGTGACATCACCAATGTTGCATTATCAAGGTCATGACCAGCATATACAAACAACTATTAGGCTCGAATCGTCGAGTGGTCACAGGCATGTCTGTTTGCTGAAGTTCTCACGATGTGCATTTTATCGCCGACTGTCGACATACTCCGACTTGGCTGGGAACTGTCACCTGCTGGCAGGATGTATTTGATTGGGCTTTTTCCTCGTCTGCTATCCCAATGGCTCCCCCAGGGGGTTTAAACCCAGCCTTTGGCAAGATTTCTGGGAGTAACTTCGTTCATCACCTTGTAGATAAGTTAAAGCAAAAGAGGTTGTGAGATATAGAGAATCGTATAGTTACCTCACTGTCTCTGTTGGCTTTTGCTCACTTTGAACTCAAGCGTAGTCCATGCATGTACTACAACTACTAGTGCACTGGACTGATTTTTGCGTAAGGATTAGCTTTCCTTATTGCTAGTCTCCTTCGCCATCATCTGAACCCACTCCGACTTATCAGTCAAGGACGAGAAGTTAACACTGTAGTTCAACTGACGAATGTAGAGGTTGTACCTGCTGCTACCTCGGTATCAGCACACCGGAAGTTTAAGAACGAGAGATCTTGTCCATTCGGCCGTGCTTACTTCCACTGGCTCATTTGAACCCCGATATTCCTCACACATTTGAACTCCGATAAATAAAGCTATTATAATAGGCCCAGACAGAATCCAATGCTCACACATTTTAACCCCGATAAATAAAGCTATTATGTAATAGTTTTTTTTAAACGCTGCATAATAACCCTTGCAGGACGTTGCAGTCAGCGCCAGCATTTTCAGCTGCTATTAAT
Source organism: Cepaea nemoralis (assembly GCA_014155875.1). Lineage (NCBI taxonomy): Eukaryota > Metazoa > Mollusca > Gastropoda > Stylommatophora > Helicidae > Cepaea > Cepaea nemoralis. The sequence goes on along the minus strand of JACEFZ010027617.1, from coordinate 297,575 downwards.
GTACTAGGCAAGTTTTTACGTTCAGTAGTTTGCCATTGCTTTCTGAACGACCGGCTCCCATAACAACATGTTATAACGCAACGCGACACGGTCTGCTGCACAAATCGGTCGCGGCTGCGTTTCGAACGCCTGGTAAGCGGCTCACGAACCGCTTTCGCAAACCTTTGGCGTGCCTAGACAGAATCTATTGCTCACACATTTGAACCCCGATAAATAAAGCAATTATAATAGGCCCAGACAGAATCCATTGCTCAAACATTTGAACCCCGATAAATAAAGCTATTATAATAGGCCCAGACAGAATCCATTGCTCAAACATTTGAACCCCGATAAATAAAGCTATTATAATAGGCCCAGACAGAATCCATTGCTCAAACACAACTCATCTCTTCAAGGGAGATTTTGCAGATACCTTGTGTGTATATGCGCTCGCGTAAATGCGCTATACACGAAGTATAGAATATAACGCACGCGCGTGTGTGTGCGCGCGAGCGCGTGCGTGCGTGTGTACGCGCGTAAATCTGCAGTCGGCCTTGTGAAAGTTGTCTCATCTGTTATTGTTCTTATCCAGGCTGTTCCTGCCATCTTTGAACCCCGAGCCAGGGCTCACATCTCATCTTGATGAACGTGCCCACAGACTGGCAAGTTCATTAACACCTCTACCTCCCGCCAGGCAGGGCGACCACCACACAGACAGCGGCGAGTATGTCTGCTAGCTTTTTTATTTGTGCTTTATTAGTTTTCTGAATTATTTGTTGAATAATCTCACGTGAGTTGATATCCTGTGCCACATGATACTCAGCTCCTGCAGGTGATGGAGAGCTACGGTAGATCAACGGCTAGATGCTCGCCTACCGGTACACTAGGTATGGTTCTAATTCGCATCGATGCGGCTTTTATTTTTAATTTACAGATCGATCCATCCTAAAATTATATCAGGAAATGTCTTGGGAAATAAAGACGGTTAACCACATCCTGCCTGGAGTGCATGTTGATCTGTGAGAATATGGGAGTGTATGTTGATCTATGAGAATATGGGAGTGCATGTTGATCTGTGAGAATATGGGAGTGCATGTTGATCTGTGAGGATATGGGAGTGCGTATTGATCTGTGAGAATATGGGAGTGCATGTTGATCTATGAGAATATGGGAGAGCATGTTGATCTGTGAGAATATGGGAGTGCATGTTGATCTGTGAGAATATGGGAGTGTATGTTGATCTGTGAGAATATGGGAGTGCGTGTTGATCTGTGAGAATATGGGAGTGCATGTTGATCTGTGAGAATATGGGAGTGCATGTTGATCTATGAGAATATGGGAGTGCATTTTGATCTGTGAGAATATGGGAGTGCGTGTTGATCTGTGAGAGTATGTGAGTGCATGTTGATCTGTGAGAATATGGGAGAATAGCGCCATAAAGCCAATACGTCTCATCGCCTGAAATAGGATCCTTTACTGTCATTGGCTGCCACTAACACGTGACACGACACGTGAGGGATAGAATATAACACTTGACACGGCACGTGAGGGATAGAATAAAACACCTGATACGACATGGGGGGGGGGGAAATAGAATAAAACACCTGATACGACATGTGGGGGATAGAATATAACACGAGACATGACAAGTGAGGTTTAGAATATAACACTTGACACGACATGTGAAGTTTAGAATATAACACCTGACACGACACGTGTGATTTAGGATATAACACTTGACACGACAGGTGAGGTTTAGAATATAACGCTTGACATGACACGTCAGGTTTACATTATAACACTTGACATGACATGTGAGGGATAGAATATAACACTTGACACGAAGAGTGAGGGATAGAGTATAACACTTGTCATGACATGTGAGGGATAGAATATAACACGAGACACGACATGTGAGGTTTAGAATATAACACTCGACACGACACGTGAGAGATAGAATATAACACTTGACATGACACGTGAGAGATAGAATATAACACTTGTCACGACATGTGAGGGATAGAATATAACACTTGACACGAAAAAGTGCGGGATAGAATATAACACTTGTCACGATATGTGAGGAATAGAATATAACACGAGATATGACACGTGAGGTTTAGAATGTAACATTTGACACGACATGTGAGGTTTAGAACATAACACCTGACACATGTGAGGGATAGAATATAACACTTGGCATGACACGTGAGGTTTAGAATATAACACTTGACACGATTATTTAGGGATGGAATATAACTCTTGACACGACACGTGAGAGATAGAATATAACACTTGACACAACATGTCAGGTTTAGAATATAACACTTAAATGGCATGTCAGGTTTAGAATATAACACTCGACACGACATGTCAGGTTTATAATATAACACTTGACACGACACGTGAGAGATAGAATATAACACCTGATACAACATATCAAGTTTAGAATATAGCACTTGACATGGGATGTCAGATTTAGAATATAACACTTGAAACGACATGTCAGGTTTAGAATATAACACTTGACACGATTAGTTAGGGATACAATATAACACTTGACACAACACGTGAGAGATAGAATAAGAAAACCAGCATATCTATGAGAGACACTGTGAAAATCGCTAGACGGCCTAGTCCACCTAATATCAGATTAAAAGCTCAAAAATGATGATGGTGGTCGTGGCGATGATGATTATGATTGTGATGGCGATGAGACATTAAAACGTATATTGGATCAACTTACAGTTTGAATAAGAATTCAGCGTGGCAGACGTGTTTTATCACCTGACAGTTAGTCTAGATCAGAGGTTCCCAAACCACGGCCCATGAGCCACTTGTGGCCCTCCAGCTGTCACAAAGTGGCACGTGAGACCTCGAGCAGTCATTTTCCGCAATGACCGTTAAAAAAAAAAAAACAAGTAACGTTGCAGACTCACCGACAGTAACCTAGCTGCGCTTATGACTTTGGGCACGACAGATTTGTGCCCAGACATTGATAAATTGGCATCTGAACTTAAGTAACATGTTATGAATAACAGTTACAATTGTAAATTAATTACATTAATAGCGATTTTCGAAAACTGATTGAAAATTAACGTTAAGAAAGGTAAGAATGATATTGCACGACTTTTATAATTTTATAACGTTGTGGCCCGCTTAGCTACCGAAAATGGTAGATAGGTCCCTCTGCTTGAAAATCATTTAAACTACTGGTCTAGATCAATAATAACAAGTTTTCTCCCATCAAATCAACCATCTGACGCCCTAAATTTTAAATATATTGCAGTAGTGGTCTCCAATCTGAGACATTGGAGACCCAAGTTTTTCGTCTGCCTCCCCTGGATCCTGACACCAGGTCACATGATACACCTTTCAGGTGAGTGTTGTAAAGTACATTATATTCCTTTTAGTTGAATGTTGTTACAATGAATTGTTAGTTTATTTCACCAAGTATGTTGCAGGTTCTACGTTACTTCTTGCTCGTCTCTGCACTGTTGTGTATTATCCTCTCTTTATTTCTTTGCTTCTGTATCAAGAAGTGCCGTACAATCTCCAACAGTTCAGCCATGAGCATCAAGTCCCCGCATGTTTTTCCAGTTTCTTTAAATGTACTTCTGACTATTCCCAGTCCACCAGCAGGTGTGTGTCTTTTTCCGTTTGATCCAAGTGCCTGACCTATCCGATATGGGAGACCCTACCAGTAGTAGCGCTACCGCCAGCATAGGTCTTTTGATCAATGGGACAAGCAAGCACTGCGTCACTTTACGGTGGAGATCGTCAGTGTTGCTTTAATCTGGCTTTCTTTGGCGTAACAATGTCCTGTCACGTGTAAGAGCTGGGCACGCAAACGTGTGATGCCTGGCAATGGGGAATTTACAGCAGTACAGACATGAACAAGAAGTAACAGAGGATCTACAACAGTACAGCGATAAATAACAGAGAATCTCCAACAGTACAGCGATAAGTAACAGAGAATCTCCAACAGTACAGCGATAAGTAACAGAGAATCTCCAACAGTACAGCGATAAGTAACAGAGAATCTCCAACAGTACAGCGATGTATTATTGCCAACAGACTACAACACAATACCTCAGGAAAAGTGTGTGTGTGCCTGTGTGCGTGTGTATGTTTGTGTGCACGTACGTTGTATCTAGTGTTTGTGTTTTTGTGTATGTTGTGCGTGAGTGCGCTCGCATGCGTGCGTGTAAACCTGCAGTCAGTGTTGTGACAGTGGTTGTATACGATATTACTGATGTTACAGTTATTGTGTGCGATATTACTATTGTGATAGATGTATATGTTATTACTATTGTGACATTTGTTGTAGATGATATTACAATTGTGACAGTTGTTGAATATGATATTACTATTGTGACAGTTGTTGTATGTGTTTTTACTATTGTGACAGTTGTTGTATATGTTAATACTGTTGTGATAGTTGTTGTATATGATATTAGTAATATGACAACAATATCATATTACTATTGTCACAGTTGTATAAATGATATTACTATTGTGACATGTGTTGTATATGATATTAATCTTCTGACAGCTGTTGTGTGTGTTTTTGCTATTGTGATAGTTGTATACGATATTACGTTTGTTACAGTTGTTGTATATGATATTACTATTGTGACATTTGTGTGTGTGTGTGTGTGTGTGTGTGTGTGTGTGTGTGTGTGTGTGTGTTCGTGCGTGCGTGCGTTCGTGCGTGCGTGTGTGTGTGTGTCCCCATCCATAATGTGCCATGCCGGTAATCGTGGGCGGTCATGTTCTGCCATCTCACTCGATCACCAGAGTCGTGGATCAGCTCCGTGTTTCTGTCTCGACCATGCCACAAGACCAAGCCATCCAGGTATTTGCTTCTAAGTCTTCCCCTTGGACTGTTCCCCTCGATCTTACCAGTTGTCACCAAGTTCTCCAGATCATTTCTTCTCATAACATGACCAAAACAATGTGACTGTCTACGTCTAATGTCTCTAATCAGTTTACAATCTTCATTTGTTTCTTGAAGAACTTGTTCATTGGTCTTTCTGGCTGTCCATGGTATTCTTTGCATTTTCCTCAGAAACCACATTTCTACAGCCATTGTCTTGACATGCATTCAACCACTGAAGCATTAAAACTCAAACTTGAATGAATGCATGTAACCAAAGTCGCTCACCTTGAAGACTGTTATAATTTTGAGATAAATCCTTTTATTTCGGATCTGCTCTCTTTTAGACAAAATGAACACAACACTGCGGTATCATATAACGGGGCCCTAACACGGGCACGGGACGTTATATATGTTAATACAACCTGGCCGTTCATCCAATTCTATTATTACACAATCTCCTAAAGCATATTGCAGCTAATGTCCAACATAACTCGTTAACTCGTTGTCTATACTTGCTATATGTTCCGGTCCTGAGTATGACAAGAATGCTATGTAAACAGGCGATATCCCTCAGTAACAATGCCTTGCCCTAAATGATCAAACCTTTTGTTCACGGAGCTTTCAGGGAAAACTACACACAGCCGTCTTGATCTGCTTTCTCGAAGTCACCTCTGTTGCTGTCTTGACGATGCTTACGTCGTCCTTAGTTTTCCCTAGTGGTCAAGTCATTCTATTGTTAGACTGGGAATCTCCCAATTCCCACTATGTGGTGCGTGTGAGCGTGACCACTATGTGGCATAATGCCCCCTCCCAGAAAAAAAAATGCTATGTCATTTTTTCCTTTCATATATGATACTTACAACTGTAACCATAATTTTCTGTTACCTACCACCAGATAGTTCTAGGATTTACCACATCCTTAACCCTCAAAAAAAAATTATAAATGCAACATAACGGGCACGCCCACCTGTCCGATCCCTACGTCGAACGTCGTGTGACTGATCCTATGGAATCAGTTCAACTAATAACTGAATATTAGTCCCTACCTTGTCCTAATGACAAGTGTGTCCTAACTCTAGGTATTACCATGAGTTTCGGACGAGGGTAATAATGCAGATTTCCCAGTCACCATGTTAGTCGTAGTCGTTACTTGTTGTCGTATGACAATATTAATGGGTAGGGTGCTTGTCTGTGCTTCCACCTTAACTTTTTCCCGATATTTTCCTTTGGGATTTGGATTGTCACTTGGTCATATTTAGCTCCTGTAGTGATTCATAAGCATACAGCATAACATGACACATACCCTTCGGACCCAACATTTCTCATTAACTAATATAAATGCTAAATAAATCAAATATCGTCATTCACAATTACAACTTTATACTCAAGTGTTTCTGAGTTCTTTCCAATCAGAAGTCCTTGTCTCTGTTAATAACTTTCATCCTTGCCTTGGCTCTGTTTTGAACACATATCAGATATAAATGTACCTGATAATATCTAATCAAATAACCTATCTTAACATGTTGGTTATTGTTATCTTGACCCACTAATAAGGCTTATAATATGTAATCACTCAATATATATCTGAATCTTGAACTTAATACAACAAGAACTATAACTATAATTCAAAAATTCAACTATAACTAACCAACAAGAAAATCTGCCATTCTATAATCGACTCAGAATGTCAGCAAGATTATTGTCTTTTCCAGGAATGTGACAGATGTCAAATTCATAGTCTTGTAATAGTAATGACCATCTGTGTATTCTAGAATTTTTCGGATGACCCGATTTAAAAATTTGTAACGGTTTGTTATCCGACAGAACCAGAAATTTCCTACCTAGTAAGTATCTAGAGAACTTCTCAATACTTTCAATTAAAGCTAGAGCCTCTAATTCAGTAACAGCATAGTTTCTCTGAGTTTCAGATAGCTTCTTACTGAAGTAAAGAATAGGATGTAGTTTCCCTTCATGTAATTGAAGTAATACAGCTGAAATAGCATGTAAACTAGCATCTGTTTGTAAAACAAAGTCTTTTGAAATGTCAGGTAATTTCAAAATAGGATATGTACTAAACAGAGTTTTTATTTGTTGTAATAATTTCTCATGATCCTCTGTCCAACTATTTTTATAGGTCTGTAATATAGATATATACATGTGAAAAATCATACATTTCAAAGATTTAAGACTTTTTAGGAAAATAACTCAGAATTATATTCTAATATTATGACTCAACAATAATAAATCCTTAACCAATTCATCATAATAAAATAATAATATAGTTACTAACAATTATCTGTAAAAGCTAAAATATGTTCATACACCCAAGTGTAGAGATATAAGATAGTGTGAACACTTTGAACAAATATAGATTTAGATCTAAGAAATTTGGAATTCTAAGTAATAAGACTGTAAATGTGTCTGTAATGTATTTTGTGTTAATATGAACCTAACACTTTCATCCCATTATATTTTTCTTTTATTCTTCCCTTTTTTTCTATTTCTTTCTCTCTTTCTTTCTGTCATACTTATGGTGTTTCCGTACTGAACGTATGTTCATATTTGTACTTTTCAACTTTGTTAAATTGAACACTGTCATAACTTTCACTCGTATATATAACGACAATAAAGTATATTTGATTAATTTGTAGCAGAAACAAGCCAAGCAAATAAAGTACGCATTAATTAATGTATCGTAATTATTGACTTGTGTATACATTTTCTTGAGTGATTGAATGACTGTATTTTTATTCGCAATATCATCAATATATGCCTTTGTGTGTGAGGCTGTGTTTGTGACTATGGATGTAACCTGAGATAAAGTCAATTTAAGCCAACTCAACATGTTTGTCATAAATATGGTTACAACATCCCATTTCATCTGTTGTTTGTAACTATTGTGTTTAACTTTTGTTCTATCTTTGTGTGCCACACTGTTGTTATTACCAGTCAGTTGAACTTTTAATGAATGTGTAATTCCTTCTTCTTGTGTTGTTGTGAGTATCACATCAGGTTTGCGTTCTATAGTTTGAGCGTAATCTTTGACATCTGCGATGTTACCAATTATCACCCCAGCACATGGGTTTGGTAGTACTGCTGCGCACACTCGACCTTTATAGTATGGGCATTTTATACTGACCCATGCAGTTTTGTACATTTCTATTGTACCCCCAAATGTCCTGCACTCAATACTTTTACCTGTATAATCACTTTCTCTTATGAGTTTGTGATTAACACCTGTAATATCGGACCCTGTGTCTCTACAACAGGTTGTTTGTAAACCATTCACCAACGCTTGGTGTATCGTCAGAGTACCTTGACGAGTGTATGCTGCATTTGCTTCATGAATATGTCTCTTATTGGCTGATGTAAGGTCATCATTACTATTATGACCTTCTTTACCTGTTTTGTTATTGTATGACTCTATTATGGCTGCGTGTGTGTCCTCTAGATCATCTGAATCGCTACTACTACTAGACAACACATATGCGATATTCGCTTCCTTCCAGGAATTTCTCATTGGACAAGACCTGCTTGTGTGTCCGTACGCCCTACATGAGAAACATTTAATGCTTCTTTTAAACGAGTCATACTTACTTCTCTTCTTAGTAATAATGTCTTTCAGATATGCGATATAACCCGGATGTTCATCACACATCTCTAAGTTTCCGTGCGATAATCTACAATACTGACATCTGGTGAATTGGCCTTTCCTTGGTCTATCACCTTCTCTATTGTAAGGACTATTTCTATTGCTACCACTACTAAACTTTCTAAACTTACTATTTCCTCTTTGAAATTTTGCACTTGCTCCTATCACTAATTCAGGTTGTGTACAGTTAGCAAAAATATCCCTATGTGCATTGAAATAAGAATCACCCTTGGTTTCCATCTCACTTAAACTTTTACATTGTTTTTCCATAAGAAATACTGACATAGGTTCTGGTATTGCAGATAACATTCTATCTCTGATAATTAAGTCTCTCACTTTCTCATAACTATCATTAATATCCGCAGCCTTACACCACTTATCAAAACTAGAAGACATTTCCGAAGCGAAATCCAGGAATGTTTGATTCGATTTCGGTGTAAGTGTTTTAAACTTAGTTCGTAAACCAGATTCATCCAAAGAAAAATGTGATAGCACACGATCGCGCATATATTTGTAGTTCGTACGTAAATCCTCAGGAATTAACTCAATCACTTTCAGCGGCTCTAACGCGAGGTGACGGTGAAACAGAATTGGTACGTCCTTCTCCGGAACTTTGTAGTGCTTTACTAGCACCTCGAAATTCGTTATCCAAGAACTAACCGAATCACCTTGTTGGAAATTCCTGAATAAACCTTGGTACTTTTTCACAGGATCGTTCTGCTTAGTCAGCATTTTCTCTCGTTCGATTCAGCTCCACGTTCCATCTCAAGCGTCTTGACCCTTAGGTTACCTTCAACCTCTTTGTCCTTCCAGAGTGTCTCTGTAGCAAGTCTCTCCCTATCAAAAGCCAATTGTTTCTCTTTAAGTTCTGCTTCAGCAACAATTTGTTTCATCTTCAAAATCTGCCTCTGTAGCCATCTGTTTCTCCTTTTTTGCATCTCTATCATTAACTTCTCTTTTTCCGCATTTAATTCTTTTTCTCTAGACTCCATTCGTTCGCGTTCCAAAATTATCTCACTTTGTCTGATCGCTATCTCTTTTTCTTTCAGTTCTCTCTCAAGTTGTTTCGCTTGCTTCTCTGCTGTCAGTCTTTCCTGTCTTTCCTCCTTCTCACGTGTGGCCTGAAGTTGTCTTTCCTCTTTGTCAAGTTTCTGTTGTTCACTGAACTCAAGCTTTGCCCAATTTCGAAGCTCAGCACCAGTTAGACCAGACTTCTCACCCATTTCAAAGTAATATTGCAGCGTAGACATCTTCTCTTCTATCTGGCTGAAATAAATATAGTAGTAGGTAAGAGAAGAAAAGAATCGACAAAAATTGTGATATTGTCTCAACTCACTATCACTTAGATAGTAAGGTAAATCTCGTATCACCGTTGAGAAAACATAGACTCAATTCAATTTGTAGTGTAAATTCGAACACAACAAAAGAATCAACCAAATATATCTATAATGAACAAAACAGATCTAACTTATAAAATAAATATAAAGAAATATGTCTAATATACAATATGTATGACGCAAGACAACTAATAATCATAAGGGACGATCGACGACTGACGTAAATACATATTACTGTTTACAAACGATAACAAAATTTTATCCCCATTCTTGACGGATAATGTTCCTACTATACTACTAACGTAAAGACGAGACTATAATATTGTGGTGACGCCCGCAAGATCAAAAACCAAACAAAATTAATTCGTAATGACCTGGCGCTTGTCAACCCACAAATCACTTCATGAACTAATCAAGATATCAGATATCCTTGGCTCATCAAGGCCTTCTAACCACCCGCAAATAAAATACATAGCCTTATTATGAGTCAACATAACATCAATCAACAATGAATAACAATTACTGGCCTTTTTCCGGCTCTGTTGCACATAGATAACCGAGTAGAGTTCCTGTCGTTCAAAAATTTTGACATAGAATTGTGTCGATCAGTTCCTTAATAAATTGATTCCTGGTCATCACTCGAGTATTGGTATGATTGTTGATTTCTACCCGAGAAACTGTGTCCACAATAGACTGTTGCTCCTGGCTTGAACGATAGCACAATTAATTTGTACTTTCACCCTGGACTCAGGAAGTCCGTAACCAACCCATAACACGTAGTTGGCTGTAGTGTAACGACGACGTTTGAATTTTTGTTCTGCAGCCTTATTGTGATAAGTTTAGGCTGTTGTAGGTATCCGACTGAATGATGCCCACAGTGAAATCAGTAGATCTGCTTGCATCCAGTTCTGGTACATAAAGTCCAATGCGTGAACAAGCTGACTGTGTCTGGTGTCACGATGAAAAATTGGTAGTTGTCAATCCGTGTGATAGTACGTCAGAGTCTTGAGGAACATGTAACGTTTCGATGCAGTGTAGTGTCCAGTAGTATTCTGTCACGGTGTCGTGTGCGGAGGTGTAGTGAAATTTCGTATGCGTTGATATTACAAGAGACGTGTCAATCCACAATCATGAAATGGTGAGTCATTTGCTACAGCTATGCACTGTGTAACATCCATAAGTGTCTTTATATGTTCCTGATAATGGCATCGTAAATATGTAGAAGTTGGTGAAGTCGTATAAATGCCGTGTGGAGGTAAGTGTCCTGTTGTCTGTGTATCTATATGTGGCGTTGTCTTTATGACCTGGTATCAGAGTGGTAGTTCCACTGACTGTCCCACCCACCTATATTTCCTTCAGACTCTTGGTGGAGGGAAGTGTAGGTACTCCCGATAATGTATAATGTACCTTCATAGTTTCATCCGATATAGATAAATGTACAATAGTTAATGTCCCCCAGAAGAATAATGAATGATCCTTGTGTCGACAGTGTAAATTTGACAAAGTGTCGGCAGCCAATAATATTATGTAGATATCCTTTTCTTCGCCAAGTGTATCTTGACTGTAGTATATTAATGTTCAAGAGTTGTGCACTGTAATGTGTAGACTACGTCTAATTTCAAACCATGTCCTATGTAATCAATTGGTATTATCATGTGTAATATGTCTCCTGATAGCGGACATCGAACTGATAAAGTGTCACATTGTCGCACAGCTTTGTGAACTAGCACAAGTTTGCTTTCTTACCTTGTGTATAGCAACGACATTTGATTTGAATAATCAATCATTAATATTACATGGTTGCAGTCAGCAACTGTTGTTGTCTTCTGTTACGTTTTAAAATGGTGCGCGTCGTTTGTACTATTCGTGCACTTCAACTTGACGTGTAATTTTCATCATTGCAAAAGCGGTAGTCATTCTTTCCTCATTAATACTCCGTAATACTGTCCTACACTCCGTGTAACAATAATATGTTATGTTTCGTTTTCTGGCGACGTCAGACAGCTTATATTAACTCAGCCGCCATGTTGTCGCATTCTGTGTACTCCTGATGTCTTTTCGTGCAAAGGAATTTATCATCGTGGCGTGCATTTTATGTTTCTTACTGATCTGGCGGAATCAATCGTCGTTTATTCATATCATCATCGTTTCCTCGGATCGAAGTCCCCACGTTGTCTTGACATGCATTCAACCACTGAAGCATTAAAACTCAAACTTGAATGAATGCATGTAACCAAAGTCGCTCACCTTGAAGACTGTTATAATTTTGAGATAAATCCTTTTATTTCGGATCTGCTCTCTTTTAGACAAAATGAACACAACACTGCGGTATCATATAACGGGGCCCTAACACGGGCACGGGACGTTATATATGTTAATACAACCTGGCCGTTCATCCAATTCTATTATTACACAATCTCCTAAAGCATATTGCAGCTAATGTCCAACATAACTCGTTAACTCGTTGTCTATACTTGCTATATGTTCCGGTCCTGAGTATGACAAGAATGCTATGTAAACAGGCGATATCCCTCAGTAACAATGCCTTGCCCTAAATGATCAAACCTTTTGTTCACGGAGCTTTCAGGGAAAAATACACACAGCCGTCTTGATCTGCTTTCTCGAAGTCACCTCTGTTGCTGTCTTGACGATGCTTACGTCGTCCTTAGTTTTCCCTAGTGGTCAAGTCATTCTATTGTTAGACTGGGAATCTCCCAATTCCCACTATGTGGTGCGTGTGAGCGTGACCACTATGTGGCAGCCATCAGATGTTTTTCAACCTGACTGCTCATTGTCCAAGCTTCACATCCATATAAGAGCACAGGTTCTATGTAGCATCTCAACACTTTTTATCGTTTCAATTGACATCTTCTTATTGGTCAGTATGTTTTTCATCTTGCTAAAGGCTACTATTGCCATGGCGATTCTTGTTCTAATCTCTTCAAGGCATCTCCCATCAGATGTTATGACTGTTCAGAGATAATTGTACCTATTCACTTGTTGAAGAATATTCCCATTTACTTGTATATTACAAGCCAGATATATATATATATAAATTGGTACCTTGTTAGACGATAGTTTGTTGCATTGTGCTATAAAAAAGGCATAATAACTACAACCCATGGCGGTAGCGTTAAGACGAGGAATGGAGTTATACCTTTCCATAGCACAAAGCCTGGTATGAAATATAAAGACCAGGTGTTGATGATGCCTTATGATAACTCTCTCTGCCTGCTTAATTTACTCCAGAGGAAAGGTAACACCAATACATCAAGAACCAGACAAGCTGCAGAAGCTGTCGGATCAGCAAAGCAATGCTCTAACTGTCCGCCTGCCGGAGCTTCCATCCTAGACCAGCAGCCAACCAAGGCTTAGGACCTGGTCTGCTCTGCCATGACATTTTGTTTTTAGGTTGCATTTCCTCGCCCCAGGATAAGATCATATTACTATTCTGACAGTTATTGTATGTGATATGCCTATTGTGACAGTTGTATATGATATGCCTATTGTGACAGTTGTAAATGATATGCCTATTGTGACAGTTGTATATGATATGACTATTGTGACAGTTGTAAATGATATGACTATTGTGACAGTTGTATATGATACGACTATTGTGACAGTTGTTTATACGATTTAATTATTATCCAGGACGTTCCTCCCCTCGTGGAGCCCCGAGTTAGGACACGTTTCTCATTCAGATGAAGATTCAACAACAGTATTAACCCCAGTAACACCGCTACCTCCCGACAGGCAGGGCGACCACCACGAAGACGGCTGCAGGTACGTTTCTAAATTGTGTATTTGTGTATCTATTAATTTGTTAGGGGATTCTGACATTTGCAAGTGGTGTCTGTGTGTATAGACGTGGAGGAAACAGGGCTGAGCTGGTATCAACAGCACGGGAACTCTTCGCTGGCTACTGGAGAACAAAATGAAAGATATGTGGCAATGTCCCAAGTGTAGTGATATTGATTCTTGATTTCATATTACTGTTTGTAAACTTGTTGTTGAAAGATAGATAAATAATGATAATAAGTTTTCTCCCATCTCCTCACAATTATTCTAGATCAGTGGTTCTCAACCGGTGGGGAATTCCCCCCTAGGGAGGAATTTTAGGGTTTCCAGCGGGGGGGGGGGGGCGGTTCTGTACGTCTCACCCTTCTAAAATTCAATTTATAAAGTTACGTAGACCCACAAATCATGTTTTATGTGGACGTCTAGACTTGTTTTAGTATGTACTATTAAATTTAGCTTCTATTATTACGTATACTGTGTAGGGCGGGGAGGGATTTTTATGTAGGAAATTCGAAAGGGGGGAATGACGTTCTGAGAATATGGTGAAGGGGGGCACGGGCCAAAAAAGGTTGAGAACCTCTGTTCTTGATCAACAATGACAAGTTTTCTCTTGTCACCTGACAGTCTAGATCAACAATGACAAGTTTTCTCCCATACAATAAATCGTCTGGCGTCCTTTATTATAAATATATTGCAGTAGTGGTCCTCTGCCTGAGACATTAGAGATCCCAGTTTTTCGTCTGCCTCCCCTGGATCCTGACACCCGGTCATACGATACACCTTTCAGGTGAGTGTTGCGAAATATCTTATGCATTATATTAATTTTAGTTGAGTGTTGGTAACATACTTGGTTAGTTAGTAGGTATGCCCAAGCATGTTTTAGTTTTCTGTGACTCATGGCTGTTCTAGAGATGCTTTGTGATTCTCGCTGATGACTGTGTTACTGTGCGATCTCCTGTACTTCTTGCTCATCGCTGTACTATTGTGTGTTCTCCTGTACTCGTTGCTAAAATCTGTACTATTGAAGATATTTCGTTACCTCTCGCTCGTCTGTCTGGTCTTGTATATAGATTCTCCGTTATGGCTTGTATATGTCTGTACTTCTAGAGATGCATCCTTACTTCTTGCCCATGACTTTACTGCCGGAGACTCCCGTTACTTCTTCCCCATAACTTTACTGCCGAAGATTGTTACTTCTTGCCCATGACTTTACTGTCGGAGATTTTCGTTACTTCTAGCCCGTGACTTTACTGTTGGATATTTCCATTACTCCTGGCTCATCGCTCATTTCTGGATGATTCTCAGCTCGATTCCTTCGTCTCTGTCTTGTTGTACCTCCTTGGCGAACATCTCTTCTCTGAGTGTCCAACTCTTACCACATCAGGAAATTGTTAAGTCCATCAAAGCCAGATAAAAGAACAACATGTATCCCCCATCTTGGAGCGGCAGAGGGTTGGCCTGTCCCAATGACCACAAGAGCAATTCAGACGGTAGCACAGCTACTGGTAGACACTCATGTCGGCAGGTCAAGGGATAGGAACCAGACGAGGAGAGACACAAACCTGCTGCCTTGTAGGTAGACTGGGTACAGTCAATGTCTAGGGAAACCACACTAGACAAAAATGCGTGTGGAAGTCAGATGTACCGAGCCACAGGCTTGACGAAACAATGCACAGTAACTGGTTATATGACAACGTCACGAAGTAGCGGAAACTAGAATGTTCCAGGGGAGTGCAGAAACGCACCGGGTAGTGAACCCTGTGTGTGTGTGTGTGTGTGTGTGTGTGTGTGTGTGTGTCTGAGTGTGTGTGTCTGTGTGTGTGTGTGTGTGTGTGTGTGTGTGTGTGACAGAGAGAGAGAGACAGAGAGACAGAGAGAGACAAAGAGAGGCTAGTTCCATGACAAATGCTGCTGTTGGGAGGTCAGGTTCTAGGTCCTCACATATTCTAGTCCACATCATAATCAGGTGAAGAGACCAGTTTCCTTCCTGGCCACATTTTTCCCCGGACAATTTCTAAAGTAAAAATATGAAACAAGCTGGAGCCCCAGGGTTGTACAGGTCGGGGGGAAACTGTGCCTTTGCTGGGGTTTGATCACTGCCTTGACAGGTAAACACGCTAACCACTGTGTCACATCAGCTGTGGTAGTGTACGTTAACTGTCCACAATCTTCATGTAACTTGCCATCTCACCAAGTCTACGCTTGGCATCGTTCGCGCTTCACCAGCCTGTGACGACAAAGTACAAACTCTGTTTACATATTAAATAACACGGTTATCGTATTGTTAAATATATCTGTATATTCTCTATTGCACATGTAAT
The DNA here is from genome assembly GCA_014155875.1 of Cepaea nemoralis. NCBI lineage: Eukaryota > Metazoa > Mollusca > Gastropoda > Stylommatophora > Helicidae > Cepaea > Cepaea nemoralis. Next base: position 281,606 of record JACEFZ010027617.1, on the reverse strand, counting down.
GTTAAAGTTGCGGTTCGAGTCTCCGGACCACACGCTGCCCACTACACCATCCCTCCAGTGTGCTGTGTGTATTTACAATGTACAGTATTTATCATCTGTATTTCTTGTGGCCAGGTGGTCAGCACATCTCCAGAACAACTCCCAGGCTTCCAATGGCAATGTGTTCAAAGTCAGCGGTGGACAGGTGCATGCTTCCCTTGACCAGACGTTGGTGCTGAGGGAGAAGTTGGCCATGATGAAATAGGATCACAAGTCTAGCTGTCTGGAGCTGCGCGAGTGTCAGTATAGGCCCGGTCATCTCTTCAGTTGACCAGACATTGGTGCTGAGGTTGAAATAGGCCATGACGAAGAAGGACCACAAGTCTAGCTGTCTGGAACTGCGCGAGTGTCAGTAGAGGCCCGGTCATCTCTTCAGTTAACCAGACGGTGATGAGGGAGAAATTGGCCATGACTAAGAAGGACCACGAGACTAACTGTTTGGAGCTGCGCGAGATTCAGTAGTGGCCCGGTCATCTCTATAGTTGACCAGACGGTGGTGCTAATGGAGAAGTTGTCCTTGATGAAGTACGAGCACAAGTCTAGCTTTCTGAGACTGCACCAATGTCTCCAAGTAAACACCTAGAATCACAATTCTAGCTTTCTGAAGCTGCACGGACGAAAGTAGTGACCGAGTCATCTCTTCTCTTAACCACACGTTGGAGCTGCATGTAGAAGTCGGCCATGGTGAAGTAGGATCTCAAGCCTTGCTTTCTGTAGCTGCGTGGATGTGGTCAGTGGTCACTGGGCTATTCCTTCCCTTGACCAGACGGTGCTAAATGAGAAGTCGGCTATGATGAAGCATGACCACAAGTATGTCTGTCTGCTTGTCTGTCTGTCTGGAATTGCGCAGATGTCGCCAAGAGGACACCAACTTCCAGCTGTAGGTCACAAGTAGCGTCATCAAACCTGGAAATAAACTGGGTCATGTGTGGTAGCCTGAAAGCGTCAGGACCAGTGCTGCTTCAGGCGATGTGTGCCTCCTGGAGTCCATTATCTTAAACACAAATAAGCACTGGGGTTTCAGGGCGCGGACAAGGGGCTCTCAATCAACTCAGACCAAGCAACCCTGTCTGTGGACATCTCCTGGTCTCAATCAACTCAGACCAAGCAACCCTGTCTGTGGACATCTCCTGGTCTCAATCAACTCAGACCAAGCAACCCTGTCTGTGGACATCTCCTGGTCTCAATCAACTCAGACCAAGCAACCCTGTCTGTGGACATCTCCTGGTCTCAATCAACTCAGACCAAGCAACCCTGTCTGTGGACATCTCCTGGTCTCAATCAACTCAGACCAAGCAACCCTGTCTGTGGACATCTCCTGGTCTCAATCAACTCAGACCAAGCAACCCTGTCTGTGGACATCTCCTGGTCTCAATCAACTCAGACCAAGCAACCCTGTCTGTGGACATCTCCTGGTCTCAATCAACTCAGACCAAGCAACCCTGTCTGTGGACATCTCCTGGTCTCAATCAACTCAGACCAAGCAACCCTGTCTGTGGACATCTCCTGGTCTCAATCAACTCAGACCAAGCAACCCTGTCTGTGGACATCTCCTGGTCTCAATCAACTCAGACCAAGCAACCCTGTCTGTGGACATCTCCTGGTCTCAATCAACTCAGACCAAGCAACCCTGTCTGTGGACATCTGTCACTTGTTTAAATTCCAGAGAGAAGGTTGGACTCAACAAGCACATCTATAAAACTGATTATCTGTTGGGGTTATTGCCTGACTTTGGTCTACACTCCTCTCTTCTGTCTTCCCTTCCATATATCTACTTCTGTCACTCTCTCTATTATTCTCTCAACACATACTCCGACAACATTTCCTTTCAACATATAATAAAAGATTTATTAATAAAGAAAACTATGTCCGGTGTGTGTATGGATATTGTCTGTGTAGTTGCTATTGTATTCTATGGTTGTGGACAGAATGAACTCAGAATGTCTATCAGCTGTATCTTCTCGCCAGTCATTCTTCACGATTACAGGACATCACATCAAACAGGACAGAGCTCACCCGGGATGATCCGTAGGCTTGAATCTGATGGTAAATCCGTTAGTGAAATGAAAACAAACTGTTCACCACTGAGTCACCGTATTGCTATAAAAGTCCCGTAAGTTTATGACTGTGCCCAAATCGGTTTCATGATATTAAGTATCCATCATCAAAAAAGAAAACACCACATTGTCAATGTTCTTCCTATTGTCTATTATGATTATCACTATTGTCTTTGTCTATTCCTTCTACCCTATGTATGCAAGTCGTATGTAGGTTGAAGTCTCTGCTTGCCCCACCTTAACATCTTTTTCTGTTTAGGAGCCCCGTGGTATATGCGTGTTAGCATACAGTCTTCTGTATTTTACTTGATGTTAGTATTTGTTCATCTGAACGAACTGTTTAGGTTCTTTCTGGATCTAAGTATGTACTTTATTGGTTCACGTAGAGTAGGTTTTTCTTTCTTCTCTAATGTCCCTAGAAACTGGGAACCTGTGGATGAATATAACAAGTCGAGTGGTAAGCGTCCGCCCCTTACTCCTAACTTATGCAAGTGTCCTTCTCCAGCCATAATGACAAGGCTTTCGAAGTCACCATCCGCATAAGACATAAGAATTCACCTCAGTCTAAAACACCCACTAATAATATGTAATGATAAAGGTAATACACGCTCATCTATATTCCTATTCTAAAAACTATATTTTAATATACCTTATACACATCTATGTTCCTTTATAGAATTAATGTAGATCCACGAATCGAAATTAATCCGCAGCCAAGCACTTTATCCCATTATAAGGGAGGATATTTCTTTTCATTACAGGACACATAATTCTATCTTTCCGTCCAGTTGGGGAACACACACTAAACTGACACAAAGACGTGGCCACTCTCTTTAGATCATCTTTGTCCCATCGTCCTTGACATTGCTGGACAAAGCAAATTCAGACTTCATTATCCCTGGTCAGTGGAAAATTCCAGATCTGGGCTTTTCCGTATATCCCTACCTCCAGAACGCAATAGACTGATCCATGATGCTTTCTCTCTTTGTCGCTACCCAAATTTTCCACTCGACAGTTACCTGTCCGGTTAGTCGGCTATTCCTGTCTTGACCCACATACACATGCGCTTGGTCACTCCTTGGTTAACCCTTCTCCTACCTGGGTATTCTGATCTGTAAGTTATCAAGGAATCATTAACCTGCAGTCTTTTCCGTGACATAGGCCCCCTCTTAAGAGATTAGACCGCGTCGAATCTTTCTCGCTGTAGGTTTGATTCCCATGATCCACAACCCTAGTCTTCTTCCTCCGGATCTGGATGTCTGGATAAGAAATCTGCTCCTACATTCTCCTTTCCAGGGATGTATTCCACTGTGAAGTGGTATGGTTGCAGCAACAATGACCATCTCATCAGTCTGGCGTTTAACTTCTGTGATGTAGCTAGGAACATCAAGGGTTGATGATCTGACTGGACCGTAAACTGTACTCCGTACAAGTATGGTTGAAATTTTTGTACAGCCCATACGAGTGACAAGCACTCTCTTTCAACCGTTGAATAATTTTTCTCTGCCGGTAGAAGCTTCTTACTGGCATACGCTACAGGTTTCAAAATTGAAGCATCGTCTATTCCTTCTTGTAATAAGGCTGCTCCAATACCGATCCCACTCGCATCTGTTCTTAGCACAAATGGCTTTGTGAGGTCTGGAAGTTGTAGAACTGGCTTGTTCACCAACGCCTCCTTTAATTGACTGTAGGCCTCCTCACATTCTGGCGTCCATATAACTGCATCTGGAAGTCCTTTTTTTAAGGTCTCTGTTAATGGATTTCCCAGTTCGGTAAAATGAGGAATGAACTTTTGATAAAATCCACACAATGATAGGAAGGATCTTATATCTTTCTTTGTTTTAGGCCTCGAAGCTCGTCTGACTTTTTCCAGGTTCTTCGCCTCCGGGACAATTTTCCCGGGAGTGATGGTATGACCTAGAAATTCCAGAGTTTGGTAACCAATCATGCACTTGGTTGGTCGCGCCGTCAGCCCGGCTTCCCGGAGCCGATCGAAAACTCTCTCTAAGGATCCCAAATGGTCATCTAATCTGTCACTGGCAATCAGTATATCATCCATGAATGAGATAATGGCCGGGTCACGTAGAGGATCCAACAACGCTCTCATCATGCGAGTAAATACACTAGGCGCATTACTGAGTCCAAAAGGCATGACATTGAACTCATAGTGTCCCGTAGGTGTGCTGAAAGCTAGTAAATGTCGAACTTCTGGTTTGACCGGGATCTGATAATAACCCCTACTCAGATCTACTTTAGAGAAATACTTGGCCTTATGGAGCCTGGCGAATAACTGGGTTGGATTTGGCAATGGTTCCACTTGGAACTGGGTATGACTATTCAAAAGTCTATAGTCAATGCACAGCCGGTGTTCTCCACTCGGTTTTCGTAACAACACCACTCCAGCATTATATGGGGATGTGGATGGTGCAATCACCTCATCCTCCAACAGTTTCTGTATCTCCTCCTCCAACGCCTTCTCTTTAGCAAATGGTACTGGGTAGATTTTTTGGCGAACCGGATCCGGCGTAGTTAAGGTCATCTCGAACTCAACTAGCTCCGTCCGTCCTGGTTTATCCGTCAGGATCTGCTTATGGGATTTGAGAACCTGGCCAATTTTTTTCCTCTCTTGGAGAGTCAGATCAGGGTTCACCTGTACTTCCCGATAAGTTTCCTGGTTTATTAGAGGATATTCCCTCCCCTCATCTGGTCCGGTTTCAGTTTCCACTGCTACCGCCATTGCCATGAGATGGGCTGCTCCTTCCCGGGTTCTTTCTGCATATTTTCTCAAGAGATTAATATGAAAAATCTTCGACTTTCCCCGGATCCGTATTTGATAGTTGGTTCTGGATACCATCCTTTCCACGGGAAATGGTCCTTGCCATCCTATCTCCAGTTTGTTGTTTCCCGTTGGGAGTAACAACAAGACTTTGTCTCCCACCTCAAGAGCTCTGTCTCTAGACCTACGGTTATAGTATTCCGCATGTCTCTTCCTGGCCTTTCTCAAGTTTCGAGTGGCCAGAGCCCAGCCCGTGTGAAGTTTTTCCTTCAGTTCCTCCACGTATTTGTACGAGGAGATCACCTCTTCTGAGGTTTCTTCTTCCGTCCAACTCCTCAATAACGCTTCCAATGGTCCCTTGATTGGTCGACCAAACAGCAGAGTTGCTGGCGGTACTCCTGTTGAGCCATGTGGCACTTCCCTATAAGCAAAAAGGGCTGCCGGGATGTATTCATCCCACCTATCCGGTTTTTCCTGGGCCAATTTCCTGAGCATTGTCATCAACGTGCCGTTGAAACGCTCTACTTGTCCATTAGCTTGAGGGTGGTAGGGACTGGTATGTATATGGTTGGAGTGGAACACCCCAAATACCTCCTCCATGAGTTTCCCACAAAACTGTGACCCATTATCCGTCAGAATCTGATTAGGGAAACCTAATCTGGTAAAAGTCTCCATCAATGCATCAGCCACTCTTTTCGAGTCAATGGTTGACAATGGTATGGCTTCACTCCACATTGAACAGCAATCCACCATGGTGAGGATATACATGTTCCTCTTCTTGGTCCTAGGAAGAGGACCCACTATATCGATGGCTACCCTCTCGAAAGGAGAGTTCATGATGGGCATCTCACCCAACACCACCGGTGCTGTCCAGTGTTTCGGTGCCACCCGCTGGCACTCTGGGCAGGACTTTACATATCGACTCACCTCTCCCGTCAATCCTGGCCAATAATAATGACAGGAAATCCGCTGCATGGTGGCGGCGATACCCATGTGTCCACTGAACGAAATGGTATGCCCCATCTGAAGAATTTGGGCACGGTAGGCCTTCGGGACTACCAATTGACCGTGTAGGTTGTCTCCCCTTCCGGCTCTCCGGTATAGTAGCCGATTCTTCATGTAGTACTGTCCGCGTTTGGGTGGGACAGCACTCTTCTGCAACTTCTTGTAACACGGACGTAAACTATCATCCTCACTCTGGGCCGTTCGTAACTCCCCGGGCATTGGGTTTGAAATCCTTTCCTCTGCCTGATCCGTTTCCTTCTGAGAGCGTGTCTGCATAGCTCCCATGTGAATTGGTTCCTTAGGCATTCCCAGAAAGACATACCGGCAACCGAGGATGACTGGAAATATGGGATCACTCAATACGGCGGCCTTGATTGTGCCAGTGACGTATCTTGACCGAATCTCCACTTGAGCAATGGGTAACTTCATGGCTACAGCACTCTTAGTCGCAGGCTGTATCTCCATGGTCTCCCCTGTGAGTTGTTCGGGGGATACTAGATCCGCCGAAATCACCGCTTCCCCATCCAGTCCCGTATCGTATAAACATTGGACTGGTTGTCCATTCACCTCAATCAGTTCCACCACCGAGGGTCTCCCTTGGTCCGGAATGTCTTCCCCCTCCTCGACTTTTCCCTGGGATTCCTCGAGGGGTTCATCGAGGCGTGTTTCGAAGGGACCGTCATTTGCCTTGCCTCGGCATTCTGCAGTCGTATGGGCTTTCGACCTGCAGTGTGTGCACCATGTTCCCTTCCTAGGTTTTCGTGTGTCCTTTTTGTTCCTTTCTCCTTCGCCGACCTCAGCCTTGTCTGTGATCCCCTTCTTATAATTCACTTGGCATGCCGCGAAGTAAGGATTTTTCGGTTTCGATCTGCAGTCTTTTGTGTTGTGAGATGCCGCCTTGCAAATCGAGCACCACTTCTCGGACCACGGTCGTTTCGCTGGAGAATTCGAGGTGTTCTTGGTTCCTTCCTTCACCTTCTCAGAACTCTCCGTTGACGTCTTTTTATAAGGTTCCCCTTTTGTTTCTTTTCCGTTCGTCGATTTCTTTCTGTCTTGTTTTTCCTGACCTTTGGTTTGTGTACTTAGTTCTGCCGCCTCCCCATGTACTTCCACGAATCGTTCCGCCAGCTTGTTCACCACATCAATCCGTTCCGCCCCTTGTTCTCCCAAGAAGGTTCTGAGAGGTTTCGACATTTGCTTTCGCATTTGGTCTACCACCATCATCTCTTCGAGACTCTCATAATCCCTCTGGAATTCTGCCAAGTCCATCCATTTCTGTAGATAGGATTTTAGCCTCAGACTGTAGGCGGCGAATAGTTCTCCCGGCTCTCGTCTAGACGATCTAAACTTCTTCCGATACGTTTGTGCTGTGACTTCATAATGTTTCATCAAAGCTGCTTTCAATTCCTCATACTGATTTTCCTGTCCTGGTGGTAGGCGTGTGTAGACCTCGTAGCCCGAACCACGTAAAGACTGGGATACTTTAAGAGCCCATCTGGTTCTATCTAGTCCCATAGCGACTGCCATAGCCTCGAACCGATCCAAAAACTGGTATATCTTCTCTTTACTTTCATCATAGACCGCCAAGGGAAACTTCATGGCATGGTAACCCTGTCCACTCATGTAGGTTGCCCCAGGTGAAGATGAACTTCCTTCTGCTGCATCTATTTCACCCTTAGTTTGTGTCTTGAGTTCTAACTCTTTCAAGCGGTATTCATGTTCCATTTCTTGTCTCCTGGCATTCTGTTCCATTTCCAGTTTCTTGGTCTCCTGGTCCATTTTCTTGGCTTCTTGTTCCATTTCCAGTCGCTTGGTCTCCTGGTCCATTTTCTTGGCTTCTTGTTCCATTTCCAGTCGCTTGGTCTCCACCTCTATTCTTCTCACTTCCAACTCAGTCTTTCGATCTTCTCGTTCCGCCTGACGAATCTCTCGCTCTCTTTCTTGGATGTAATCAGTTAAGTCTGAACCAGCCAACCCAATTTCCTCTCCGTTTGCCCTAAGTTCTGCTGTAGTTAGTTTAGGGAGTGGCCATAGTTAAAGCAGGTAAGTCAGCACGTTGAGTCAAGACACCTCAAGGCAGTAAAAAGTACTCACTATAAACCGATCATCTACCTAGAACCTATATCATTTATCTATATCTATTACTTATTATAAATCTCCAACACCACACAGTACCTCACAACCACTCTCTCATCCACAAGAGGAGATATAGGATAAAGACTTATGTAGACGTGTGACCGTGTGACTAGGTATGTAATATGTCTTTCTACCTATCCACATTCACTCTGTCTGGAACTTTCTCACTGCAAAGTCACCAGCATTAATGAAATGTTTCTACCATAAATGTAATGGCACCATATATCCAATGGACGTCCTTCCATTAAAAGTCATCAATGTATACTTCTATTTATTCCAATCAGTATGTCCCAACATGTAGGTACTCCGCTATGCCTGTGCCAATATGCAGGTCATATGGGTATAATGTATGTACGTATCCCCGCTCGCTCCACCAATTATGTCACTTGTTTAAATTCCAGAGAGAAGGTTGGACTCAACAAGCACATCTATAAAACTGATTATCTGTTGGGGTTATTGCCTGACTTTGGTCTACACTCCTCTCTTCTGTCTTCCCTTCCATATATCTACTTCTGTCACTCTCTCTATTATTCTCTCAACACATACTCCGACAACATTTCCTTTCAACATATAATAAAAGATTTATTAATAAAGAAAACTATGTCCGGTGTGTGTATGGATATTGTCTGTGTAGTTGCTATTGTATTCTATGGTTGTGGACAGAATGAACTCAGAATGTCTATCAGCTGTATCTTCTCGCCAGTCATTCTTCACGATTACAGGACATCACATCAAACAGGACAGAGCTCACCCGGGATGATCCGTAGGCTTGAATCTGATGGTAAATCCGTTAGTGAAATGAAAACAAACTGTTCACCACTGAGTCACCGTATTGCTATAAAAGTCCCGTAAGTTTATGACTGTGCCCAAATCGGTTTCATGATATTAAGTATCCATCATCAAAAAAGAAAACACCACATTGTCAATGTTCTTCCTATTGTCTATTATGATTATCACTATTGTCTTTGTCTATTCCTTCTACCCTATGTATGCAAGTCGTATGTAGGTTGAAGTCTCTGCTTGCCCCACCTTAACATCTTTTTCTGTTTAGGAGCCCCGTGGTATATGCGTGTTAGCATACAGTCTTCTGTATTTTACTTGATGTTAGTATTTGTTCATCTGAACGAACTGTTTAGGTTCTTTCTGGATCTAAGTATGTACTTTATTGGTTCACGTAGAGTAGGTTTTTCTTTCTTCTCTAATGTCCCTAGAAACTGGGAACCTGTGGATGAATATAACAAGTCGAGTGGTAAGCGTCCGCCCCTTACTCCTAACTTATGCAAGTGTCCTTCTCCAGCCATAATGACAAGGCTTTCGAAGTCACCATCCGCATAAGACATAAGAATTCACCTCAGTCTAAAACACCCACTAATAATATGTAATGATAAAGGTAATACACGCTCATCTATATTCCTATTCTAAAACGATATTTTAATATACCTTATACACATCTATGTTCCTTTATAGAATTAATGTAGATCCACGAATCGAAATTAATCCGCAGCCAAGCACTTTATCCCATTATAAGGGAGGATATTTCTTTTCATTACAGGACACATAATTCTATCTTTCCGTCCAGTTGGGGAACACACACTAAACTGACACAAAGACGTGGCCACTCTCTTTAGATCATCTTTGTCCCATCGTCCTTGACATTGCTGGACAAAGCAAATTCAGACTTCATTATCCCTGGTCAGTGGAAAATTCCAGATCTGGGCTTTTCCGTATATCCCTACCTCCAGAACGCAATAGACTGATCCATGATGCTTTCTCTCTTTGTCGCTACCCAAATTTTCCACTCGACAGTTACCTGTCCGGTTAGTCGGCTATTCCTGTCTTGACCCACATACACATGCGCTTGGTCACTCCTTGGTTAACCCTTCTCCTACCTGGGTATTCTGATCTGTAAGTTATCAAGGAATCATTAACCTGCAGTCTTTTCCGTGACAACATCTCCTGGTCTCCACAATGAAGGTTGGCTGCAAATGATCTCCAACATGTTCTGTTAGATTGATGTTCGACCATCTCTTGATGTTATCTTTATACTTGTATCGTTGTCTACCTCTTTTCTCTCGCCTTCAATCTTACCCTTCCTTCTGTATGATTTTTATAAGAGGTTTTATACAATAAGTCTTGTCATTGGAAGTTAGAATAAGAGTTCTTCCTTGTTACATAGATCCAATTTTTAAATACGGCTATGAATCCTGGATAATTAGTAAACTGGCGAGAAAGTCCATGGAAGCCTTGGAGATGTGGTTTTATAGGAGATTGCTGAAAATTAATGTTGGACAGCTAAAATTAGCAATCTAGACATTTTGAGGGCAGTTAAGTCGCAAAGGCAGCTTTTCACAAACATCAGAAAGAAACAGTCGTCATTCTTTGGCCATATTATGAGAATGCGAAAACTGGAACATGCTGTGACAACCGGAAAGATTTGTTACAAGAAAGATGGAGGAAGACAGCGTGAGAACATTCTTGATACTCTTGTGTCATGGCACGGCAGAGAGTCAACTAATGAATCGATCCATGCAGTCGGAGATCGTAGTTTGTGGAGAATCAAGATCGCCCACGCCAACCGGCAAGGCACTTGATGATGATGATGATGATAATGATGATGATGATGATGATAATGATGATGGTGATGATAATGATGATGATGATGACGACGACGACGACGATGATGATGATGATGATGATGATGGTGGTGGTGGTGGTGGTGGTGGTGGTGGTGATGATGATGATGATGATGATGATGATGATGATGATGATGATGATGATGATGATGATGATGATGATGATGATGATGGGTGATCGAAATATTTCACTTGCAGCTTATTCATTCCTTTTATCATCTCTCTTTTCACTCCCAGTTTATTCCCAGAATATTGACTTCTGTTTTATTGAAATGTGATATATGCAGTGCATTAAATTGTTGACAACACATTCATGTTAATGTCTCCTTTATTTGTTCCCTTCATTCTACAGTGTGAGCACCATGGTCAAACAGTTGATTGTGTCTATGTCTAGGTCAATTAACTGTTTAAAAAATGTCTAGGTCAATTAATTGCGTCTATGTCTAGGTCAAATAATTGCGTCTATGTCTAGGTCAATCAATTGCCTCTATGTCTAGGTCAATTAATTGTGTCTATGTCTAGGTCAGTTTATTGTGTCTATGTCTGGGTCAATTAATTGTGTCTATGGCTAGGTCAATTAATTGTGTCTATGTCTAGGTCAATTAATTGTGTCTATGTCTAGGTCAGTTTATTGTGTCTATGTCTGGGTCAATTAATTGTGTCTATGGCTAGGTCAATCAATTGCCTCTATGTCTAGGTCAATTAATTGTGTCTATGTCTAGGTCAGTTTATTGTGTCTATGTCTGGGTCAATTAATTGTGTCTATGGCTAGGTCAATTAATTGTGTCTATGTCTAGGTCAATTAATTGTGTCTGGGCCAATTAATTGTGTCTATGACTAAGTCATTTAATTGTGTCTATTTCTAAGTCAATCAATTGCCTCTATGTCTAAGTCAATCAATTGTGTCTATGTCAAAGTGAATTAATTGTGTCTATGTCTAGGTCAATTAACTGTGTCTAGGTCAATCTGGACACTCTCCAGCTGGTCGTCTGGTCCTGGTTCGATCCCCATCAGGGCCAGTTCGGATTTTTTTTAATGTGCTAGGGCTCCCAGGCTGAACCAGCCTGAAATGGATACTAAGGAATGTCTTGGGGAGTCCAGGCTGCTGGTGGGATAATAGCCACATCAGCCACCGAGTGCCGGTCGGTCTACACACATGGCTCTAGCACCACATGCTCAAGGCGTCTAGATGGGTCCTTTACTGACTTCAATATTAATACGCTACCGGAGAGAGCATTTGAGAGTCTAAAGGCACGTTTTTGACTATGCTCCACAAACAACATAAACGGTTCTACAGACAACATAAACAGTTCCACAGACATCAGACACAGTTCCACAGACAGCATAAATAGCTCCACAGACAACATAAACAGTTCCACAGACAGTATAAATAGCTTCACAGACGATGTAAACAGTTCCACAGACAACATAAATAGCTCCACAGACGATATAAACAGTTCCACAGACAACATAAACAGTTCCACAGATAACATAAATAGCTCCACATACAACATAAACAGTTCCACAGACAAGATAAACAGTTCCACAGATAACATAAACAGTTCCACGGACAACATAAACAGTTCCACAGACAGCATAAACAGCTCCACAGACAACACAAATTGTTCCACAGACAACATAAACAGTTCCACAGACAACATAAACAGCTCCACAGATAACATAAACAGCTCCACGGACAACATTAACAGCTCCACAGACAACATAAACAGTTCCACAGACAACATAAACAGCTCCACAGACAACATAAACAGTTCCACAGACAACATAAACAGCTCCACAGACAATATAAACAGTTCCACAGACAGCATTAACAGCTCCACAGACAGCATAAACAAGTCCACATCATAAATAGCTTCAAAGACAACATAATCTATCATGACTCTATCATAATCTAACCTGATCGCTAGTTTCAGATTTATAACACAACATACATTACTTAACATGTACATTATCAGACTGTAAACAGCTACACGGAACAACACAACAGCTGCATGTATCATTACATGCAACCACACAACAGCTGATGAACACTTGCATGTATCACTGCATGAAATAACACAACACTCGATGAACACTTGTATGTGTCACTACATGGTACAACCATGCAGCGAGCAGGCCGCTCTGCGAAAAGAAACCGGGTCATATGGGATAACACCCGTTGCAATGACGTCGTACCACTTTTCTTTTAACCTTTTAAACCTTTAAAATGCGTATTCTTCTGAGAAAACTACTTGAGCTATAAATGCTAATTACGGTGTTGCGTGAATAGAACATCAATCACATTTAATCTTCTTCTTCTTCTTTCGTTCGCCTGAAATAAGCCTATAACTGCAATGTTGTCTCTTGTATGAATCCAACAGTCTTTTTTAGTTCATTCAGCGGTCCATAGAGTTTATCTTCCACTGTTGTCTCTCTAGGCCAGAAGGTTCGCCTGGATATGTTGTAGTTTGGGCAATCCTGGAGTATGTGCTCTGCTGTCTGCGACGCCAAACCACATGTGCACATGGCTGAGTCACCAATCTTGAATTTTGTATACATGTGGTTGCGTAATCTATTGTGTCCTGTTCTGAGGCGCAGAAGAATGACCTGTTCTGGTCTGTCCATAACGTGGTAGTCGTCTTGAGTAAGGTTTGGTGGCCTTCTGACTGATTTGATCATTCTTTTCTTTTGGTGGTATGTAATAGGCACATCAGGTTGTTCTTCTTTTGCTCCTTCCTTAGCCAATCGATCAGCTCTGTCGTTTCCGGGGACTCCACAGTGGGATGGTATCCACTGTATGGTGATCTTACGCTGACTGCTAAGTTCAGAAAGTAGTGTCCTCAGAACTGGCAATTTCCCAGACAGGAGCGCCTCTATTACGGATTTTGCATCTGTCAATATCACCACAGGTTGTGTACCATGGCTGGTATTTTGTAATTTCTCTGTGGCTATCTTGATTGCCTCAATTTCAGCATCATAGTTATGGCAGTACTTTCCTGTTGGAATTCTGGCCGTGTCTCTAGTATTATTTGGGTATTCTATGTACACTCCCGCTCCTCCATTTCGAACAGCATTTTGTGCTGACCCATCTGTGTAAACTCGGATCTATAGGTCCTGTGGGTATTCGTCATCAAGGAAGCTGAGAGTGGCTGTTCTGCGCTGTACACTGTTCTGTTCTTCCTTGTCAGATATTCCTCTCACTTTTGACTGGATTTGTAGCGATATTCTATGTTCATCTTTCCACGGGGTTCGCTCTGGAATGGTTGTCAGGGGGATACCAACTGTGGGAAGATCGATGGTTTCTCTGCAGAGTTGTTTGGCCTGGTGGATGAAACTACTTCTTTTCAACCGCCCCATAGCTAAGTTTTCACATCGGTTCTTCATAGGGTGGCCTGGCAAGCTGAGAAACTTTTCTGCTTGTATGAGTGTTTTTGTATCTCTGCGTTCTCTTAAAGCTTGTGTCCTCCCCATTTTCTCCATTTCCACTATAGGGGTTGATCTCATCCCTCCTGTGATGACTCTAAGAGCTTGATTTTGCACCTTGTCCATTTAATCTAATCTCATAATGTTCATATTGTACCTTACGGTGTCGAGGTGACGCAAAACCGCGGAAGAGTGTCCGTTTATGGGCTTCATTTTTAGATTCCCATGGACTCTGTTATTCCCTCTGCCCATCGTTTACATGGTCGGCCTCTTCTTCTGGTTCCATTTGGTCTGTACATCGTTGCTTGTTGTGGTTTACTGTCAGCTGGTAGTCTGGTTATGTAGCCAAACCATTTCACATAAATCATAACCTGTAAATAACAGACTACGTGATTACAGATGTACCAATAAGAACTAATCATGACAAGAAAATAAGTAGGCAACTAAATAGTCAATAAAGATACTGTACTGCGAAAATAACTAGGTAAAAAGATGGCACACATGATCAAACAATGCATCTGTTAATGGATTATTCGTACTGAATGGTGAAATCCAAAACGTGGTGAAGGTATGATATGTAACTAATGGCCAGTCTGAGTATTTCAATTTTGGTCAATTTTTTGTTGGGGGGAACAACTGGCAGCAGCTCTCTTAACTCTGAGAAGGCTACATTGAAGGCCTCCACCCTTACTCTCTCGCGTGTAGCGTGGGCCGACCTGTACCTCGGGCTGGCTCGGCGACGACGCCGGCGCTCCACCCTCGACATGGGCGGTGTGTTGTCCGGCTCTGGACGTGTGTGCTCCATGAGATAGCCACGTGTGCTAGCTGTCAGCGTGTTGTCCGGTCTAGGCGTTGTTGGTGGCTTGGTGTATGTTTGAATGCTTGATCATTCACCGGGTGTTGTAAGCAGTTTGTGAGTTAAAAGAACCGCCTAACTAAGAATATGTACAGTCTGTGCAGTCAGTTGATGGTTGTGGAGTGTGGATAGCCAGCCGATGGTTGTGGGGTGTGTAGTCGGCCGATGGTTGTGGAGTGTGGGTAGTCAGCCTCTGATTCTTACGGCACAAGGCTCGTACCCAGCAATTTTTCCATGAACCGTTTGTATCTAACGATTTAAGACATCATGACCAAACACCACAACGTGTCATATGCCAAACTTGTACCGCGAGAGAAAACCATGCATGAACGTGCACGTCCCTCAGAACTGTAAGAAAAATACAGATTTCACTGATCTACAACATCGCAAGCCCCTTAAATGTTGGTGGGAAAATGTCTTGGTTGTTTCCAAAAAGAATTGCTTGGCTAGCACATCCATTTGGATGAAAGTCTCACTCGACCGCTTAGTGTGTGGGCGTCATCAAGGTCACAAAGCTGTGCCCTGCGACTTCGTGGTCTCCGAAGGTGCAGCTTGGGGTTCACTGGAGACTCAATATACGGGAGTGAGGTTAAACAGCCATGCGCAGAAAATGACGATTTCTTGGGCCAGCCCAGTATCAAGACGTGTCAGCTCTGAACTTACGGAAGACTTCTTGTATGGCGGGGAATGCCTATGGTAGGCCCCTACCTTCCTTTGAGGGCTGAAAGGCATGCATACGGTAATCCCTGATATGCCAATTGTAGTGGCACCAGTAGATAGAGGGACAAAGATGAGGCTAACGACATATGACAGTGAAAAGTCCTAAGAAAAAACCGGGAAGGCTAAGCCAGTCAAGAAACGCCCGCAGAAGTCGTATGTGTGGGCCAGAAGGAGCTAGTGTCGAAGCTCTGTTGTAAATTGACATAATGCAATTACGTCCAAACCTTAAAATAACGGATAAACGACGAAGCAAAAGAATATGCACGCTACCCTAATTCTCTTCGGTTATTATATCGGGTACCCAGGCTTCTCGGGTAAGGGCGAGAACTGGAGGTTCGGTGTGCAAGTCGTGTACGTTAAACATCTCAGGCAGCTGTAAATAGCAAACAGTAGGTCTTAAGGTCTATGTTCTGACAAAATTGTCAGATAAGTATACCTAGCCACGGGTAGATAGATCCCGTTACTTTTGATGGAATCTGCCCCGAGGAAGCACACCTGGCACAAGCACATACCCAGTTGGACACGCCCACCTGTGCGTACACAGCGAGGTGTGAAGCACATCCATCGTGAGGGGAACGGAGAAGAGGAAGAACGTCTGTCAGATGCCGGCTGCACCTTGGATCAGCCTCAGATGCCTGCTGCACCCTGGATCAGCCTCAGATGCCTGCTGCAGCCCTGGCTCAGCCTCAGATGCCTGCTGCAGTCCTGGATCAGCCTCAGATGCCTGCTGCAGCCCTGGATCAGCCTCAGATCCTGGTGACTGTGTCAGGGGTCCCCCTCTATGTGAGCTCTTGTGTTTGGTGTGTCCAGGAAGAATGCTGGAAGCCAATAGTTAAATATACTAGTTATCGTAGTAGTAGTAGTAGTAGTAGTAGTAGTAGTAGTAGTAGTAGTAGTAGTAGTAGTAGTAGTAGTAGTAGTAGTAGTAGTAGTAGTAGTAGCAGCAGCAGCAGCAGAAGCAGTAGTAGCAGTAGCAGTAGTAGTGGTGGGGGGGGGGGGGGGGGGGGGGGTAGCAGCAGCAGAATTAGTAATAGTAGTAGTAGCAGCGCAGCGGCGGTGGCGGTGGTAGTAGTAGTGGTGGGGGTAGCAGCAGAATTAGTAGTAGTAGTAGTAGTAGTAGTAGTAGTAGTAGTAGTAGTAGTAGTAGTAGTAGTAGTAGTAGTAACAGTAGTGGTAGTGGTGGTGGTGGTGGTAGTAGTAGTAGTAGTAGCAGCAGCAGTAACAGCAACAGCAGCAGCAGCGGCGGCGTCGGTGATGGTGGTGGTGCCAGTAGTAGTAGTAGTAGTAGTAGTAGTAGTAGTAGTAGTAGTAGTAGTAGTAGTAGTAGTAGTAGTAGTAGTAGTAGTAGTAGTAACAGTAGTGGTAGTGGTGGTGGTAGTAGTAGTAGTAGCAGCAGCAGCAGCAGCAGTAGGAGCAGCACCAGTAGTAGTAGCAGCAGATTTTAGGAGGGGTATCATGATTGCTTCTCTCCAGGCTTGTGGAACACTGCCTAAGGTCCAACTGTTATTGAAGATCTGCAACAGCTTTGCTTTGACCTCTGTTCCTAGGTTCCTGATCATTTCATTGGAGATACCATCAGCTCCTGGTGACTGTCTCATTTTCAGTTTTGATATGGCTAGCTCCAGTTCGCTGATTGTGATGGGTGCCTCCAGAACCTCATGTACTATTTCCTTCTGTCCTGTATGTTGCCATTACTCTCGAATCTCTTGTTGTTTCTCTGGACTAATTTTGATATTGTTATCTTGTGTGAATAAGTCCGCAAAATGGTCAGCTGCTTGCTTTCTTGTTAAGATGTTTCCATCTTTATGTAATGCAATTTTTGAGTTTCTCCCTGTGCCCTCATCGTTAAGTTGTTTTATTAGCTTCCACAATTTCCTTGTATCTCTTTCAAAGTTCAGAGACTCCGTTTTCTCCTGCCAGCTTTTCCGTCTAGCCTGCAGCTTGGCTCTTTGAAATTTGGCTTTTGCATGCTGGAATTTATTGTGGTGCTCTTGGCTGGGATTGGCCTCTGCTTGCTTTCTACACACTTCCACATCATTATGCAACTGTTCCAGTTCACTACTCCAGTAGGGTTTATATTGTTTACGGGCTCCTCTTGGTACTGTTTCTCGCGCTGCCTGTAGTATGCATTTCCCAAACTCTTCAACTACTATATTTATGTCTTTCTCAGTGTTCAGGTTTCTAACCAGTATGCTGGTACGATTCTTGTACCTTGCCCAGTCTGCTTTCTTGTAGTTCCACCTCGAGAGGGTGCTGCTTTCACTTACAAGCTCATTTTCTACAGTTAGAAAGACTGGCCAGTGGTCACTGCCACCAAGTTGTTTCCCAACAATTCGTGTAATGTTCCACTCCAGGTCTGGTGAATGAAAAGCCAGGTCAGGTGTAGTTGTAGTGTGCCATGATCTCGAGTAGAAAGTATGTGGGTCGGACGGCTTGTTAATCAAGATGAATCTATTCTCATCCTGCCAGTCTTCCAGCCTCTCTCCTCTCTGGTCCATGTGATCATAGCCCCAGCTCTGTGAGTGGCTGTTGAAATCGCCACACACAATCATTTTTTCTGTTAATGGTAGTGTGTCAAGTGCCTGTGGGTGGTCACTTGGACAATAGTAATTGATCAGATGTAGGTGTGTATTGCCTGTCTTAAGTTTAAGTGTCTGATACTCAGCCCCTTCCATGTAGACTTCGATTTGGGAAGCAGTGATGTTATTATTTTTTACAAGGGTCAGTATCCCACCTTTTCGCCTGTCCTTTCGGTCAGATCGGTAACACTGGTAGCCTCTGATTTTGAAGGCTATATTTTCGTTGAGGTGAGTTTCTTGCAAGCAACATACGCTTACTTTTTCTTGGTCTAGGATGTTTTCTAATTCTATTTTGTTGTTGCTGACTCCCTCCACATTCCAGTGCATTATTTTAAGTCTTTGGTAAGTATGGCCAGCCGTTCTATTCTCCTGTCCCCTAGCTCCATATGACATCTGAGAAGGACCTCCAGTAGTTAGGGTTGGGCCCTTTCGAGACATAGGGCCCGGCACTGCATCTGCCTGGGGGTCCAAAGCAGGGCTTGCACCATAACATTTAGCAGTAGTCGACATATTCCATTTTGCATAATTGCGTGGCATCCTGATTTCTGTGGTGCGCCTCCTGGGTGGTTGCCTCCGTTTTCAGCACCTTTCCTTTGCTAGAGCAGACTGTGGTCTCACTCGAGTTTAGATGAGTACGCGCGCACACACATGTCTGCGCATGCATGTACGTGCATACACATCAAGAGCATACTGGTTATTTTTCGGCGCCAGAAACTCGCCGTCGCCCCTTCTCCTGTTAGTAAAAACAGTTCCGCCGCATGAAGGCCAGAAGTTGGACTTTTGCTGCAGAGGTTATGTATTCATGAGCCACTGGGGTATTTAAGCAATGTTGGGCGCTCACCCCAACACTGCGCCCCGGCTACATACAGCAACATTTGGAACCGACGAAGCATATGAGGCCAGTCCCTCCACTCTCACGATAACTGCCTCTTCTTCTTTGTTCCTCTGACGAGCAACTGTCACGCCCAGTTATGCACCCCAGATGTTGGTGTAGTAGCCACGATAACTGATATCTAGAACCTGTGTGGGGGAGGGGTGGTTAAAAAAATTAATTTAAAAATGGGGGCACTCGTGAAAGAAGGTTTAGAAACACTGGATTAAGAAGAGCACGTGTGCTTGATGTTGAAAATAGTCGAAGAAATTACCGTGGTCTGTGAAAGTAGAATGAGGACTGACACTTTACTCTCTGTACCTCTCAAAGATGGTTCTCACGTTGTGGAGGAGACCTCTTGAACCTCTGCTCCTTTTGTAACTTATCTATACCTCTTGTCATTCATAACCCCATTTATTTCACTGCTGTTATTCTCCTGTGATCAACGTTGTCTGTACATCTATTTCGGTTTGTCGTGTGTCATTGACAAGTCCCTCACAAGTTGAAGCTCTGTGGCGAAGGAGTAACAAATGGAGTTCGTAATCCTGCATACCACGTTCGAAACACAGCTGCGGACTATTTGGAAGCAGACAGCTTAGCGTTGGTTTCCATACAATGATATGAGTGCCAGTCGATTTGAAAGCAATGAAAAACTAATGAACGTAAACTTGCCAAGGAATTACAAACCGCCGAAAAACTGCTGGAGTTGACTGCAACGTCCTGTAAAACAAAAAGAAGTCGATATGGGTTCACCTGATGGCGAGGGACACTGGTACCAGGGAAAGCTGGTCCACATGCAAACATCAGTCCAGTGTGGACTATGCTTGAGTTCAAAGCGAGTGAACTACAATACAATAAAATTCAAAACCAAACATCAACAACAAAACAAACGGGATAATTGGCTTGAGGTTGTCGCCGATCCTGCAGAGTTTGGTCTAGAATGGTCGCTCCGGTCGGTCAGATTTCCTCCCTCAGTCCCATCAATTCAGGGCGGTCGTTTAGGGCGTGTTCTGCGGTTTGCCCGAGTGCCCCGAGGAATTATCTTTATAAATCAGTGGTTCTCAACCGGTGGGAAAATCCCTCCTCCCCCCCCCCACCCCCACAGAGGGGAATTTTAGGGTTACCAAGGGAAGGGGGGGGGGGAATTAAGATTATTTCAAGATCGTTTTAATACAAGAACCGATTACTTGATATGGTTTCCCCCTCCATAATTTACAGTTCTGTACTTCTCACTCTTCTGAAATTCATTTTATAACGTAAGTAGACCCGCGAATCACGTTTTATGTAGACGTCTAGACTTGTTCTAGTATGTGTTATTAAATGTAGCTTCCATTTTTACGTATACTGTGTAGGGGCAGGGGGAATTATAGAGAGGAAATACAAAGGGAGGGAGGGGGGGGGGGGGTAATGACATTCTGAAAATATGGTGAAGGGGTGCACGGGCCAAAAGAAAAGTTGTTGAGAACCACTGTCCTAGATGGTTCACCAGAGGATTTAGCTGGCCTGACTTCTCACAGCCATGGTTCAATAGTTGTTGCACGGTGTTTAGTCGCCTTTCTTTGGGAGTGGAGAGTAGTAGTTTGTTATTGTCCATGCTATGTGCCAAACATGTATTGCCATATCATATGCCAATATATAGTTAGTTGCATGTATTTTACAAGTGGTCGCAATCAACCCCAGCATTTATTAGCTGTTTGTAATTTTATCTATACAATTGTATGTTCAGTAAACTGCCATTATTGGATAATATTGTGACAACTAGAAACACCAGGGGAGAAAAGAGGTAGAGAGAGACCAAGAGAAATTATGCTGGGTGGACTAGAAAAGTGGCATGGGGAAATATCATCAGCAGGGGTGATCCAGAGTACCAAGGACGAAGATCTTTGGCGTAGGCATGAACGCCTACGCCAAATGGCAGGACACGTGATGATGATGAGGTTACCATTACTCACTGAAGGGCCGAAGCTTATACCATTGTGGAAATCAATGCTCCCAATTCTCCTAAGGCATACTTCGAGCCCAGTATGTCGGATTGTGAAACTGCGATCACTAACCCACAGCCACGGGCGCCATATTGTGATATGTGATCTGAATATGAGCGACTAAACTAGCTCGACATGAAAATGTAATCCCTTACCTTGATTCACCACTTCACTTCTGGTCAACTATCGTCTAATGCGTCGTATACAGGAAAACTTGCTTTGCTAACCTCCTTTCTAAAATGTGTGAAACAAACATTGCTGTCCTGTCAGGATCGAGATTGACAACATTTCCAAACGCAACTTCATTAAACCGTGCACAGAGTCGCATTGGCTTTGATCCTGGGCAATGGGTGAGTACTGTTAACTCATTCATCGATCTTGTGATGACGTCTGTACGCGGCAGTGGGCTGGGCGTCAGGTCCGGGCTACCGTAACAACAGCTCCGATGACTCGGGGTTCAGTGCTGGAGTCTGCCTGGCTCCTCCCAGGAGGTACTTTGCACTCATCCTCCGCTTCACAGTTCAGGTAAGCACGACATGGGGCTTCCGATCGTCAACGGCAGACCCCACACCCTTCACATGTCTCCCCCTTTACTACATTCAATCTTATTCTTGTAGTCATCATTTCTACTGCCGCCACCACCACTACTGCTAATAATAATAATAATAATAAAACAACTAACCATTACTACTAGTACTACGACTAATAATAATAAGTCTGCGACTACTACTACTACTACTACTACTACTACTACTACTACTACTACTACTACTACTACTACTACTACTACTACTATTACTACTACATTTACAACTATGATTACTACTACTGCTGCTACTACTACCTTGTAGAGATTAGAACAAGAATTGCCATGGCGAAAGTAGCCTTTAGCGAGATGAAAAACATACTGACCAATAAAAAGATGTCAATTGAAACGAGAAAAAGAGTGTTGAGGGAATACATAGAGCCTGTTCTTTTGTATGGATGTGAAACTTAAACAATGGGCAGTCAAGCTGAAAAACATCTGATGGCTGCAGAAATGTGGTTTCTGAGGAAAATGCAAAGAGTACCACGGACAGACAGAAAAACCAATGACCAAGTACTACATGATCGAGACAGGAACACTGAGCTGATCAACGACTCTAGTGACCGAGTGAAATGTCGTGTCATGACCGCCCACGCTTTCCGGCATGGCACGTGATTGACTGATTGATTGATTGTTACTACTACAACAATGACTACTTCTACCGAGACTACTACTACTACTCCTAGACTACAGTTACTACTACTACAACTACAACTACTACTACAATGACTACTACTACTATTACTGCTACTACTACTACGATTTTTTTTCTCCGCGTTTCCATCCCGTTTCAGGATATTGCGGTCAAGATCATCATCTTTCAGCTGTATGTTGATTCCTAGGCTATATCATCAGCACGCCACAACTTTCTGAGCGACCGGCTCCATACTCTCATAAGTCACTGGCGCGACTCGAACCACTTCCAATTCTCATGCGCTCACGTCAACCATGAGAGTATTCGGGGTTAACGGAGAAAGCTGCTAACTCCTAGGCTAGGGAGACCGGCACTACTACGATTACTACTGCTAATATTACGACTACTATTGCTGCTGCTGCTGTTGCTAGTACTACTACTTCTACTACTACTACTACTACTACTACTACTACTACTACTACTACTACTACTACTACTACTACTACTACTACTGCTGCTACTACTACTACTACTACTACTACTACTACTACTGCTACTGCTGCTGCTGCTACTACTACTACTACTACTACTACTACTATTACTACTACTACTACTACTATAACTGCTACTACTACTACTGCTACTACTACTACTACTACTACTACTACTACTACTACTACTACTACTACTACTACTAGTTAGTAGTAGTAGTTGTAGTGCTACGTTTACTACTACTACGACGACTATTACTACTAATTGTTGGGTCGTTTGGTTGTCTGGGTGGTCGAGTGTTTGTGTTGATTGCTTGGGTGAGAGGGTTGGCTGGCTGGTTGGTTGGATGGGTTGAGTGGGTGAGTTGATTGGTTGGTTGGTTGAATGGGTGGGTTGGTTGCCTGAGTAGGTGGGATGGTTAGTTGATTAGTTGGGTGGATTGGTTGGTTGGTTGGTTGGTTAGTTGGGTGGGTGGGTTGGTTGTGTGGTTAGGTTGGCTGAGTGGGTGGGTTGGTTGATCGGTTGGTTAAGTGGGTGGGTTGGTTAATTAGTTAATTGGATGGGTAGGTTGGTGAATGGGTGGATTGGTTGGTTGGGTGAGTGGGTTGATTAGTTTGTTAGTTACTTTGGTTGGTGGGTGGGTGGATTAGTTGTTTGGGTGACTGGGTTGATTAGTTGGTTGGTTAGTTGGGTGGGTGGGTGGGTTGGTTGGTTTATTGGTTGGTTGGTTGGTGGGTGGGTGGGTGGGTTGGTTGGGTTAGTGGGTAGGTGGGTGGTAGGTGGGGGTTAGTGTTTAACTGAAAGACTGAGTTTAACTCTTTTAAATCCTACACATTGAAGTTCAGGTCGTGTGTACATTGAAAACTCGGTTGCATTTTGAGTGAGTTTGGTATAGATGCTTTACCCCTGATTGGGTACTATGTCTGCGGAGACGGTATTGCACAGGTACCCTGTCCCTCTCCACAACCAGGAACTTGCTGGGTGTACAAGGCCAGTGCTGGAACTTCCCATCCTGGGAGAGCCATATTCGGATGTCACCAGGTCGTGGTTCAGCACAACACGTACGTCTGGCTGGGACTGGTTGGGACTGGCTAGGACTAGACGGAAAAGAAGAGCAATGAACATAACTTGAAAGAAGTAAACTCATAAAGAGAACTGGTCACTCACATCAGAAGGAGACAGTCCACATTTTTTGGCGGCATGTCATGAGAAGGGGATAGCTGGAGTATGTCACCACAACGGGAAGGTTGAAGGGGAGGAGATGAAGGGAAGACCAAGAGAGAAGATGCTGGACAGTTTGACATTATGGCATGGAGGAACACCAGTATCAGAAATGTTTCACAGCACAAGAGACAGAAGGTTGTGGACAGACATGATCACCGACACCACACGGCATGGACTATAAGAATATTGGCAGTACACGAGACAGAAGCTGTGGACAGACATGATCACCAACGCCATACGAACTATAAAAAGATAGCTGGCACAGAAGGAATTAAAGAAATAACCAAAGAAAGAATGAGTGAATGCAGCGAGTGTCTGAGACAAAACAGCAGTAGCCATCAATTTGGCTGCACCATACAATCTGCAATAATTACAAACAATTGCACAACACACCAACAGTTGATAATTAATAAATGACAGTCAAAGCAGGAAATGTCATAACAATGCTACGAAATCTTAGTCTGTCATGCCAAGAAACAAAACATCAGTTTGTGGAAAGACAGGACACTTTCTTTCTGTCGCCTGTAATCAGACAAGCGAGTTCCCGTCTCAGACTTAATAATTTGACATGCATTGGAAACTCCTGGCCTATCATTTCTGGTCCCGTCTTTCTGGGTTTCCTGTTTCGGTGTCGAGTACCTGGCTCGTCACAACTGTTAATTGTCGGATTCTTCAGTTTCATTCGGTCAGAACAGTTTCCTTGTTTATGATCAACTCTGGTTGGGTTGTTCGTCTGTTGGGGAATAAAATCAACGTCAATATTCATTCTTTCTGCTTAATTGTTTCTTCCGTGCGTTCTATTTTCATCATTCTTACTTTTATTTTTGTTTCCTTTGTGCTTTCTTTCTTTCTTTCTTTCTTTCTTTCTTTCATTTCTTTTTTGTCTTTGATTTTAAATCACTCTGTTCTACTGTCTTTCTTTCTTGCTTCCATGTATTCTTCTTTCTGCCTTTCCTTCATTTATTCTTTTTTTTTATTCATTTTTGTCCTTCATTGTTTGATATTTAATCCCCTTTGTTTTCTTACTGTTAATTCTTTTTTTTCTTATCTTATGTGAGACCAACTCAGTCAGTCAGGTGCCGTCTCCACAATGAAGGTTGACTGCAATGGATCTCTAAGACTCTCGCCTTAATTGTACATTCTGTCAGACTGCTGTTGGTCCATCTCTTGATATTATCTTCCCACTTGTACCCTTGACTACGTATTAGACAATTTAATACTTTCTCTCGTCATTAAGTTAAGTTATTTCAGCTCTTGATGGTATGACCTCATTTAATCTGTTGTCAGTTTTAAATTCTTCACTCTATTTTCCTCTTCTTCTGTCTTCCTCTCCGCGAGGTACAAGCTCTCTGGTCCAGATTTCACTGTATCGTCGTGTACTGCTCTGATATCTGCAATCTCCCGGCGACTGTTTGAGCAAGGGGTCTTTATCATCTCATCCTGTTCCTCTTGTGCCTTGCGGTGTCGAGGTGAAGCATAAACAGCGGGAGAGTGCCCGACCATCATCTCATCCTGTTCCTCTTGTACCTTGCGGTGTCGAGGTGAAGCATAAACAGCGGGAGAGTGCCCATCTATCATCTCTCGTCGTGTTCCTCTTGTACCTTGCGGTGTCGGGGTGAAGCATAAACAGCGGGAGAGTGCCCGACCATCATCTCATCCTGTTCCTCTTGTACCTTGCGGTGTCGAGGTGAAGCATAAACAGCGGGAGAGTGCCCGTCTATGGGCTTCATGTATCGAGGTTCTCGTGGACTCTGTTATTTCCTCCGTCCATTGACTTTCAAGGGTATACCGTTTACTCCGGGCCGAATCTGACTGGCCGCCATCTAACCCTAGATCCAAACTATCTCCATACAAGTCACAGTCAAAGAGGCTTCTCCGCGGCTTGAGGCGCACTGGTTATATGTGGCTAGTACCATATTTGATAGACAAATCGCCACTGGATGGGTGAAGTGGTCAATACTAAACAGGCCGCCTTCATTTCCCCGGACATGTCCTGGTAACCACTGTAGGCTGGGTGGAGGCCTGCTTGCCGGCCCGGTGGTCGTGTGTTCGATTCCCCAGTGAGGCGATGTTTCTAGTTGACCCAGGATCCCAGTTCCACCCAGGCATCACCTAACTTCCTTCCACCTTGCACGGTACAGGAACATCATGCACCTGAAACTAGCCACGGCTATTGTTGAAGTTTGCACACCTCCGGTCCCACATTTTTTATTTGGCATCTTCGACAACTGAACTTGTGCGCAGCCTTCCTGGCAACGAAAGATGTGTACTGGCCTTGCAACGGGTCAAACCAATACTTTTTACGTTTGTGTTTTAATTTCATTAAATTGTCTAATTTCATGTTTTTCGAGGAAGGTGAGAACAGGCATGCTTCGTGCAGAGTGGCTTGCTTCGCTTCGGAGGTCACGGGTGGTAAGCATCGCCTGGATCTTTTCTCCGGGGCATGCCGGTGCGCTGGGAAATGAACAGACGAACAGATTGGCTGGCTTTGCAAAACTTGGTGGAGTATTGATACATGTCAAGGCAGGCGTGGTTGCGGTCATGTGGGAGCACGTGTACACCTCGGAGGTTAGTTAGTTAGTTAGTCAACAGATCATCCTCATTGCACATCGAACCATTCAGTCCATAAGTGCTCGGATCCCCTCCTCAGCAAATCCCGCAGCTAACGACACCAGTTCTGTGTTGGTTTATCAATCTTCTTTGGCTTCCTGTGTAGTGTTCTTGTTTGGCCACACCTTTTTTAATTTGCTGTTCTCGCAGTCTGGCCATGGTTGTAGATTCACAGTCATCACTTGGTTCACGCAAAAGTCTTACTTCTCGTAGAGCATTCAGAATGTCAGCCTGGTCCATGGCGCGTCCGCCCTCCACAGTAGCGTTACCTGCGAGCTTGTCAGCCCGCTCATTCCGTTATACTCCCAAATGCCCTGGCGCGAAGATGAAACTAATCTTTGCCTGCCGAGACAGCTCCAGAGACAGCAACCATTCTATTTGGATCCCCCCCCCCCCAAAAAAAAAAAAATCTCTATCCTCTTGAGCATATTCATTGAGTCGCTAAGGAAACATGCCCTAGTGAATGTCTGTGTCTCGAGCCATATTATTGCTTTACTTAATCCCATGACTTCCATAGTCAGGCTACTTGTGGTCTCATCAAAAGCACCAGAGTCCTCCTTCACAATTCTCCCTCCGACCTGAGCCGTAAAGGCTCATGAGCATCACCGTCTAGCGAATTCTCGAAAATCAACGCTTGTACTTCCGCCTCCACAGCTGCCGGGTTTTCTTGTCTGCATTTTCTGTCTAGTTGGATGCAAACTGAAAAAGACGTACATAAATCTGTTGGCACTTGTACCCACTCCTCGCCAGGTTCTAAGTCCTCAAGTGAACATTCCTGTTGAAGAATGTCTTCGGCTTGACCCATCCACGACCGTCATCTTTTTAACCTGCTGCCCTTCACCTTCCTAATTTCACTATGCAGTGGATGTTGTGTGTTTGCGTTAACTCTGAGGTAGGCGCGAGCTCTGCAAACTTGTATTGTCTTCAATGGTTGGAAAATCAAGAAGGTAGTGCATCGCACTGCATGCTGTATCTCTAGTACATCCAAGAATAATGCGCATAGCTTCATTCTGTATCCTTTCCATCCTTTCTATCTGCTTACGGCTGAGAGTCAGGATTGCCATCGCATACTCAAGAACAGACATGACCAGCCCCTCGTACAGAAGACATAGATGGCGCTGCTCACAGTTTGCTGCCGCCATCACCCGCATCGAAGCCAACCCCGCTTGGCCTTTGTTATCACCTGGTCTATGTGCTCATTATAAGCAAGGCTTCGATCAAACCGTATCCCCAGGTAATTCATTGACTGCGTTCGTTCCACCGTCTCTGAACAAGATTTACAGTTGGTGTTGGAGTGTTGACAATATGATTATTCAACGAGAACCAAGTTACTGTTGCCTTTGTTGGGTTGACCATTGCCCCAGCCTCAACACACCAAGTACTTTTGCGATTCAGTTCTGTTTGTAGTTCCACAGCAACCTGATCTCTATCCTTACCCTGACTATACACTAAAACATCGTCGGCATATGACAATGTCCTACCAGGTCCAGTGATCTGCTCACTGGTGATTCTCACAGTGTAGGTGTTGAACAGTACAGGAGATAATGGTGATCCCTGTGGTAGGCCAGGATATATTGTTGTTGGTTCCGACGTCCAACTGCCACATCTAAAAACTACTTTCCGTTGGAAGAGGGCTGCAGCGATCCAACTAAGGAGGAATGGACTTATTTTGAGTTCAAGAAGCTGAAGCATTAAAAAATCCAATGGTACTCTGTTGTACGCGTCCTCAAGATCAATCGCTGCAGCAAAGGTTTCAATGCCTGAGTGGAAACCTTCATAGACATCATGGGCAAAAACTGCTGCATTGGTCCAGGTTTCTCTTTTTGGACGGTACCCACCCAGGGTAGGTGGGAAAACACCTTGCCTCTCTAGCTGGCTTGATATTTTCCTGGCAATTAACTTCTCCAGCAGCTTGCCTATTGTATTCTGCATGGTTATAACTCGATATCCCTGAATTTTTGTGTGGTCTTTGTCAGGCTTCGGCAAGGGAATCAGATAGCTGTGTAACCACTCCTCCTTGATGCTAGCACTCCCTATACTGTTGTTGTACATGTCTGCTAGTTCCTCTAGCTCGTTGTCGGTACACCTATTGATGTCGTTGTATCTTATGCCATCTGGCCCTGGAGCGCTGTTTTTTTATCGTCGAAGCACAGCCTTGATTTCTTTCACTGTCACTGTGTCTTCATCCGAAGTGTTCTGGGCCTTGCACCTGTCTGACGGTGACCTCCTTGGCAAGATTTCGGCCTCTCATGTCTGTCTGGTTGCTCTGCTCTAGATAGCGTTCAAAGAGGGCTTTGCCCTTGTCCTCGTCAGTCCTCTGCCAGATGAGGTCAGCACCTTGGAAGTCAGAAATGCTCTTATTCTTGACTACCCCGCTCATGCTTTTATGTAGTCACCAGAACAATTTCAGTGACTTATCTGTGCTTACTCTTTAACACACTTCTGCCCATTTTTCACTTTTAACCACCTTGACCAGTTTTTTTTAAATAGCTTACTTTTGTGTGCATCTCTCTTTCTAAGTGCATGCAGGGACTAGGGATGGCCAGCTCTGTTCTTCTTGGCATGTTGCCATCTCCTTACAGCACTACTCTTATCCAACCACGCCTTCTCCACCTCAAGATTCCACCACGGTGGCTGCTCCCAGCTTTTTTTCCTGCCCTGAAGCTTTCTGCGCTTGTCACGTCTTATTTTACTCACCACATCTTGCCCTGTACTGTCATACTGGAAAGTCTTGACCGTTAACTTGTGCTGCCTGGTTCTGCCTTTCTCCACCAATATGCTGCAAGGGTGGTGGTCGCTGCCGTGGTATCCTAGGCCACTCCATCTACACACTGTAGTGAGTGAAGGAGAAACCAGCGCCAGATCAATAGCACTGTTCTCATCGCCTGGACGGCTTGCTGTCCTGGTGACACAGCCACTGTTGATACAAACCAGGTCAATGGTTTCAAGTGCAGTCTCGAGCTCCTCCCCTTGTGTGTTGGAGGAAATGTTTCCCCATGATCTGCCTTTAGCGTTGAAATCACCACAGAAAATAACATTTCTCTCTTGACCTAATATGTCACTTAAGCACTGCCACTTCTGGGAATCCATACTCGCGTTGCGGGCATAAACATTAACCAGCACGAATGGTAGACTGGATTGAACTCTTACCGCCTGTATTTGTATATCGTCACTGTCCCAACTGGACATGTCTAGCTCTGACGCCACCATGCTGTCGCGAATGAGAATCGCCATTCCCAGATGTCGTCTGTTGTAGAAACATTTGAAGCCGGCAATTCGGAGTAGCTGATCACCCAGTCTCGTCTCCTGGAGCGCTACAATGTCATTCCTGTAAACCAGATTTTCTAAAATAGGACCCCGTTGTTTTACGCTGGCGCAGTTCCAAGACAGAATACGGATATTTCTGAGGCCCAGACGGTCACACTTGAGTCTAAAACGTCTTAAACCACCACGCTTACCTTGTCGCTTGCAACCTGCCCGGCACCCACGCCGTCTTGTTAGGTTGACTGCCAATGCTCGGAGAACACACGTTGTTCCGCCATGTTGAAAAACCCGAACATCCACAGAAACCACACACGCTGCGAAAAATTCACTCAAGGATTGCTTCGCTCGATGCACGAACTCCATAGCATCTGCGCAGATCTTGAGTAGAAACTCCTGATGGGCAACTGTCGATGGTTTCCACATGGATATGGTCTTTGGAGATTTCCCACACGAATCTATAATTACTGGGTAGTTTGCCATGAGAATATATATTTGGGTTGTGTCTTTATTTTGGTCCTTTCCACAGCCATGATCATGAAGTCAATCCCATAGCTGTATGGAAGCTGAATCCGTGCATTTCAGTCCTTTATTTATTAACTTTACTCATCATCACGTGTCACACCGATAAGTGTGGTGGTCATGCTTCGCAATTTCACATGATCACCAGAGTCGTGGATCAATTCTATGTTATTTTCTTGACTATGCCATTTGGCCAAGCATTCCAGATATTTACTTCACTGTCTTCCCCTTTTTTTCTCCCCCCCCCCCCCCCACCCCCAAACACAATCTTGCCAATTGTCACTAAGTTATTCAGTTTATTGCTTCTCATAACGTGCCGACCAAATCTTGACTGTCTGCGTGTAATTTCTCTAATCAGTTTACGATCTTCATTTGTTTCTTGTAGTACTATGGTTTAGGAGAGAGAAATGAAAGAGGATACAGACTCGTAGGGTGGGCAAAAGAACAGGAAATGATTGTAGGAAACACCTGGTTCAAACAACACCCTAGAAGATTATGGACATGGAGGAGTCCTGATAGCAGGATTAGAAACCAGATTGACTACATTCTGATTAGCAGAAGATTTAGAAACGCATTAACAATAGCAAAAACAGTTCCCAGTGCTGATTGTTATAGTGACTCACAGGAACATTGAGGATAAAGTTGAAGAAAGTCAAGTATATAACAGGAAACACTAAATATGATTTGTGTACATTGAGTAATGACAAGGAAATACAAAACAAATTCAACATAGAAGTACAGAACAGATTTGAAATTTTGTCTGATCTAGAGATCCTATTCCAGGATGTGGATGATCAATGGGAAACGTTGAAGAATTCAATCAATGTGGCTGCAGAAACAACTATTCCAAAATTAAAGAAGGTGGGTCGTAAGAAATGGATGACTGAAGAAATTTTACACCTCATGGAAACAAGAAGACTCAACAAAAATAATTCTGTCAAATATGAAGAAATTCACAGACAAGTCAGAACATTATGTAAGGAGGCAAAAGAAGCATGGCTTGAGGAAAAGTGCTTAGAAATTGAAAGCCAACACAACAGTCAAAATACCAAATTAATGCACAAAAGAATTCAGGAACTTACTAATAAAAGAACAAGTACATCAACAAGGTGTCTAAAAACTGAAGATGGCAAAATCATAATAGAAAAAGACCAGATTCTACATGTATGGACAGATTATGTGAAACACCTTTATGATGATAACAGAGAGGAACAGTATGATATTAGATTTAATAATGAAGGACCGCCAATTTTGGAGATGGAGGTTCGAAATGTTCTTAAGCATATGAAAGCTGGCAAGGCCCCCGGTGCAGATAACATCACAACAGAAATTATTAAAGCTTTAGAAGAATTTGGACTAGATCAAGTCACCAGGCTGCTGAACACATTATATGATAATGGAGATATACCTCCTGAATTATGTAACTCTAGTCTATATTTATTGCAATCCCAAAGAAATCAGGAACCTTGCAATGTGATCAACATAGAACAATTAGTATAATGAGTCACATCACAAAGATTTTGCTAAGAATTATCATGCAAAGAATGAGGAAGAAGATACAACCTGAAATAGGGGAAGAACAATGCGGGTTTGTAGAAGGAAAGGGTACAGTAAATGCTGTGTATATGCTGCGAACAGTTATTGAACGTGCTATAGAAGTAAACAAGGATATACATCTTTGCTTTATTGATTATACAAAGGCTTTTGATAGCGTTAGACATGTCAGCATGGTGGATATGCTTGCAGATCTTCAAATTGATGGGAAAGACATTAGACTTATAAAAAACATATATTGGAAACAACAAGCTGCAATAAGGATTGATAATGAAGTGGGACAGTATCAGCCAATTAAGAGACGTTTTAGGCAGGGATGTGTGATGTCTCCAGATCTTTTTTCCCTGTACAGTGAAAATATTTTCAGAAATGTAGAGGATATAAATGGAATCAGCATTGGAGGACGAAACATCAATAACATTAGATATGCAGATGATACAGTATTAATTGCAGACAATGCGCAGGACCTGCAACAATTAGTAGGTGCGGTTGTTGTACACGGTGAGCAACTGGGGTTAGAATTAAATTGTAAAAAGACTCAGGTTATGGTCGTCAGTAGGAAGGAAGAAGTGCCACAATGTAATATACAAGTAAATGGAAATATTCTTCAACAAGTGAATCGGTACAATTATCTTGGAACAGTTATAACATCTGATGGGAGATGCCTTGAAGAGATTAGAACAAGAATCGCCATGGCGAAAGTAGCCTTTAGCAAGATGAAAAACATTCTGACCAATAAAAAGATGTCAATTGAAACGAGAAAAAGAGTGTTGAGGGGATACATAGAGCCTGTTCTTTTGTATGGATGTGAAACTTGGACAATGAGCAGTCAAGCTGAAAAGCATCTGATGGCTGCAGAAATGTGGTTTCTGAGGAAAATGCAAAGAATACCATGGACAGACAGAAAAACCAATGACCAAGTACTACAGGAGACAAATGAACATCGTAAACTGATTAGAGAAATTAGACGTAGACAGTCAAAATTTTTTGGACATGTTATGAGAAGAAATGGATTGGAGAACTTAGTGACACCTGGCAAGATCGAGGGGAACAGACCAAGAGGAAGACCGAGAGGAAAATACCTGGATGGCTTGGCCGCATGGCATGGACGAGACAGGAACACTGAGCTGATCCACGACACTGGTGATCGAGTGAAATGGCGAGTCATGATCGCCCACGCTTTCCGGCATGGCACATGATTGATTGAGTACTTGGTCATTGGGTTTTCTGTCTGTCCATGGTATTCTTTGCATTCTCCTCAGAAATCACATTTCACTGTCATTAGATGATTTTCAACTTGTCTGCTCATTTTCCACTTTTCACATTCGTACAAAACTATAGGTTCTATGTAGCACTTCAACACTCTTTTATTTCATTTGACATCGTTTTAATTAGTCAGTATATTTTCCATCTTGCAAAATGCTACCTTCGCCATGGGGCTTCTTGTTCTAATGTCTATAAGGCATCTCCCATCAGATGTTATGACAGTTCCGAGATAGTTGTACCGATTGACTTGTTTAAGAATGTTCCCATTTACATGGTTGTTACATTATAGTATTTCTTTCTTCCTGGTGACGACCATAATCTCTGTCTTCTCACAAATTAATTCTAATCCTAGTTGTTCACTGTATACATTAACCGCACCTACTAAATGTCGCAGATCTTGTTCACTGTCACCAACCATACTGTACCATCTGTATATCTTATATTACTGGTGTTTGTATAAGCGTGGAGTGGCCCAAATTACCTTAGGCCAGGGGTGGGCAAACTTTTCGTGCGGAGGGCCGCATTGACAAATGTAAAGCTATTGGCGGGCCATATATATATATATATATATATATATATATATATATATATATATATATATATATATATATATATATATATATATATATATATATATATACACACACATTTTGTTTACAGCAGCCTATCACTATAAGTAATTATTAATTATTTATAGGTTATTAAGCAGTATAAATAACTATTTATTGCAATTTTATTTTACTTATACACTTAATACATTTTATTTGACAATATGGACAAAAACTTTTACTAATTTGTTAACACGATTTTACAACTTGTTATTATAACAAATATTCTTTATTATCTATCTATCAATGGCTTTAATTTAGACACACAGCGACCACATTGTCACTACAGTTGTTGAATTCTAATGAGATGTAAGTAACTGCTTGCAATTTTTGACAATATTCTTGAAATCTGGAGCAAGTTTACTTGAAATTCGCATGACAGCAAGAAAGTTGCAGTCCGACAATAAAGACCTATTCTTAGATTTGTTGATCTTCAAGCAAGGGAATGCTTGTTCGAAAATGTATGTTGATCCAAATAATGATAAAAGTTTAGCTGCAAAGTTTTTCAAGTTGGGAAATGATTCTTGTGATAAAGATCCATAGAAATCCAGCAAACCATCTGTCTTGAATTTCTCTTTCAGGTCATGATCTGCTTGTAAGTCAAGCAGCTCCAACTGTATGTCCTCTGTGGCTGTATCAGCTTCTGCACTAAAAGGTCAATTGAGAATATTGAACTATGGCTCTAATTTCTTGAAATCTTGGAATCTCCATCCAAATTCTTCAATCAATGCATCTAATTGGGCTTTGTATTTTTCAGTCATTTCACCAGAAATGGTTTCTTGTTTCTGCAAAGGGAAGTGGCAAAATCTTTTTTCACTTGCTTGTCTGGAGAACAGTGAGAGTTTTGCCTGAAATGATTTTACATATACATACAATTCATGTGCAAACACACCATTGCCCTGAAGTTTGACATTCAGTTCATTTAACGTTTCCATAATTTCAATGGCAAACATAAAGTCTAACTGCCACTCTTTATTGACAATGTTAGTATTAAAGTCACATGCAATGCCCTTCATCTCTAGGAATCATCACTATTTCTTCTCTGAGTTCCCACACTCGTCTCAACACCTTGCCGAGACTCAGCCATCGAACATTGGTGTGGTTCAGGACATCGGAATGTTCAGTTTCCAAATCGTCAACTAATGACTTGAACTGTCTGTCCGGGAAGGTTAACCCGGTCAACAAATGCCCGCAGAAGTCGGATGTGTCGGCCTAACGGCGCAAGAACGCAGCTCTGCTGTAAACAGGCACAACGCAATCACATCCGGAAAAAAACTCCGGATGAACGAAGAAGAAGAAGAAGAACTGTCTGTGATTAAGTCCTCTTAATCTGATGAGGTTGATGACACTGACAACTGGGTCAATAACATGCTTGATATTCAAAACAGTTTTACACATACTTTCTTGATGAATCACACAGTGAAAATGTAATAATGTGTGGTCTGGATATTCTGTTTTAATCTTATCACTTATCAACTTTACCAGACCTACATTTTTCCGGTCAAAGCACGAGCTCCGTCAGTTGTAACACTTGCCATCTTGTTCCAAACCAACCCAGTTCTTTCAATACAGTTAGTAACAACATTGACTATATCATGACCTGTGGTTGTGTCTTTGAGTGACTCAACTCTCAGTAACTCTTCAGTGAGTTTGAAAGAAGTGTTTATTCCACGTATAAATATCAATAATTGGGCAGTATCATGTACATCGGTACTCTCATCCAATGCAAGAGAGTACCACAAAAATTGTTTACTTGCATCTTGAAATTTATGCATCACATTGTCACTGATCTTGTCAACACGTCTGACCACAGTTCTCCTTGATAAAGTAATGTTGTCACATCTGTGTTTTTGTTCTGGACACATAATGTTTGCTGCATCTAGCAAACATTCCTGGATGAACTCGCCATCAGAAAATGGCTTATTCTGTTTTACAATTCTGTGTGACAGCAGAAGACTAGCTTCAGTTGCAGCATCGTGAATTTAAGACTGTTTAGTGCAAACAGTTTGCTGTTTTTCAAAATTTTTCCCCAATTCAAGGCATTTCCTTTCCTTATCTTCGGTCGTTAAATTGTATCCGAAATTGGAATGTTTTGTTTGATAGTGTCTTTTTAAATTGTACTCCTTGAAGACAGCCATTGACTCACGACACAACAAGCAAACTGATTTGCTACCAACTTTGATAAAACAGTACTTAGTTGTCCATTCATCATTACAAACACGGAATTCATCTTCAATCCTACGTTTGTTATTGACACTCATCTAAACGGTACATAAAATTCTGTAACATTCAACAAAATAACTTAAAAACTAATTTAAAAGTTTATTTCTAAATGCCCTCGCGGGCCACATAAAATCACTATGCGGCCCGCGGGCCGTAGTTTGTCCACCCCTGCCTTAGGCCATTTTTTAAATACAATGCAAGTCTAGGATTTTTTTTTTTTTTCATTTTGTAGCGTATCCCTTACGGGACGTTGCAGTCAACACCAGCATTTTCAGCTGCTGTTGGTGTACTAGGCAAGTGTTACGTTCAGTAGTTTGCCATTGCTTTCTGAACGACCGGTCTCTATACCTTTTTCGAAAATACGAGCACCGCCGTGTTTCGAACCCGGGTACACGGGCTCACAAACCGCGTTCGCAAGCCCTTCAGCCACAGAGAAGTCTAGGATAGACTTATACAAAAGCAGCTTAGCGTACTCCCCAGCTTAGCTGTGGAACAATCTTGCACCAAAAATCAAAGACATCACCAAACTCTATAAATATCATCGAAAACTATTCGAACTCTATCTCAGTACAGAATACCTTTCCCAAGAATAATAATAGTGAAACAACCTCTTATTGGTAGTACACAATGTCTCCCATAGATAATTATCAGTGAGTTATATAGTAATGACGTTTCCACATTTCCCGTGCCTTTATAAGGATATATTGATATTGTTGTTGTTCTCGGTTAGCCTCATAAGTGATGCAATGTATAACAGGGAGGGAGATAAGAAAGGCAGAATGTTAGACGGGCCTACGTGCCCAATTCTTAACGTTACGAATCTTAACGTTCGTTCGTTCACATGTCCTGTGATGGCGAGTCCCCTCCTAGCAAGGGTATAACCGCGCGTAGACTTGTGTAGAGAGTAGCCGACCCTGGCCAATGATGACAACACTTGTAGCCGCCATCTTGGCAGCAATAACAGGAAACAACAACAAGCTCTCAGGCAAACATTGCGTCTCTGTGAGATATCTGTGCCCCAGCCACCGTCTACCGCAGCCCCGGAACATGGCCTGCGATCTGCCGTGTATGTCCTACATGGCGCTCTATATCATCTCCATGCATATTGTCAATAGCAACAGTCGCAACTCCGGATCGTCATCGTCCCATCACTGGAAACTCAACCTCTCCACAGGTACCACCCTGTCCAGTCCTAGTTGCTCAATATAATAATATTTAATAATATCGCCATCTTCACTGAATCTTCTCGTTCGTTCTCTAGCACGTCTTTCGGGTGTTATTGTTATCATTTACGCAAGGAATTGGAGAGTTAACCAGCAGCTACAAGAGGATTTATATTTTATAGAAACAACGACAGGCAAACGTGAAGCTGCTGGAGAAACTGAAAGTGAAAGTGAAAGCATCTGTTTGTGTGTGTGTTGTTTTATTTTAATAGTCTTGTATAATGAATGTTAATGTAACAAACATACTTGATTTGTCTCTCTCTTACTTCCATAAGCTCTTCTTTCATGCACATATCTTTGTACATCTCTGGTACTGCACATACACACTCAGTCCCTGAGTACATATTGCTCACACACACACACATACACAATCCCTGAGTACATGTTGCACAATCCCTGAGTACATATTGCACACACACACACAAAATCCCTGAGTACATGACACACATACACAATCCCTGATTACATATTGCACATACACAATCCCTGAGTACATATTGCACACACATATACACAATCCCAGAGTACATATTGCACTCAAGCACACAATCCCTGAGTACATATTGCACACACACACACACACACACACACAATCCCTGAGTACATATTGCACACATACACAATCCCTGAATACATATTGCACACACACAATCCCTGAGTACATATTGCAAACACACAATCTCTTAGTACAGATTGCACACACACAT
Organism: Cepaea nemoralis; assembly: GCA_014155875.1. Taxonomy (NCBI): domain Eukaryota; kingdom Metazoa; phylum Mollusca; class Gastropoda; order Stylommatophora; family Helicidae; genus Cepaea; species Cepaea nemoralis. The sequence goes on along the minus strand of JACEFZ010027617.1, from coordinate 243,619 downwards.
ACACAATCCCAGAGTACATATTGCACACACATACACAATCCCTGAGTATATATTAACACACACACACACCAATCCCTGAGTTACATATTGCACACACATACACAATCCCTGAGTACATATTGCACACACACATACACAATCCCTGAGTACATATTGCACACACACATACACAATCCATGAGTATATATTGCACACACACAATCCCTGAGTACATATTACACACACACACACAATCCCTGAGTACATATTGCACACACACATACACAATCCCTGAGTACATATTGCACACACACATACACAATCCCTGAGTATATATTGCACACACACATACACAATCCCTGAGTATATATTGCACACACATACACAATCCATGAGTATATATTGCACACACATACACAATTCCTGAGTACATATTGCACACACATACACAATCCATGAGTATATATTGCACACACACATACACAATCCCTGAGTACATATTACACACACACATACACAATCCCTGAGTACATATTGCACACACATACACAATCCATGAGTATATATTGCACACACACATACACAATTCCTGAGTACATATTGCACACACATACACAATCCATGAGTATATATTGCACACACACATACACAATCCCTGAGTACATATTACACACACACATACACAATCCCTGAGTACATATTGCACACACATACACAATCCATGAGTATATATTGCACACACACATACACAATCCCTGAGTACATATTACACACACACACATACACAATCCCTGAGTACATATTGCACACACACACACACACAATCCCTGAGTACATATTGCACACACACACACACACAATCCCTGAGTACATATTGCACACACATACACAATCCCTGAGTACATATTGCACACACACATACACAATCCCTGAGTACATATTACACACACACACATACACAATCCCTGAGTACATATTGCACACACACACACACACAATCCCTGAGTACATATTGCACACACATACACAATCCCTGAGTACATATTGCACACACGCATACACAATCCCTGAGTATATATTGCACACACACATACACAATCCCTGAGTATATATTGCACACACACATACACAATCCCTGAGTACATATTGCACACACACATACACAATCCCTGAGTATATATTGCACACACACATACACAATCCCTGAGTATATATTGCACACACACATACACAATCCCTGAGTATATATTACACACACACATACACAATCCCTGAGTACATATTGCACACACACACATACACAATCCCTGAGTATATATTGCACACACACATACACAATCCCTGAGTATATATTGCACACACACATACACAATCCATGAGTATATATTGCACACACACATACACAATCCCTGAGTATATATTACACACACACACATACACAATCCCTGAGTATATATTGCACACACACATACACAATCCCTGAGTACATATTGCACACACACATACACAGTACATATTGCACACACACATACACAATCCCTGAGTATATATTGCACACACACATACACAATTTCTGAGTACATATTGCACACACACATACACAATCCCTGAGTATATATTGCACACACACATACACAATCCCTGAGTATATATTACACACACACATACACAATTCCTGAGTACATATTGCACACACACATACACAATCCCTGAGTATATATTGCACACACACATACACAATCCCTGAGTATATATTACACACACACATACACAATCCCTGAGTACATATTGCACACACACATACACAATCCCTGAGTATATATTGCACACACACACACAATCCCTGAGTACATATTACACACACACACACACACACACACACACACACATACACAATCCATGAGTATATATTGCACACACATACACAATCCATGAGTATATATTGCACACACACATACACAATCCCTGAGTATATATTACACACACACATACACAATCCCTGAGTACATATTGCACACATACACAATCCCTGAGTACATATTGCACACACACACACACACACACAAAATATCCCTGAGTACATATCGCACACACACATACACACAGAAATCCCATAGCAGTTGGGAAGTCAAGAATACAGACAATGTCACCACCATCATGGGAAAATGTTGAATGTGAGGAAAGCAGTGCTCCATGAACATACTTTCACAGTTCACGTGAACACATTGCAGTCCTATCTGGTTCATTGGAGTTTGTGCACTTTGCTGAGATAACTGTCTGTGATCTCAGTTAGAGATCTTTGTAGCAGTATAAGCAACCCATAGATGCCCAGCCTCTGCCAGCAAATGTAGCACAAAGTACATGTTGGCTTTTCCAGTGACAGACTGGTTTTCAACACTACGGATCTTCCTGATGTAAAACTGGATCCTGCTGGGGATCAAATCCTCGAACTATTATAGTCAAGTGCACTAACTGATAGATCACCTTGACTCCCAGTGCCGTTTCGTCATGGGCAACATGAAATCCCATTTCGTCAAACTCGTCTGAGACTGCTCATGACAATATCAGCGCAGTTTGCTGTCAACTTTGCTGACACGCCTGCTGTTCAGATAAGCTTTATGTATGTTTAACTTGATTCTTTTGTTTTTAGAATATAACTGAGCATGAGCAGTTAATTATTTTACCACATCTGTTGGGGGAGTCTCCGCGGCCAAATGTTTACGCTGCCCACCTCTCATTCCAAAGGATGTGGGTTGAAATCTGGACTGTGTTGTTTGGTTCACGAGTTTTCTCTGAAACTCCTGGGAGTCACCGCTGAGCTACAGAGTTCATACTTTGTGCGACACTTTCGGCAGGCTGTCTTGCTGAAAGAGGCCGTGCCATATGGGATAACACCCAATGTGATGAAGTTGATTTACTTGCCTTTTAAACACATTTTGTTTAAACTGTATCTGTTGAGAAAATGTGAATTCAGTTTCTTGATCTTTGTGACAGGAAAGGTACAGCCAGCCAAAGCTGAGACAGGCTCCAGCGACAGCAGCAATAAACACAACAGCACAGACAGCTCGGTGAAGCACAACAAGCAGGACAGTAATATCAACACTGACAGTTCATTCGAGGAGAAAATTGTGGAGATTTTAACCAATAAAGTTGTAATGGCTGACGGCGAATGGGTTGTATCTTCGCCCAGTTCAGATTCTTCCGATTTTTTGGAAATTGACGATCAGAATCTAGACAATCCTTGTCATAAAAACGTCAGTTCTACGAATTCAGAATTACATCAGTCACATAAATGTAGTTATAACGGATGTCCTGCTCAAATGAAGTGAGTATTTTTACTTGTACCAATTTAAAACAGTGTTTTCATGTTGAAAGTTTTAACAAACAAGACACAGATAACATATTGCACTGTCAAGCTGTTCTAAATGAGCCAACTAGTATGGCGGGAGAAAGATAACATCACAACAGTGAGACTTAACGTCCAACAAAACATCTGGGAAGATGTGTCAACTGAAAGGCACATATATCACAGCTGTTCTGTAAACTGGTTCAATGCAATTGCATCCTAAACAAACATTTTGGATGAACGAAGAAGAAGAATACATTGCACAATTTATTGCAAGGCATATATCATTGTATCTTGTCAGGTGAATACTATAGAATATACTGTGATATGACATGAATAGATGAATCCTGTCTCTGCTTAGATACATAGCACACATTGTGATATTACTGAAGTGTACAATATACCTGTTACCATGGTAATCGCAGATTCACTATCCTGTCTTTGTGCTTACACAGTGGTGGTTTTGTATAGAGTATTGCAGCAGCTTCAGCAAATGTAAACATGTGTTTACTGTTTGTGAAATATAGCACATTAAAAACGTGTTCCTTGATGAGCATATAATCAGAGTTGATCACATGGTGCACAATAGATGAAGTGGGATCTTTATGACTCAGGATTTGTTTGTCATTGCTCGCTTTGAACTCAACCATAGTCCGTACTTGTGCCACTACTTCTAGTGCACTGGGCTGATTTTTGTGTGTGGATTAGCTTTCCCTATTACCAGTGTCCCTCACCATCAGGTGGGCCCACTCCGACTTCTGAGGTACTTGTTATTTACATCCCAAAGTCAAGGGCGAGAAGTCAACATTTAAGTCAAACTGGTGTGTGGAGTTAAGGATATGGTTTTGTCTCTGGAGTTGGTGGATTGCATCAAAGTGGGATCATTTGTGGGGAGGGGAGGGGATTTGATTACCACACATGGCCAATTATTGAGTCAAGACATGACAAAAAAGAAGCAACCTAATTAATTATGCTTGAATTTGGATATAAATGTGGTGTTGACAGAGAAGGATATAAATGTGGTGTTTATAGAGAAGGATATAAATGTGTTGACAGGAAAGGATATAAATGTGGTGTTGAAGGGAAGGATATAAATGTGTTGACAGGGGAGGATATAAATGTGCTGATATAGGAGAATATAAATGTGTTGACAGAAGAGGATATAAATGTGGTGTTGCCAGAGGAGGATATACATGTGGTGTTGACAGAGAAGGATATAAATGTGTTGGCAGGGAAAGATGGAAACTTGGTATTGACATGGGAGGATATAAATGTGTTGACAGGGGAGGATATAAATGTGGTGTTGACAGGGAAGGTTATAAATGTGGTTTTGACAGAGGAGGATATAAATGTGGTCTTGACAGGGAAGGATGGAAAAATGGTGTTGACAGAGGATATAAATGTGGTGTTGACAGAGGAGGATATAAATTTGGTGTTGACATGGAAAGATATAAATCCAATGTTGACAGGGATGGATATAAATGTGGTGTTGGCATGGAAAGATATAAATGTGTTGACAGAGAAGGATATAAATGTGGCGTTGACAGAGAAGGATATAAATGTGGCATTGACAGAGAAGGATATAGATGTGGTTGGCAGGGAAAGATGGAAACATTGTGTTGACTATGGAGTATATAAATTTGGTGTTAACAAGGGAGGATATAAATGTGTTAACAGAGGAGGATATAAATGTGTTGGCAGAGGAAGATATAAATGTGTTGACAGAGGCAGATATAAATGTGATGTTGATAGGGAAGGATATAAATGTGGTGTTGACAGGGAAGGATATAAATGTGGTGTTGACAGGGAAGGATATAAATGTGGTGTTGACAGCAAGGATATAAATATGGTGTTGACAGGGAATGATGGAAACATGGTGTTGACAGAGGAGGATATAAATGTGGTGTTGACAGAGGAGGATATAAATGTGTTGACAGAGGCGGATATAAATGTGGATTTGCCAGAGGAGGATATAAATGTGGTGTTGACTGGGGAGGATATAAATGTGCTGATATAGGAGAATATAAATGTGTTGACAGGGAATGATGGAAACATGGTGTTGACAGAGGAGGATATAAATGTGGTGTTGACAGGGAATGATGGAAACATGGTGTTGACAGAGGAGGATATAAATGTGGTGTTGACAGAGGAGGATATAAATGTGTTGACAGAGGTGGATATAAATGTGGTGTTGCCAGAGGAGGATATAAATGTGGTGTTGACTGGGGAGGATATAAATGTGCTGATATAGGAGAATATAAATGTGGTGTTGACAGAAGAGGATATAAATGTGGTGTTGACAGAAGAGGATATAAATGTGGTGTTGACAGAGGAGGAAATGCGAGGGGTGAATCCCACATGTGTTCAAGTGTTGTGGTATTGGAACAGTCGGCATTTAAATGATTGAACATGTGCTCTGGGAGACAGATCGTCTAAGGAATTATCTGGAGAGCTGTGATGTCGATTCTGTGTTAGTTGACGTGGTCTATAGTATTATATGGTCTGGCAATCTCAGGTAAGTAAACGACTCCTATTTCCATGCCATGGGGGTATGATCATAGTCCCATCTTTTCTCGACCAACCCTCATGAGGGCTGATGTGGCCAGTGTCAAGTCAGCCAGTTTACCTTCTAGAAAATTCTGATATGGTCATTAAAAAAATCTTGTATCCAGGGAGATTTAAAGCTGGGACAACTGGACTGACAGATAACATGTACATTCTGTTTGCCAATATTTTACTGTCATCTGTATTGGCTGTATTTCATTGTACCTCTTTATTTCTGGCTGTATTTCATTGGACCTCTTTATTTCATTGTACTTCTTTATTTCATTGTACCTCTTTAATTCATTGTACCTCTTTATTCATTGTATCTCTTTATTTCATTGTCTCTTTATTTCATTATACCTGTTTGAGTCTTTGAGCTGCTTCTCTTTTGCCAGGTCATCCAAAATGAGCAAAGCAAAAACAAAAACAGAAAGTCCTAACTGCAAAACATTGAAGCCTTTATCATGTGGTAAAAAAATAAACTCAACACAATACGACCATTTGAAAGGTGAGTGTTTTGAAAAATTGAATCCTAATTATTTTCAAAACATGTTCCCGTTGTTAATTTGAATAATGAAGACCCAAATAATATATTGCACAATTTATTGCCGGACGTATTTTCTATTTAATGGATTTAAAGGTGAGAAGATTGGCTTCAGTGCACTGGGTTGTATCTGATACCCTGCCTCTGTCAGGAGGGCGGCCTGCTGAAAGCGTTACACAAAGTGTGAATTCTGTAGCTCCAGCGACGACTCTCGGGAGTCTCTGAGAAAATTGCACTTGTGAACCAAATGACAGAGTTCGGAATCTACCTAGACATCTGTGTGGTTGCATACTACAGAAATAGTTCAACCAACATTTATTAAAGCAACTTTCTTGTAGCTGAAATACGCAGCACGCCATTATTTGCTTCATTGATGCCAGGTCTTTTGTTTGTATAATTGTGATTAAGAAGTGTATTGCAATCACCTCTGCAAATTCAACAACTGTTTACATTATGTGTTAGACACCCCTAGACATGCTAGAGTAAAGAGTAACAAACGCATAGACCAGCTGGCAAATAATGCATCAATGCAATCTGGATGAAGCATGGACAGGGCAGATATAATCAGTGCAGTACGGACTCATTTGGCAAATACTGAAGAGACACCAACTCTAGTCTGACTGCACAAACTGGGAGTAAAGCCTGGTCAAGCACATCAATGCCACTTTCGTGGGAAAGAGAGGAGATGCCATAACCAACTCCTCCAGGAAAAAGACAGTGCGCAGAAATACTTTCGCATGGCTGCGGCACGCGTGGGAATGAACAGTGCAGTGGCGTTGTTCGACGTAACATAACATATGCATTAAACAGAAGACATAAGGCCTGTTTGTCTGCCATGAAACAGTAGACAGAAGGTCTCTTTGGCATGAAACAGTAGACTGAAGGTCTCTTCGTGTGTCAGTAAACAGTAGATGGAAGGTCTCTTTGTGTGTCATGAAAAAAGTAGACGGAAGGTCTGTGTGTGTGTGATGCTTGCTTGCTTGCTTGTGTTCGTTGGCTTGAGCTCCAACGCGAAGTCCTGTATGTCGGATGAAGGCATCCTGTTGTCCAACATCAGTGTGATGTCATACAGGACCTGAGTTTTGCGTGAGTATCCGTTGTCCCATGTCTGGCTTATTGGTGTGCAGACTGGTGGTTCCTCGCCGTACAGGCAGACACTCTCCGACTTCGGAGGAAAATATGTGTGTGATGAAACAGTAGATGGAAGGTCTCTATGTGTGTGATGAAACAGTAGATGGAAGGTCTCTATGTGTGTGATGAAACAGTAGATGGAAGGTCTCTATGTGTGTGATGAAACAGTAGATGGAAGGTCTCTATGTGTGTGATGAAACAGTAGATGGAAGGTCTCTATGTGTGTGATGAAACAGTAGATGGAAGGTCTCTATGTGTGTGATGAAACAGTAGATGGAAGGTCTCTATGTGTGTGATGAAACAGTAGATGGAAGGTCTCTATGTGTGTGATGAAACAGTAAATGGAAGGCCTATTTGTGTGTCAGTAAACAGTAGACGGAAGGTCTCTTTGTGTGTCAGTAAACAGTAGATGGTCTCTTTGTGTGTCAGTAAACAGTAGATGGAAGGTCTCTTTGTGTGTCAGTAAACAGTAGATGGAAGGTCTCTTTGTGTGTCATGAAAAAAGTAGACGGAAGGTCTCTATGTGTGTGATGAAACAGTAGATGGAAGGTCTCTATGTGTGTGATGAAACAGTAGATGGAAGGTCTCTATGTGTGTGATGAAACAGTAGATGGAAGGTCTCTATGTGTGTGATGAAACAGTAAATGGAAGGTCTCTATGTGTGTGATGAAACAGTAGATGGAAGGTCTCTATGTGTGTGATGAAACAGTAGATGGAAGGTCTCTATGTGTGTGGTGAAACAGTGGACGGAAGGCCTATTTGTCTGTCAGTAAACAGTAGATGGAAGGCCTGTGTGTATGTCATGAAAGAGCCTCTATGTCACATGCCTATAGTCTGATAGAAGGCTTGCAACGAAAGATGTACGCTCTGCCTGTTGTTTGGTTCAGTCAAGTGGCCAGAATTTTCCTTTATTTGTTTCTCTGTCCATTTAGTATGTGTTGTGCTATTCTGCTTTCTGATTGCCTCTCCATTCTGCTGATGAAATGGACTAGCATTTACATGGAAATGATATGTGCAATAAGATTTCTCTCCCTTTCTTACTCCTTACTTCATCTCTCTATAGAGAGAGATGAAGAGAGAGTGCATGTATATATAAATACATTTTTGTTAGTGAGTTTGTGATTGAGTGGGTATATGTGTATGCATCACCCCGACACCATGAGGAGCAAGATGAGGTGATGAGAAGTTTGTTTATGCTTCACCTCAACACTACGAGGCACAAGATGAGATGATGAGAAGTTTGTTTATGCTTCACTTCATCGACACCACAAGACACAAGAAGAACAAGATGAGATGATGAGAAGTTTGTTTGTTCTGCAACCAAAGAAACCTTGATCTCGGGATGCACTCATGTGTTTGTCGTGGTTTCTTGCAGGAATATCCGACAGACACCTCCTCCTTCATGTGCCTGAGCCTGATGTTGCCATGGTATTCCAGAGCAACGGGAAGTCCTCAGAGGTTGACATGAACGAGCTGGAGCACAAACTGAGGAGAGCTAAGAGAGACATTGAAAGAGCAGGGCCTAGCCAGGTGAGTTGAACATTGTTTCACCTGTGGCCACAGGCCAGGTTTGTGGGTTTTGTTGAGTGTCTTATTATGATTAAGAGCTCTTGGTTTTGTTGTTTGCTAGTTTTAGCTTGCAGATTGAGAGCTGTGGGGGTTGGGTGGTTAGTGCACTTGCTTGCTAACACAGTGGGTTGAAGATCGTGTCTGATTGGTGGCACAGTTTGATTGTTTCCGGCCAGTTAAAAAGCTAGTTGTGTGTCTTGTAAAGCACATATCACACTCTTTGTTCAGCTCAGTTAAAGTTCCATACTCTCTTTCCCAGTCTTTTTCTGTGGCCTCATGTTCTATACAGGATATCGCAATCAACCCCAGCATTGTTTGGTTGTTTGGATTCACCAAGCAGTTTTTACATTCAGTACTTTGCCATTAACTACTGAACGTAAAACTTGCCAAGACATCAACAGCAGCTGAAAAATGCTGGTGTTGACTGCAATGTCCTGTAAAGGATACGCAAAACAAAAAAAACAAAAAAGTTTGCCATTGCTTTCTGAATGGCCGACGCCGCATACTATTGGAGCATCACACTGCGGTCTGCTTCCTAATCCTCTGCAGCTTGTTTCAAACCCTCAACTCGGGATGATGAAGGATTGAGGAAAATGTTCACTCACCCCAAGCCCCAGCGTTAGAGTTCCAGCCAGTGTGGTCCAGGAATTAGACCCAGCTTGTAACATGAACAATTGTCAGAAAATAATGACACTGCCATCCATCATGTGCCATGCCGATAAGCGTGGGCGGTCATGTTTTGCCATCTCACTCAGTCACCAGTCATGGATCAACTCTGTATTTCTGTCTCGACCATGCCATGTGGCCAAGCTATCCAGGCATTTACTTCTCGGTCTTCTCCTTGGTCTCTTCCCTTTGATCTTGCCAGTTGTCACCAAGTTCTCCAAGTCATTTCTTCTCATAACATGCCCAAAAAAGTTTGACTGTCTATGTCTAATGTCTCTAATCAGTTTACGATCTTCATTTGTTTCTTGAAGGTCTTGTTCATTGGTTTTTCTGTCTGTCCATGGTATTCTTTGCATTTTCCTCAGAAACCACATTGCCACGGCCATCAGATGTTTTTCAGCTAGTCTGCTCATTGTCCATGCTTCACATCCATACAAAAGTACAGTTTCTGTGTAGCACTCTTTTTCTTGTTTCAATTAATATCTTTTTATTGGTCAGTATGTTTTTCATCTTGCAAAAGGCTACCTTCGCAATGGAAATTCTTGTTCTAATCTCTTTAAGGCGTCTCCCATCAGATGTTAGTGACTGTTCCGGGATAACTTTACCGATCTGCTATAATGTCTGTAATGAAACTGCCACCACTAGAAATTGATCACCATCTTCACAAGCAAGCACACAAACCACTGTACCACAGCCATTTCAGGTAACATTATGTATATATAGTTTAACCTGTACACTAAATGGCTTAACCAGGGGGGTCACATTAATGTTTCAGCGAGAGAAATCAGCACAAGTATACAACCTGATTGGGAACTTCTGGAGAATCAAAGGAAACACACAGAACTCCATTGAGTGTTTTCGCAAGGCACTCAGCATCTCTCCCGAAGACCCCGACATCCTCCTGAACCTTGCCAGAGTTTTATTCAATTTACAGGTACAGCTTTTCTTTTTGTCCATTTCTCTAAGAACATACGCCTTTTGTCTGTTTCTTTAAGATCATACGTCTTTTGTCCATTTCTTTTAGAACATACATCTTTTGTCCATTTCTTTATGAACATAGGTCTTTTGTCCATTTCTTTACCCCTTTTAAGGGCAGACGCTTGTACATTTTTTAGCCCTGAACGAGCAAGATTTTTTCAGGTTCGGTAAAATTTCGGGTTGTGTTAGTAAAAACATCACAAATAAGGTGTTAGTCAACCGATTTTAGTTAAATAAACAACACAATGGAGGGAAAAGCATGCAGAATATGTTACTCACGTGATTGTTGTCGGTAATCCATATATGAACACAAATATTTACGAAATACAGCATGTTGTTTGTGATTTTCCTTCATCTATACGGCAATTTACAAACACATTTTCAGAATCATAATCACTTTCTTTAAAGTCCGACTCAGACTGCTAATGCAAAATAACGCTTTTCACTTATATCTAGCTGCGATTAATAGTCAACTTCGTGCCCTTTAATGTCACTTAAATTGAACCTAGCAAAATCTCGGCTATCACTTGAAGAATTGCCGAAATCCAGTTTGAAAAACTAAGCGTAAAAGTCCCGAAAACTATAAAAAAAAGTCCGTAAAAGTCCGTTCAAATTCATAGTAAGCGTTTACAAATGGCGGCCACGCTGTCAAGCTATCGGCGAAAGCGAAAGTAGCCGTCGGAAGTGTCGGAAAGCTGAGAGATCACGTTTTTACAATGCATTAATAGTATCGGGCGCGATCGGCTGATCTGCTAGTTTAAGGGATCGGCCGCAAATGGACGTTTTGCCCTGTAAAGGGTTAAGAACATAGTTCTTTTGTCCATTTCTTTAAGAACATATGTCTTTTGTCCATTTCTTTAAGAACATACGTCTTTTGTCCATTTCTTTAAGAACATACATCTTTTGTCCATTTCTTTAAGAACATACATCTTTTATCCATTTCTTTAAGAACAGTCTTTTGTCCAATTTTTTATGAACATACGTCTTTTGTCCATTTCTTTAAGAACATACGCCTTTTGTCCATTTCTTTAAGAACATAGTCTTTTGTCCATTTCTTTAGGAACATAGGTCTTTTGTCCATTTCTTCAAGAACATAAATCTTTTATCCATTTCTTTAAGAACATACGTCTTTTATCCATTTCTTTAAGAACATAGGTCTTTTGTCCATTTCTTTAAGAACATAGGTCTTTTGTCCATTTCTTTAAGAACATATGTCTTTTGTCCATTTCTTTAAGAACATACGTCTTTTGTCCATTTCTTTAAGAACAGTCTTTTGTCCATTTTTTAATGGACATATGTCTTTTGTCCATTTCTTTAAGAACATATGTCATTTGTCCATTTCTTTAAGAACATAGGTCTTTTGTCCATTTCTTTAAGAATAGTCTTTTGTCCATTTCTTTAAGAACATATGTCTTTTGTCCATTTCTTTAAGAGCATAAATCTTTTGTCCATTTCTTTAAGAACATACATCTTTTATCCATTTCTTTAAGAACATAGGTCTTTTGTCCATTTCTTTAAGAAGAACATATATATTTTGTGTTGGTTTTGTTAACTGAGATTGCAGAGTAGTTCTTTGTTTCACTACGTTCACTTGAAATGTGTCTACAACTGCAATGATGTCTCTTGTATGAAATTGTCTATAACTGCAATGTTATCTTTTGGATGAATTGTGTCTATAACTGCAATGTTGTCTCTTGTATGACATTTGTCTATAACTCCAGTGTTGTCTCTTGTATGAAATTGTCTATAACTGCAATGTTGTCTCTTGTATGAAATTTGTCTATATGAAGCCTTGTAAAATGGGTGCTAAATATGTTTTGGAATGTTCCAGCCACTTTTTGAGAAGAAAATATGGTGAGGAAGGTAATTTACTATCATCATTATCTTCCACTTTTGTCATAAGTCGGGAGGAATAGTTGGCGTTCCTACAACTGATGGGTGGCACAGGATAGTATCATTCTGTGTGATTGTATGTCTTCAGTGTCGTCAATCCATTTTTATCTTGGACGTCCTCTTGCTCTCGTAGCAGATCTTCTTTGTTGCCAGCGCTGGTGTTGCATTCTAACGAGATGGCTGAATCATTTGATCTTCTGCCTTTCATCAAATGTGGCACAAGGTGTTGATCCCACTGTCTGTCTGATGACATGATTTCTTATTCGGTCTTGCATTGTTAAGTTGGCAGCTCTTTTCAAGCATCTCATCTCACAGGTGTTGATTTTGCGACAGTGTGATTTTGATATTGTCCAAGTTTGAGATTGGTAGAATAGGGTTGGTGTGAATATGCTGTTTATTATCTGTCATTTTTCGGACATAGGTATACTTGGATGTTTTAGTACGGGTGATAGTTGATATGTGATTTGCTATACCCCCACATTATACCGTGACCTGGTATATATGAAGAATTATTACACATATTTGTCAACCCAGGTATAGCTGTATGCTCTACAGCCTAGGGTAGAAGTGGACAGACTGAGAAAAACCATAAGGTGTCCCCCTTCCCCTACATGCTAGCATAGAAGAGGAACTGTCAATAAATGAAATGAATTCTAGTTTCTTTATCAGTATATCTTTTTTTGCGCTCACTCACTTTGAACTCAAATGTACGCCATACACACTATTTTTTATAATAGTGATGGACTGAATTTTGCGTTTGGATTAGCTTTTGTGAATTTATCTTCTTGTCATCAGTCAGTATTTATGATTAACACTTTGCTGACCAACTTCGACGATCGACGAATTTCCGGCTACATGCCGTGGTGACCAACTTCGACGGTCACCAAATTAGCGACATGCGGATTTCAAACAGACGGCCTTACCGATAGCCACCGAATCGGGCTTTATCCAGTTGTTTCCTTTATTTCAAAATGGCTGTGCCATGCGTAATATCGATTTGAGTGAGTTTCAGCAAGTTTTTTTGTGAAATTTTGTTATTTTTGTCAGAATTGAAACTCCAGCATTTTCATCATGTCTGATGCTGAAGACCAGGCTCGAAATATAGATGATTCTGACTCTGCCAGCGAATTTGGTGCTGAAAGTGATGATTCCTGGCTGAGCAGAGATGGTGAAGTAAATGACAGTGTGACTGAAAGTAGCGACAACGATGTAGAAGTTGATGATGTAGGCGATGAAGGTACCTCTGGAGAAAGAAGTGGGCGTGGCATAAGATACCAGAACATTTCTTCAGCTGAAAATTCTGTTTGGAAATGGAGAAAGGCTCTTCAGAATGAGCTCAACAATATTCCTAAATAAGAAGAAGAACAAGGTGTCACGTCAAACACAACTGGGTTTATGCCCATTGATGTTTTCCCCTGACACTGCCATACATCTGATCACATGTGAAGTCAACAGGTATGGTTAAAATCACCTCTCTCAGTACACAGGAAATGCCAAGTACAAAAAGCTTACTTGGGATCATACTGATGCAGTTGAAATTTCTGCATTCATAGGCCTTCAGATTGGTATGGGAATGTGTTGTAAACCAGCAGTTTCAGGCTACTGGTCTAAGAATTTTTGGCTGAATGAAACAGTATATTCGAAGGCCATGAGTCGGAACAGATACCAACAGCTTCACAGAAATCTTCAACAATAATGATTTTAGAATTGAAAGAGGACAGCCAGGGTATGACCCCTTGTTCAAGTTCAGACCCCTACTAGACATCATATTGCCTACATACAGGAAACACTATACACCGGGACAGGAGTTATCAATAGACGAATCCATGGTGAGGTTCAAAGGCAGGCTATATTTCAAGCAATACCTGCCTGCAAAGCCGACAAAGTGAGGATTCAAATTATTTGTACTTACTGATGCCAAAACCCAGTACTGCCTGAAGCTAGAGATTTACACTGGACATGCAAATAATGAAGGTTGTGTGGGACAACTTCCAAAGTTGTGAAACATCTTCTTGATGGATATGGCTCCAAAGGACATATTCTCTATTGTGACAGCTTTTATTCAAGCCCAGCTTTATTTCAAGAACTGAAAGAAATGCAGATTGGTGCATGTGGAACAGTATGTGAAAATAGAAAGAATTTTCCTGATATGTTGAAGAAAAAACAAGAGAGTTACCCTGATATCTATGGTTCACTCCAATGATGTTATGGAAAAAGTCAGGAAAAAGGGAATTCTTGAGGGCAGAATAATAAACAAGCTAGTGCTTGCAGAAAAATACAACAAAAGTATGGGCAATGTCGATCACTTCGGCCAACTGAATGCAAGCTACCCCTTTCCACATAGATCCTATAAATGGTACCTGCCATTATACCATTGTCTAGTTGAAACTGCTCTGGTCATGGGCATATAATCTACAACACTGCCAACTCTACAAATAAGATCATTGCAAAGAGGTTTAGGCAGGATGTCAGTCTTGCTCTTATTGGACCTGCTGTTCTTTGGCGCAATGCAACACCTTCAAGACCACAAGTCACGACATCACGTTTTCAGTCACACTATCATTCACTTCAGCATCTCTGCCTAGCCAGAAAACATCACTTTCAGCTCCAAATTTGCTGGCAGAGTCATAATCCTCTATATTTCTAGCCTGTTCTTCATCAGATATGATGAAAATGCTGGAGTTTCAATTCTGATAAAAATTAACTAAATGTCACCAAAAAACTTGCTGAATCTCACTCATATCGATATCACGCATAGCACAGCCATTTTTAAATAAGGGAAACAACTAGATACAGCCTGATTCTGTGGCTATCGGTAAGGCCGTTTGCTTGAAATCCGCATGTCGCTAATTCGTCGACCGTCAAAGTTGGTCACCAAGCCATATAGCCGGAAATTCGTCAAGCGTCGAAGTTGGTCAGCAAGATGTTAAACAGTTGTGTATTTTTGTCATCCATCTGTATTTCTGATTTAACAGTTGTGTATTTATCTCCTTGTCATCTATCAGTATTTAGACGATGCCATCTTCCTGGCCAAGCGTTCCCTCCAGCTGCAGCCTGCCGGGCAGAACTCATGGCTGCAGCACTACACACTGGGCGAGATACTCAAGGCCTACGGTCACCAACAGGAAGCAGCCGTCCATTTCCACCACGCCCTGGAATTGAACCCAGGATTCCAGCCTGCCAAGTCCCACCTCCGACAGCTCGACTCCAGCCCCTCGCCGTCAGTGACACATCTCACATTGTTAATTATTTTGTTTTTAGTCGTCGGAGTTCTCTTTGGAGTCGTCACATCAATTGAAACCAGCATTCAGGACTCAGTCGATGGATCCAAAACCCAGCAGAGGCATTTTAATAGAGCAATGGCCATGAGGTCGATTAAGTTGGGGATTAACCCGCGAATGTGTCGGCTTCGGAAAATCAACTCATGAATGTTAGTTACATTTAAGTGTTTTACCACTCAGCAGTTAGGGAATTAGCAGTCAGAATGTAATAGATTACCACTCAATGGTTAGGGAATTAGCAGTCAGAATGTAATAGATTACCACTCAATGGTTAGGGAATTAGCAGTCAGAATGTAATAGATTACCACTCAATGGTTAGGGAATTAGCAGTCAGAATGAAATAGATTACCACTCAACGATTAGGGAATTAGCCATTAGAATGTAATAGATTACTACTCAATGGTAAGAGAATTAGCGGTCAGAATGTAATAGATTACTATTCAATGGTAAGGGCATTAGCAGTTAGAATGTAATAGATTACCACACAGCGGCTAGGGAATTAGCCATTAGAATGTAATAGATTACCAGTTAGAATGTAATAGATTACCACTCAATGGTTAGGGAACTAGCAGTTAAAATGTAATAAATAGATTACCACTCAACAGTAAGGGCATTAGCATTTAGAATGTAATAGATTACTGCTCAACAGTTAAGGAATTAGCTGTCAGAGTGTAATAAATTTGAACTTATTGTTAGGGAACTAGCAGTCAAAATATAATAAATTACCACTCTACGGTTAGGGAAATAGTAGTTACAAATATAATAGATTACCACTCAGTGATTTGGAAGCTAGCAGTCAAAATAAAATAGGATACCACTCAGTGATTAGGGAACTAGCGGTCAAAATGTAACAGATTGCCACTGAACATTTTGTGGGTTGATACAGAATGATTAAGATATTGATTCAGTGGTTAAAGAATTACAATAGAATCAATGGATTTAGCAATAAATTTGTAAAATAATTACTTCTTAATAAGTAATGTTACTAATCATTTGTTGAAGTTACAACCAACTCGGCAGATGATACTACATCTGTACAATTAATGTTACAGCTTGACACCTAATTTTACATCTGAGTAGTTGAAGTTACAGCTTAACGACTAATTTTACAAGAATATGAACAGTTAATGTGACTTATGAATGATTTGTACAGAAAAGTAGGAATAAGTTCCAACATTTAAAATAGTTTATTCTAAAGTTACGACACATTTGTTAACATTACAATGGAACAGTTAATATTTCATCTAAATGGTTAATGTTATATCTAACCGGTTAATGTTTCATTAGGGCGGTTAATGTTACTTGTACATCTGAATGATCAGAAAGTACAGAAAAGTAGAAATAATGTTGCAACATTTAAAATAAACTGTTACATTTTTTACCAGTATAGTCTTCTTGTGTTTTTATGTTCTCCTTATTTGTAACAATGGCATAGGTTGTAATTTCTTTTGGGATTTGGTTATTTTTGTCTGTCTTTTTACAGCTGCAGGCAATTTGGGAGCAGGCCGCCGTCTGCTGGTTTACATACAATGGTATAAGTGCTGGTCGTTCAGAAATCAATGGCAAACTACTGAACATAAGCTTGCCAAGAAATCACAAACAGTAAAAAACATGCTGGGATTAACTGCAATGTCCTATAAAGGATATGCAACTAATTATCTCTCTCTCTCTCTCTCTTTATCTGTGAGAGAGATGTACACAAATTCACTTGCTGAAAGTTGTGTGGCATGTTCTTCTGTGTGATGTGAATTTTGGACAATGAGCAGTGAAGTGATGCAGAAAATGAAGGCAGTGGAGATGTGGTTTTGGAGAAGAATGCTGATAGTATCATGGACAGAGAAGAATGCTGATAGTATCATGGACAGAGAAGAATGTTGAGAATATCATGGACAGAGAATGTTGAGAATATCATGGACAGAGAAGAATGCTGATAGTATTATGGACAGAGAAGAATGTTGAGAATATCATGGACAGAGAAGAATGCTGATAGTATCATGGACAGAGAAGAATGTTGAGAATATCATGGACAGAGTAGAATGCTGATAGTATTATGGACAGAGAAGAATTCTGATAGTATCATGGACAGAGAAGAATGTTGAGAATATCATGGACAGAGTAGAATGCTGATAGTATTATGGACAGAGAAGAATGCTGATAGTATCATGGACAGAGAAGAATGTTGAGAATATCATGGACAGAGAATGTTGAGAATATCATGGACAGAGAAGAATGCTGATAGTATCATGGACAGAGAAGAATGTTGAGAATATCATGGACAGAGAATGTTGAGAATATCATGGACAGAGAAGAATGCTGATAGTATCATGGACAGAGAAGAATGTTGAGAATATCATGGACAGAGAATGTTGAGAATATCATGGACAGAGAAGAATGCTGATAGTATCATGGACAGAGAAGAATGTTGAGAATATCATGGACAGAGAAGAATGCTGATAGTATCATGGACAGAGAAGAATGTTGAGAATATCATGGACAGAGTAGAATGCTGATAGTATTATGGACAGAGAAGAATGCTGATAGTATCATGGACAGAGAAGAATGTTGAGAGTATCATGGACAGAGAAGAATGCTGATAGTATCATGGACAGAGAAGAATGTTGAGAATATCATGGACAGAGTAGAATGCTGATAGTATTATGGACAGAGAAGAATGCTGATAGTATCATGGACAGAGAAGAATGTTGAGAATATCATGGACAGAGAAGAATGCTGATAGTATCATGGACAGAGAAGAATGTTGATAGTATAGGACAGAGAAGAATGTTGAGAATATCATGGACAGAGAATGTTGAGAATATCATGGACAGAGAAGAATGCTGATAGTATCATGGACAGAGAAGAATGTTGAGAATATCATGGACAGAGAAGAATGCTGATAGTATCATGGACAGAGAAGAATGTTGAGAATATCATGGACAGAGTAGAATGCTGATAGTATTATGGACAGAGAAGAATGCTGATAGTATCATGGACAGAGAAGAATGTTGAGAATATCATGGACAGAGAAGAATGCTGATAGTATCATGGACAGAGAAGAATGTTGAGAATATCATGGACAGAGTAGAATGCTGATAGTATCATGGACAGAGAATGTTGAGAATATCATGGACAGAGAAGAATGTTGAGAATATCATGGACAGAGAAGAATGCTGATAGTATCATGGACAGAGAAGAATGTTGAGAATATCATGGACAGAGTAGAATGCTGATAGTATTATGGACAGAGAAGAATGCTGATAGTGTCATGGACAGAGAAGAATGTTGAGAACATCATGGACAGGTAAGAATGCTGAGAATATTGTGGACAGAGAAGAATGTTGAGAACACCATGGACAGAGAAGAATGTTGAGAACATCATGGACAGAGAAGAATGTTGAGAACATCATGGACAGAGAAGAATGTTGAGAACACCATGGACAAAGAAGAATGCTTAGAACATCCTGGACACAGAAGAATGCTTAGAACATCCTGACACAGAAGAATGCTGTGAACATCATGGACAGAGAAAAATGTGAGAAAATCATGGAAAGAAGAACGTGAGAAAATCATGGGCAGAGAAGTAAGCTGAGAACACAATGGACACGGAAGAAAGTTTACCACACCTAGTTTCCTCCGAAGTCGGAGAGTGTCTGCCTGTACGGCGAGGAACCACCAGTCTGCACACCAATAAGCCAGACATGGGACAACGGATACTCACGCAAAACTCAGGTCCTGTATGACATCACACTGATGTTGGACAACAGGATGTCTTCATCCGACATACAGGACTTCGCGTTGGAGCTCAAGCCAACGAACACAAGCAAGCAAGCAAGCAAACCACACCTAGTCATGCAGCTCAAAGGTCAATGCCTCAGAATTTGGTACGCATATGTGTATTGTTTGCTTCATCTAGATGATTCCATCCAAGGTAACGAACTATCTACCTGTGGTAGGTTTTCATTCCTAACACTTGCCAGAGCCTTATGGCCTACTGTTTGAGACTTCCAACTGCCGTGAGATTTGTTTTTCGTGCATAACTTGTCCTTATCTGAGAAGGCTAGTTATCCTATCTCAATACCCAAGCAGTCCGGGAAGCGTGTGACATTACATACCAGTGGTTCTTGGGGAACTCCCAGCCATGAGGGACATGAATCAGACAGCTTCTAGGGCCAACGCTTTGGCCCTTCAGCCATGGCTCTCCCATAAGGGAGTACATGAGCATGGTACTTAGAACATAGTAGGTGTCAAACATGGAGGGGTATGTAGAACATAGTAGGTGTCAAACATGGAGGGTATGTAGAACATAGTAAGTGTAAAACATGGAGGGGTATGTAGAACATAGTAAGTGTAAAACATGGAGGGGTATGTAGAACATAGTAGGTGTCAAACATGGAGGGTATGTAGAACATAGTAAGTGTCAAACATGGAGGGGTATGTAGAACATAGTAGGTGTCAAACATGGAGGGACATGTAGAACATAGTAGGTGTCAAACATGAAGAGTATGTAGAACATAGTAGGTGTCAAACATGGAGGGTATGTAGAACATAGTAGGTGTCAAACATGGAGGGTATGTAAACCATAGTAAGTGTAAAACATGGAGGGGTATGTAGAACATAGTAAGTGTAAAACATGGAGGGGTATGTAGAACATAGTAAGTGTAAAACATGGAGGGTATGTAGAACATAGTAGGTGTAAAACATGGAGGGTATGTAGAACATAGTAAGTGTAAAACATGGAGGGGTATGTAGAACATAGTAAGTGTAAAATATGGAGGGTATGTAGAACATAGTAAATGTAAAACATGGAGGGGTATGTAGAACATAGTAAGTGTAAAACATGGAGGGTATGTAGAACATAGCAAGTGTAAAACATGGAGGGGTATGTAGAACATAGTAAGTGTAAAACATGGAGGGTATGTAGAACATAGTAAGTGTAAAACATGGAG
Organism: Cepaea nemoralis; assembly: GCA_014155875.1. Taxonomy (NCBI): domain Eukaryota; kingdom Metazoa; phylum Mollusca; class Gastropoda; order Stylommatophora; family Helicidae; genus Cepaea; species Cepaea nemoralis. The sequence goes on along the minus strand of JACEFZ010027617.1, from coordinate 222,742 downwards.
GGGTATGTAGAACATAGTAAGTGTAAAACATGGAGGGTATGTAGAACATAGTAAGTGTAAAACATGGAGGGGTATGTAGAACATAGTAGGTGTCAAACATGGAGGGGCATGTAGAACATAGTAGGTGTCAAACATGGAGAGTATGTAGAACATAGTAGGTGTCAAACATGGAGGGTATGTAGAACATAGTAAGTGTAAAACATGGAGGGGTATGTAGAACATAGTAGGTGTCAAACATGGATGGTATGTAGAACATAGTAAGTGTCAAACATGGAGGGTATGTAGAACATAGTAGGGTGTCAAACATGGAGGGGTATGTAGAAAATAGTAGGGTGTCAAACATGGAGGGTATGTAGAACATAGTAAGTGTCAAACATGGAGGGTATGTAGAACATAGTAAGTGTCAAACATGGAGGGTATGTAGAACATAGTAGGGTGTCAAACATGGAGGGGTATGTAGAACATAGTAAGTGTAAAACTTGGATGATACTTGGAATATAGCAAGTGTCAAACTTGGATGATACTTGGAATATAGCAAGTGTCAAAATTGGATGGTACTTGGAACACAGCAAGTGTCAAAATTGGATGGTACTTTGAACATAGCAAGTGTCAAACTTGGATGAAACTTGGAACATAGCAAGTGTCAAAATTGGATGGTACTTGGAACATAGCAAGTGTCAAAATTGGATGGTACTTGGAACATAGCAAGTGTCAAACTTGGATGGTACTTGGAACATAGCAAGTGTCAAACTTGGATGGTACTTGGAATATAGCAAGTGTCAAAATTGGATGGTACTTGGAACATAGCAAGTGTCAAAACTGGATGGTACTTTGAACATAGCAAGTGTCAAACTTGGAACATAGCAAGTGTCAAAATTGGATGGTACTTGGAACATAGCAAGTGTCAAAATTGGATGGTACTTGGAATATAGTAAGTGTCAATTTTTGATGGTACTTGGAACATAGCAAGTGTCAAACTTGGAGGGTACTTGGAACATAGCAAGTGTCAAACATGGAGGGTACTTGGAACATAGCAAGTGTCAATTTTTGATGGTATTTGGAACATAGCAAGTGTCAAAATTGGATGGTACTTGGAACATAGCAAGTGTCAAACATGGATGGTACTTGGAAAATAGCAAGTGTCAAACTTGGAGGGTATTTAGAACATTGCAAGTGTCAAACATGGATAGTACTTGGAACATAGCAAGTGTCAAACTTGGATAGTACTTGGAACATAGCAAGTGTCAAACTTGGAGGGTACTTGGAACATAGCAAGTATCAAACTTGGAGGGTACTTGGAACATAGCAAGTGTCAAACTTGGAGGGTATTTAGAACATTGCAAGTGTCAAACGTGGATAGTACTTGGAACATAGCAAGTGTCAAAGTTGGATAGTACTTGGAACATAGCAAGTGTCAAACTTGGAGGATACTTGGAACATAGCAAGTGTCAAACTTGGAGGGTATTTAGAACATTGCAAGTGTCAAACATGGATAGTACTTGGAACATAGCAAGTGTCAAACTTGGATAGTACTTGGAACATAGCAAGTGTCAAACTTGGAGGGTACTTGGAACATAGCAAGTTTCAATTTTTGATGGTACTTGGAAAATAGCAAGTGTCAAAATTGGATGGTACTTGGAACATAGCAAGTGTCAAACTTGGATGGTACTTGGAACATAGCAAGTGTCAAACTTGGAACATAGCAAGTGTCAATTTTTGATGATACTTGGAACATAGCAAGTGTCAAACTTGGAGGGTATTTAGAACATTGCAAGTGTCAAACATGGATAGTACTTGGAACATAGCAAGTGTCAAACTTGGATAGTACTTGGAACATAGCAAGTGTCAAACTTGGAGGGTACTTGGAACATAGCAAGTGTCAATTTTTGATGGTACTTGGAACATAGCAAGTGTCAAACTTGGAGGGTATTTAGAACATTGCAAGTGTCAAACATGGAGGGTACATAGAACATAGCAAGTGTCAATTTTTGATGGTACTTGGAACATAGCAAGTGTCAAACTTGGATGGTACTTGGAACATAGCAAGTGTCAAACTTGGAACATAGCAAGTGTCAATTTTTGATGGTACTTGGAACATAGCAAGTGTCAATCTTGGAGGGTACTTGGAACATAGCAAGTGTCAAACTTGGAGGATTTTTAGAACATTGCAAGTGTTAAACATGGATAGTACTTGGAACATAGCAAGTGTCAAACTTGGATAGTACTTGGAACATAGCAAGTGTCAAACTTGGAACATAGCATGTGTCAAACTTGGAGGGTATTTAGAACATTGCAAGTGTCAAATATGGAGGGTATTTAGAACATTGCAAGTGTCAAATATGGAGGGTATTTAGAACATTGTCAAGTGTCAAATATGGAGGGTATTTAGAACATTGCAAGTGTCAAACATGGAGGGTACATAGAACACAGCAAGTGTCAAACTTAGAGGGAATCAAAGGTACACACACAACATCCTTCAGTTCAACATAGACAAATGTATAAATACAATGAACAAATGCAAAATGCTTTCAATTTGTTTTAATTTGTCTATCGTCTTCCAAGAAGTTGCCAAACATCCAAAAATGTTCTATCAGTTTACTGCACAATGCTGTCACACGTACTTCTAAATTGTTTCAAACAAAAACCAGGAACACTGTCACCCTGTTTTTGTGTTCTCCCCCAAAACAACCTCTTCCCCCCCCCCCCCCCCCCCCCCCCCCCCCCCCCATATTAAAAAATGTGATTCTTTTTTCTGCCCAAAATATTTTTATAATAGAGTGACATATCCCCAATGACCCCTGACAAATGTAAACCAATTCACTATAGCCCTAATGACATTTGAGGAAAGCATTTTATTGTCAATACAAGAATCAGGACAACATGGCCCACTGTCGGGCTCTCACTCCATGGGTAAGTGTCAGAGAGGCCACCAACTCAAGGTGATGTCATGGCTGCACAAACCAGCTACAAAGTGATATTGTATCAATTGTTTGTGGAACTTTCATCATCTCCCCATTTACCCCGTTTGGTGCTTGTTCCAATCCCTACAACGTTGCTGGCTTAGCCATTTTCTGTGAGAAAAAGCCAGCCAGTGGGTTTCATGTTACCTGTGGACAACTGTCACATTCTACTGACAGCCAGGTGAGGCCTCTGTCAGCCCCACCCCCCTTGTGTGTGACTTTTCAGCCAAAGACTTCATGTCCCCACCAACAGAAGCCTGGGGCACTAGCCCAGCAATCAGACCTTGTGGGCTTGGCTGAGACAGATATAAGGCACAGGTACAAGCTGAATCACGCATCTAGAGGCAGAGTGGCTTCTGGCCATCAGACTCAACAGGACAGGGTCGCTGACAATAACAGGCAACAGGTAGGGACAATAACGGGCAACAATTGGGGACAATGACAGTAAGGGACAATAACATACAACAGTTTTGGACATTAACAAGCAGTTGGGAACACTAACAGACAACAGTTGGGGACAATAACAGACAACAGTTGGGGACAATAAAAGACAACAGGCAGGAACAATAACATACAACAGCTGGGGACAATAACAAACAGATATGGACAGTAACAGACAACAGTTGGGGACAATAACATAAAACAGGCAGAGACAATAACAGACAACAGTTGGGGACAACAAACAGATAGGGACAATAACAGACAACAGTGGGGGAAATTACATACAAGTTGGGGAAAATACCAGACAACAGTTGGCGACAATAACAGATGAGACAACAGGCATAGACACTAGCAGACTAGACAAGATGAGACAATGTGAGAAGTGAGTACTGCACACATGCCACTCTCAGAGAGACAGAAGGCACTACATCCTGGTCAACACAAACATACTCATGTTCAAACAACATCAAACATAACCTAGACATGTCCAGGCAACATCAAACCCAAATAGACATCACCATCCAGGGAACATCAAACACAAACATTGACATGTCTAAGGAACATCAAACCCAAACAGAATATAGACATGTCTGGGTAACACAAACAGACATGTATAGGGAACATTAAACAGAACATAGACATGTCTAGGGAACATCAAACAGAACATAGACATGTCTAGGGAACATCAGACAGAACATGGACATGTCTAGGGAACATTAAACATAACATAGACATGTCTAGGGAACATCGAACAGAAAATAAACATGTCTAGGGAACATCAAACAGAACACAGACATGTCTAGGGAACATCAGATAAAACATAACATGTCTAGGGAACATCAGACAGAACACAGACATGCCTAGGGAACATCAGACAGAACATAAACATGTCTAGGGAACATCAGACAGAACACAGACATGTCTAGGGAACATCAGACAGAACATATACATGTCTAGGGAACATCAGACAGAACATAAGACATGTCTAGGGAACATCAACATACAATCTGAACATAGACACGTCCAGGGAACAAACATGATCCCCCCTCCCAAAGCGAGTCTGGGTATCTCCCACACAACAGCCCCAGTAACCAAGCGAGTCTGGGTGTCTCCCACACAACAGCCCCAGTCAGCACTGAGCACACACAATGCAAACATCATGAGGTACGTCATCTGACACGGAGGACTTGCATCACATCTCAGTGTGGCAGATATCACAATGACAGGCAACAACATGAGGACACTTCTAAACATGTACAACACAAACTCTGAACGGTGAGAATCAACCAGAATACCAATGTTATGCTTGGATGGAAGGTACTGACAAACGTACATTATACAGCTGGAAACAATACACATATTGTCGTTTAAAAGGTCCATCAGTTTGATAACCACACACAGAGAGAATGTTTGGTCTGCATCATAAAATATGTGCCACTATTTTCTTTCTTCAGACCATTTAGCAGCTACAATACAACACATCAGTTCTCATATCATCTAGCACAGTGGTTCTCAACCGGCGGGGAACTCTCCCCCCTGGAGGGGGAGAATTTTAGGGTTTTCATAGGGGTGGGGGGAAATTAAGAGCACAGAGATTGGCAGACTCAAACTGGAAGAGAGAATGATATTCTGAACATATGATTAAAGGGTGCATAGGCCAAAAAAGATTGAGAACCACTGATCTAGCAGATACAAGACATCATTACTCACATCATCTAGCGGATACAAAACAAAACATTTCACACATCATCTAACTGCTAAAATAAACAAAAAATATGTTGATTCAGTGGGAAAGTGTTCAAACCTGGACGAAACTTGACCTATTATCTAATACAAACAAAACATATTTAAAGTTTCCTATGACCAAAACTACAGAAATCTTCAAAACAATGATGATGTGTTCCCTGACAGGAATGTTCACTCAACAGTATAGTGTGTGTACACTTCCTGGTCCAAATCGCACAACAGGTCACCCCAAGACAGGTTCAAATATTTACTATCAAACTCTACAGAATAAAATTTCAACATAATAAATATCTGACTTCACATTTCATCAGGACAACAGTTGCTGTGACAAAACCGATTTGGGGAAAGATTGTACGAGAGACAGAGAGATGGGAGGGCTGTGCGAGAGAAAAGAGAGTTAGGCAGAGCCTGCAGGAAAGAGAGAGAGAGAGAGAATCTGTAAATATTTTTATTTTAAAAGCAAGTGCCTCCTGTGGCTGGCTCTACACCAATGTATGAGACGACACAATCCACATTGTACGGATACGTGTATGAGACGTCACAATCCACATGACACATTGTACAGATACATGTATGAGACTTCACAATCCACATGACACATTGTATGGATACATGTATGACAAACAAATGTATGAGACATCACATACCACATGACACATTGTACAGACAAATGTATGAGACATCACAATCCACATGACACATTGTACGGATACATGTATGAGATGTCACAATCCACATGACACATTGTATGGATACATGTATGACAAACAAATGTATGAGACATCACATACCACATGACACATTGTACAAACAAATGTATGAGACATCACATACCACATTGTATGGATACATGTATGACAAACAAATGTATGAGACATCACATACCACATGACACATTGTACAGACAAATGCGTGAGACATCACATACCACTATGTACTGACAAATGCATGAGATATCACATACCACATGACACATTGTACGGACCAATGCATGAGACATCACATACCACATTGTATGGATACATGTATGACAAACAAATGTATGAGACATCACATACCACATGACACATTGTACAGACAAATGTATGAGACATCACATACCACATTGTATGGATACATGCATGACAAACAAATGTATGAGACATCACATACCACATGACACATTGTGCGGACCAATGTATGAGACATCACATACCACATGACACATTGTACGGACCAATGCATGAGACATCACATACCACATGACACATTGTACAGACAAATAAATGTATGAGACATCACATACCACATGACACATTGTACGGACCAATGCATGAGAAATCACATACCACATGACATATTGTACGGACAAATGTTTGAGACATCACACACCACATGACACATTGTACAGACAAATAAATGTATGAGACATCACATACCACATGACACATTGTACGGACCAATGCATGAGACATCACAATCCACATGACACATTGTACGGACAAATGTATGAGATGCCACATGACACATTGTACAGGCAAATGTATGAGACATCACAATCCACATTGTACAGGCAAATGTATGAGATGTCACATGCCACATTACACATTGTACGGACAAGTGTATGAGATGTCACAATCCACAGGACACATTGTACAGACAAATGTATGAGACATCACAATCCACATGACACATTGTACACGCAAATGTATGAGATGTCACATGCCACATTACACATTGTACGGACAAGTGTATGAGATGTCACAATCCACAGGACACATTGTACTGACAAATGTATGAGACATCACAATCCACATGACACATTGTACAGACAAATGTATGAGATGACACAATCCACATGACACATTGTACGTATAAATGTATGAGACGTCACAATCCACATGACACATTGTAGGGACCAATGTATGAGATGTCACATATCACATGGCACATTGTACGGACCGATGTATGAGACGTCACATACCACATTGAACAGACCAATGTAGGTCTCCAGGGCCACTGTTGAACATATATGGTAGGTTATACTGACACAAATTATATGAACCATGTGACATACATGACATGATTTATGAAAACAAACACAACACGGTTAATGAACCATGGAACATACACAACAACATGGTTACTGAACCATGGAACATACAGATAATTAAATAACCTTGGAACATACACAACATAGTTAGTGAGCCACATAACATAATGATGGTTACTGAACCATGTAACATGCAGGTGGTTACTGAACCATAGAACATACACAACATGGTTACTGAACCATAGAACATACACAACAACATGGTTACTGAACCATAGAACATACACAACATGGTTACTGAACCATGTAACATACACAACAACATGGTTACTGAACCATGTAACATACACAACACATGGTTACTGAACCATGTAACATACACAACATGGTTACTGAACCATAGAACATACACAACGACATGGTTACTGAACCAAGTAACATACAGATGGTTACTGAACCATAGAACATACACAACAAGGTTAATGAACCATAGAACATACACAGCAACATGGTTACTGAACCAAGTAACATACAGATGGTTACTGAACTATAGAACATAACATGGTTTCTGAACCATGGAATATACACAACAACATGGTTACTGAACCATAGAACATACACATCAACATGGTTACTGAACCACAGAACATACACAACAACATTGTTACTGAACCAAGTAACATACAGATAGTTTATGAACTATATAACATACACAATAACATGGTTACTGAACCAAGTAACATATACAATAACATTGTTACTGAACCAAGTAACATACAGATAGTTTATGAACTTTATAACATACACAATAACATGGTTACTAAACAAAGTAATACAGAGAGTTTATGAACTATATAACATTACACAACTAGGTTTATAAACCATGTAACATTACACAACTAGGTTTTTAAACCATGTAACAACACACAACTAGGCTTATAAACCATGTAACATTACACAACAGTATGGTTTATGAACCATGTAACAACACACAACTTGGCTTATAAACCATGTAACAACACACGACTAGGTTTATAAACCATGTAACATACACATATTTAATGAACTATATAACATTACACAACTAGGTTTATAAACCATGTAACAGCACACGACTAGGCTTATAAATCATGTAACATACACATATTTCATGAACTATATAACATTACACAACTAGGTTTATAAACCATGTAACATTATACAAAACAAAATTCATGTAACATACACAAAATGGTTTATAAACCATGTAATATACACAACTAGGTTTATAAACCATGTTACATACACAAGGTTTATAAACCTTGTAACATACACAACTAGGTTTATAAACCTTGTAACATACAAAACTAGGTTTATAAACCATGTTACATACACGAGGTTTATAAACCATGTAACATACACAACTAGGTTTATAAACCATGTAACATACACAACTAGGTTTATAAACCATGTAGCATACACAACGAGGTTTATAAACCATGTAACATTTCACAACTAGGTTTATAAACCATGTAACATTTCACAACTAGGTTTATAAACCATGTAACAATATGGTTTAAAAACCATGTACCATAAAGAACATGGTTGATGAACAATGTAATATTACACAAGGCTTATGAACCATGTAACATTATACAACATGGTTTATGAACCATGTTAACATTACACAACAACATTCTTTATGAACAATGCAACATGGTTTATGAACCATGTAACATTTCACAACATGGTTTATCAACAATGTAATATTACACAAGGTTTATGAATGACGTAACATTATACAACATGGTTTATGAACCATGTTAACATTTCACAACATGGTTTATGAACCATGTAACATTTCAGAACATGTTTATCAACAATGTAATATTTCACAACATGGTTTATGAACCATGTAACATTTCACAACAAGGTTTATGAACCATGTAACATTTCACAACATGGTTTATGAACCATGTAACATTTCACAACATGGTTTATGAACCATGTAATATTACACAACATGGTAAAGGTAGTTGCATGTCCTTTACAGAATTTGCAGTCAACCCAGCATTTTTTGGATGTTTGTGTTTTACTAAGCAGGTTTACATTCATTAGTTTGCCACTGCTTTCTGAACGACCGAAGCTCATACCATCATATAAAAACCAGCGCAAGCGTCTCCTTCCAAATCGCCAGCAGCTGTGTTTCAAACATGGTATGCAGGATTGCAAATTGCAATCACAACCCCATCATCACAGCCCTGATATGGCTGTTGAGTAATGGTACACAACAGCATGGTTTGTGAGCCATTTATGAATGTAACATTACATAGCTTGGTTCATGAACCATGTAACATACACAGGATCATGGTTTACGAACCATGTAACATTACACGACGACATGGTTTATGATCCTTGTATAAATTACATAGCTTGGTTCATGAACCATGTAACATACACAGGATCATGGTTTATCAGCCATGTAACATTACATTGTTTATGAGTCTTGTAACATTACATCACTTGGTTCATACAACCATGTAACATACACAGGATCGTGGTTTATGAACCACGTAACACACAGAGCATGGTCACCATACGCCCACACAAACACGCTCTCGTGGAACACTGTTGTCATACTGTAAGTGCTCACAAACTCTCAGCTGTCACTTCACAACATGCACAAGCATGATGACAACACCCAGGCCATCCTTACAACCCCAGTCGAGTCCACATCTCCATTCTGACATGCCCACAATTGTCACAAGCCTGTATTAACATCACCACCACAGAATGCCCGCCCCGTGTAACACTTGGTCACAGAAACCAGGCACTTAGCATCACGTTTGGACTTGACAATCTGCTGACATTCATGGGGTCCTCACATCACACCCTCACATTCATGCCATCCACACATCACACCCTCACATTCATGGACTCACACATCACATGTTCACACTGATAGTGACCTCACATTCATGCCATCCACACATCACACCCTCACATTCATGCCATCCACAAATCAGACCCTCACATTCATGACACCCTCACATTCATGGACTCACACATCACATGTTCACACTGACAGGGACCTCACATTCATGTGGTCCTCACTTCAGACTCCCACATGAATAAGGTCTGCAAAAAACACATTCATGTTGTTCTTATATCAGACTTTCACATCCATGGGATCCTCACAATCACACTGGATCCTCACATTAACGGAGTTATCACAATGGATCCTCATATTAATGGAGTTATCACACTGGACCCTCACAATCATGAGGTTATCACCTCATCTGTCTGTCCCATTCAATGGGTGCCACATTTCAACAGAAACCTCCCACTCAGAGAGAGAATAGCAGAACAGTTCAGGCAGATGACTGTTCCACACATGGTCAAGAAGATTACATATGAGTAGAAGTAATCTCAACGACAGCCCTGAGTGCAAACATTCCCTAGAGAGCAACTCTGGACCGGAAGACATACATGCCAGCCTGCCCACGTAGCCAGCTGTACAAACACTTCACAAGAGACAGCTCACACAAGTCTTGCACACAGTGCTCTGCGTAGGCAAGACAACTGGTCTGATTCTATGAGGGGGCAAATCAGTCATGTATGGCGGCACTAATGGACCTGAAGATTAGACAGTCGTGTTGACAGGTATGTGGGCACATTTCACCTGGAAACTAGACCTAACTCTGTCCTATATCATCTACAAATTGCTCATTTCTCTTTCTCCTTCACACCTCACTCTGTGTTCCCTCCTTACGACCCCACAGCTGACCCCCAGTGTGCTAACTGTTAACTATGATGTGTCAGACCCATTTCCCACAATCCTCCAGCCCACTCCCAACCTACATAAAGATACAATTCCAGCTGACTGTGACAGCACTCCCACAGTATGTACACTTTCATGTCAAAGTTTGCGTCACTTATCATTAGTCATCCATCAGACATGTCACTAGCAACACATCAGATATGCCACAAGTGGAAGGTGCCACATGTCAAAACACCCCCGCTACACATACTTACAACTGCTAGCATTTGCCCACCACATACTTTTCTCTCTCTGTTCGGGGCTATCAGCTATATGCTGTACCAACAATGACCCATTCTTTCACTCTCGCTCACTCACACACACTGCACATCAATGCCATAACAACAAAAGCCATACAAATCAAGGTTCCCTACAATCAAAGCCTAAACCAGCGCTGCTGTCCCACCAACCAACTGACCACCATCACAGGCACCAGCCCACTACAATGAGATCAGTGTCCACCAGAACATCTGTACTGAAGACCATCAGTGCAACTCCAGGGATCAGTGTCCACCAAAACATCTGTACTGAAGACCATCAGTGCAACTCCAGGGATCACAGTGTCCACCAGAACATCTATACTGAAGACCATCAGTGCAACTCCAGGGATCAGTGTCCACCAGAACATCTATACTGAAGACCATCAGTGCAACTCCAGGGATCAGTGTCCACCAAAACATCTGTACTGAAGACCATCAGTGCAACTCCAGGGATCACAGTGTCCACCAGAACATCTGTATTGAAGACGATCAGTGCAACTCCAGAGATCACAGTGTCCACCAGAACATCCATACTGAAGACCATCAGTGCAACTCCAGGGATCACAGTGTCCACCAGAACATCTATACTGAAGACCATCAGTGCAACTCCAGGGATCAGTGTCCACCAGAACATCTGTATTGAAGACGATCAGTGCAACTCCAGAGATCACAGTGTCCACCAGAACATCTATACTGAAGACCATCAGTGCAACTCCAGGGATCACAGTGTCCACCAGAACATCTGTATTGAAGACCATCAGTGCAACTCCAGGGATCACAGTGTCCACCAGAACATCTGTATTGAAGACCATCAGTGCAACTCCAGGGATCACAGTGTCCACCAGAACATCTGTATTGAAGACCATCAGTGCAACTCCAGGGATCAGTGTCCACCAAAACATCTGTACTGAAGACCATCAGTGCAACTCCAGGGATCACAGTGTCCACCAGAACATCTGTATTGAAGACGATCAGTGCAACTCCAGAGATCACAGTGTCCACCAGAACATCTATACTGAAGACCATCAGTGCAACTCCAGGGATCACAGTGTCCACCAGAACATCTATACTGAAGACCATCAGTGCAACTCCAGGGATCACAGTGTCCACCAGAACATCTGTATTGAAGACGATCAGTGCAACTCCAGAGATCACAGTGTCCACCAGAACATCTATACTGAAGACCATCAGTGCAACTCCAGGGATCACAGTGTCCACCAGAACATCTGTACTGAAGACCATCAGTGCAACTCCAGGGATCACAGTGTCCACCAGAACATCTATACTGAAGACCATCAGTGCAACTCCAGGGATCACAGTGTCCACCAGAACATCTATACTGAAGACCATCAGTGCAACTCCAGGGATCACAGTGTCCACCAGAACATCTGTACTGAAGACCATCAGAACTACTCCAGGGATCACAGTGTCCACCAGAACATCTGTACTGAAGACCATCAGAACTACTCCAGAGACTCAACATGACTGTGCACATGTCTGTCCGTACACTTTCTCTACCAGTTCATGTAGCCTGCTCTGGGCAAAACTATGTGCCTGCTGATGCATACATATTCAATAATATGTCTTCTGCTCAGGACAACACTTCGTGCCTGTAGATGTATACATTTTCAATATGCACTTTAAAACAAAGATTAAAAAGATGATCCACTTCATTGCATGAGGTTTGATCCCGCCTGGCTGGGCCAGCCTCCCTACAGAATGATTTGCCGCCTGTCAAGAGCATCATCACACAATGTACGAACTACATGCCTCCAGCCATGACCCCCCAAGAGACTGGACAAACTGCACTGCTGGCCAGACTGAGAGTCCATATATGAACCCAGAATCTTCAGTACACGAGGCAGACATCTTGGTCACCATGCCACGCAAACAGTGACAGTGTTGATCTGCTGCATCACCCAATCTGTGCTTTACCAGCAAACAGTGACAGCGTTCATCTGACGCATCACCCAATCTGTGCTGTACTGGCTTCCTGGCTCTGTAGCAAAGGGGTTACAAATACAATTCCTAATCCCACATCCTGCTTTCAAAACACAGCTGCAGGTGATTTGGAAGCAGGCCGCTTTGTATTGGTTTAATGTACAAAAATATGAGTGCCGGTCGTTCAGAAAGCAATGGCAAACTACTGAACGTACACTTGCCAAGAAATCATGAACAGCCAACAAATGCTGGGGTTGATTTGACACCCTGTAAAGGATCAAACTACTGAACGTAACACTTGCCTAGTACATCAACAGCAGCTGAAAATGCTGGTGTTGACTGCAACGTCCCATAAGGGATACGCAACAACAACAAAAAAGGATATGCAACTAACTCTACTGAAAGCCCAAACCATCCCCAGTGAGTTCAACTGTCGCCACAGTAACGAGCTCAACTAAAGCATTCAACCCTGAACAATCTCCAGTTGGCTGTCGATGGCTGCTGGGACTTTCAGATCCTGGTTCAGGCTCCGATCGTGACCACAACTGGAACAATGTGTACAATAACACAAGAGGCACATAAACTACAACAACACAATAAAACCACCAGCAGTGATGCCGTAATGCTGCCTTAATTAAGTCAAATCCTCACAGGCAAAACACATGGTTTGAATCTTGTCTGACTGCCAGCTTACACAGGCATACGTGAATCTTATCTGACTGGCTGATTGAGTGTCAAAGATGTGACTTATTGTACTGCTCACACACAAACGATCACTGTTCCAACATAATGCTCATGGATTTAAAACAGCGCTCACACTCTCAATATGAGACTCCACTGGTTTAAAATAACGCTCACCATTTCAAAATAACATAAACCTTTCATGTCCCAACAAGCAGCTCTGGCACACACAAACTGTCCGCAGCAAGACAAACTGGCAACAAACAAACCACATCCTCAAAAAGCTCCCATTGTTGGGTATTATTCAAACAAAAGTCTCCCATTGTAGGGGATTACTCAAACAGCGCGGGTCAGTTCAGGCACACACACAAAACCTGACATGGAAATAACATGTAGAAATCTCACAATCTCAGTATTCATGTCCTTCGGAGAGTAATACAGCACTGGACCCCTCACCCACATGAGGAAATTCAGTTCAACAGGTGCCATCTAGTGCCAGGCAGGACAACAGAAGTCAACTTTGTGTGGAAATGTCTGAAGAAGGCTATTCCTGCTGTGAAATGTCATCATTGTCATCTACGTTATTTGACATGATCTACGGAATGTCAAATCTGTGAGATATCAACCATGTCCTCTACCTTCCCTAAATGTCATGAAGAATATGGAAAACTGTGAGATATCATCTACTCCATCTGACTTCACAAATGACAAAGCTTAGAGATGTCATCAAATATCATCTACTCCATTGAATGATGACTTTACACATCCTACACTTGAGATATCTATTCCATCATATCCTAAATTTGAGATATCTAATCCATCTGACTTCAGAAATGACAAAGCTGTGAGATGTCATCAAATATCATCTAATCCATTGAATGATGACATTACAAATCCTGAACTTGAGATCTGATCTATTCCATTGAATGATGATTTCAGAAATCCTAAACTTGAGATGTCATATACTCCACTGAATGATGACTTTAGAAATCCTAAACGTGAGATGTCAGCTAATCCACTGAATGATGAGTTTACAAATCCTAAACTTGAGATATCTATTCCATTGAATGATATCTTGAGGAATGGCAAATTGCATCATCACAACTCATTCACAACATGAATGACAGTCAGTCGACACTCATTTACATCCACACAGCATACTTTATTAGATGAATGAGTCAACCAGTTACTAGTTTCAGCAGACTCCCAGTTATTCATACAGCGTCACTCTGTAGATGATGGACTAAACCAGCTGTTGATGAATGACCCAGTCATTTCCCGGTTATATTCACATCATTTTGTTGATAAATGATCCAGCCAATTCCCCATTATAATCATACATCATCATTTTGTTGATGAATGACCCAGTCATTTCCCGGTTACATTCATACATTTTGCTGATGTATGATCCAGTCATTTCCTGGTTACATTCATACATTTTGTTGATGTATGATCCAGTCATTTCCCGGTTACATTCATACATTTTGCTGATGTATGATCCAGTCATTTCCCGGTTACATTCATACAATTTGCTGATGTATGATCCAGTCATTTCCCGGTTACATTCATACATTTTGTTGATGTATGATCCAGTCATTTCCCGGTTACATTCATACATTTTGCTGATGTATGATCCAGTCATTTCCCGGTTACATTCATACATTTTGCTGATGTATGATCCAGTCATATCCCAGTTACATTCATACATTTTGTTGATGTATAATCCAGTCATTTCCCGGTTACATTCACACATTTTGTCGATTTATGGTCCAGTCATTTTCTGATTATATTCACATTTTATTTTGTTGATGAATGACCCAGCCATTTCCTAGTTATATTCACATATCATCATCGTGTTGATGAATGACCCAGCCATTTTCAGGTTATATTCACACATTTTGTTGATGAATGACCCAGCCATTTCCTGGTTATATTCACACATTTTGTTGATGAATGACCCCGCAATTTTTCGGTTACATTCCCACATAATTTTGTTGATGAATGACTTAGCCATTTCTCTGTTACATTCACACATCATCCTTTTGTTGGTGAATGATAGTAAACTAGTTCATGGCTACATTCTCACATCATCATTTAATACATAGCATCGTTTAAAAGATGAATGACAGCAGACCGCCTCTGGCTTATTTTAACATAACATCCAACCTTTAATAGATGAATGACAGCAAACTGGCTCTCGGTTATTTTTATGTTACATCATCATCAAGTGCCCTGCCAATTGGCGTAGGCGTTCATGGCTCTTAACAGATCTCGGTCTTTGATGTTCTGGATCAACTCTGCTGATGATATTCCTCCATGCCACTGTCTCAATCCATCCAGCATCATTTCTCTTGGTCTGCCTCTGCCTCTCTTCCCCTTGATCTTTCCAGTTGTCACGATGTTCTCCAATGTCTCTCTTCTCAACACATAACCGAATAAAGCTGTTCGTCTCTTTTTGTTGTATATAATGTTCTAGTTTCATTAACCTGTTTCAGACAGTTGTAGTTAGTTACTCTGGCAGTCCAAGGAATTTGCAACATTCGTCTCAGGAACTACATCTCTGTTGCTTCTAATTTCTTCTTAATTTGTTCATTTACATTCCAAGTTTTTACATTATCATCCAATTTTTAATAGATGAATGACACAAACCGGCTCAGTTTTATTCATACACTGTCATTTACCAGATGACGACTGACTTAATTACATTAACACAGCATTATTTAATATTGAACGACAGTAAACCAGCCTCTGCATGTATTTACACATTAACTAGGATGACAGCAAACCAGCCTTCGGTTATATTTACACATTATGTACTACAAGAGCGACAGTAAACCAGCCTACCAGTTATATTTACACAACATCATTTACTAGATAAATGACGCAGATCAAAGGCACAGTTATTCCCCTCACACACAACGCACATGAAAAATAATTTGCAATTGCCACAATGTTATACTTCACTTCTAAACCACTACCTTACCTGAAGCGCTCACCCCGAAACCAAGAACATCACTTTAGTTATCACTTTAACTCCAGTACTAGACTGCTAATTTAACCCACTCTGCCCCAGGCTGCTATTGCTTTAACTCTTTACCAAGATAATTATAAAAGTAACGTTATTTAGCAGAAAGAGTTCAGAACAGTGACTTACCTGGGACAGAATGAGCTAAGAAAGTAGCATGTAGCATTATTCAAAATATGACTGGTTGCCATTTACATAACAAGCCAATATTAGCAGACATCCGATGACCCATTTCAACACATAAACCAAATAAATTGTACATAGATTTTACTCAATCAGCAGTCACACATATGGAATGTCAGCCATACAATATTAATATCTGGTATGCCTGTCAGACTTAATCATCCCAAGTTGTCATGCCATTTATATTTGAGTTTCTGGCAACAAATTTTGGTAAAGCTGGCACCTGAGAGCCAATTTGGCAACAAACACCAGGTGTATGAAATATGGGCCACCCATGTTTACATTCACACATTTTCTATGTACACACGCATGCGCTGTACAGATGATCCAATGAGTCCCACAACCACAAAAGCAACAACACACTTACGAACACAATGCAGTTAAGCTAAATCCGATCACAGTTCCACACGTTGTCTAAGCCACTGCCTGCTGTTGGTGCTGAGCCGGTGCCCTGGGCATCTGCGGCTGTTGTGGGGCAGGTGCTCTGGGCACTTGTTGCATTGGTGGTGGTGGTGCTCTCATCATCTGATGCTGGTTCTGAGGTGGTGGTGCTCTGGGTACTTGCTGTTGATGCAGAGCCGGGGCTCTGGGAGCATGGTGATGGTGGTGGTGATGGTGGTGGTGGTTGCTAGTCACCTGCGAGTGATGATTCTGCTGCCGCTGCTGCTGCCTGTAGTACTCATCATCTTGATCACCATCCACCACTTGGGCCTCGGCCACGTACAGAGATGGGTCAATTGTCTTGGGGATGGGTTTGATCTCTGTACCCAGTTCCTGCTCAATTTTGTGCAACGAGAACCTGGATGGGGAGAGATTTCAACTGTCAGCATGATATCATTACTCAATCTTAACAAGAAAGAACAATTACAAGACATTAAATATCTGGACAAGATGCAACATAATTACAAGACATCAAATATCTGGACAAGATACAACATAATTACAAGACACCAAACATCTGGACAAGATACAACATAATTACAAAACATCACATATCTAGACAAGATAGAACATAATTAAAAGACATCAATCATTTGGACAAGATACAACATATACAAGACACATATCTGGACAAGATACAACATAATTATAAGACATCAAATATCTGGACAAGATACAACATAATTACAAGACATTATATATCTGGATCAGATACAACATAATTACAAGACATCAAACATCTGGACAAGATAGAACATAATACCAAGACATCAAACATCTGGAAACAATAGAACATAATTACAAGACATAAAATATCTGGATAAGATACAACACAATTACAAGACATCAAATATCTGGACCAGATAGAACATAATTATAAGACATCAAATATCCGGACAAGATACAACATAATTACAAGACATTAAATATCCGGACAAGATACAACATAATTACAACACATCAAATATCTAGAAAATCCCCACTATCAAACAGAATAAGATGCACAAGAGTTACAAGCCTCACCATTAAACAACACAAGATACGAACAATTACAAGCCTCACTTTCAAACATAATATACACAAAAATGATATGACTCAATATCAAACACCACAAGATACACAATGAAATAACACAAGAAACACAGCTACCAGCCTGATGTGTTTGTTGAAGGAGTTTGTCTTGGAGCAGCTTTAGAAGAAAATTCAACTCCGTGAAATAAATCTTCACTGCTGCGGAACAACTGAGGAGGCAGATAGGTGACAGCACACAAATATACTGACCTGTCATCGTAAGTGATGAGATTGATGGCCACACCCAGGTGTCCGTACCTCCCGGATCTACCGATTCTATGTAGGTATGTCTCCGAATGTTTGGGGAAGTCGAAGTTGATCACCACATTCACGGCCTGGATGTCAATCCCTCTTGTGAACAGATCTGAAATAGAGAATCCATATTTATAGTACAGTACAAACAGCATGCTCGGGCTCTATATCAGATAGAAAATGTGTCAAGTCTGATCTATACAAGTTTTAACAAGGTTTCAACTCATGAGGATATTGCACTGGATTTTATCCTGAATAGTCTCTTTCTGCAATGCAGCCTGCCAAAAGCATTGCACACAGCATGAACTCCACAGCTCCAGCTACAACCTGGAGGGCTCCATGAAAAAACTGCACTCATGAAGCGAATAACAGAATCCAGAAACTAACACATGACTTTAGGAGTACCAGGCAGGTGGCCGAACCACGTTGGCGTGCACACCCTCCAAGCTCTTATCTATATTTACCTCTATATTTTAAACCATGACATAGGTTGCTATTTTGGGGAAAGCCGAGGAAAGTACGAGGGATCATGAAACCCCCATAGAAGACACCAAGACACAAACATGGGCTTTAGGCAAGCTACCCCAGTGAGCCGAGGGAACATGACTGGACGCTGTATTATCGTAAAGTGTCCACGAAGAAATGGGCAGGTCTGGAAAACTGAAATACTACCACATGAAACATCACAGTGACTGGGGATGCGAGTTGATGGAAGGTGCACGTCCTAGAAGACGAGGCACAGGCGGACCAACACCAAGATAGACACAGGATATTGCAGGCAGCCTGGGCATTAGGGTGGGCAAGGCTGGAGAACTGGCCAGAAGGAGACACGCCAGGATGAGAGCCATGTTCTACATCATGATGTTCGTAGAGGCAAGGTGGCTGGCTGCCCACCGCCGAATGTTCCAGTCTGCCCTCTGAAATTGAATGTACGAGGGGCTTCAAATGAAAACCTGAAAAGTGTGATAGAAATTACAATAACCATGCCATTGTCTTGTAACCTGTCAATATTGTTAAGGATGTTAAGAGTGTTAAGCATGTGACATCACAGTGCAGACAAATACGGTAACGTCATAAGGACAGTTTGAAGATGGCCGTCCCACTTTCGGCATGCATCAAAGAGAAGCAGCGTTCTGTTATGTTTTTTTACCAGTGAAGGGGTGAAACCTATAGAAATTAATCTGTGAATGACGGTTCAGCATGGCGATGCATGCCTGTCAGTCCAACAGGATTCTGTGACAAACTTTTTACAAGAGGGTCAGGCACATGAGTAGTGACCCCAGTGAAGTTACACTAGCGACCCAGAGAATATTTGTCTATAGGAATCCCAGCACTTTATCAGCGCTGGAGGGATTTCATTGAACGCAGTGATGTCTACATCGAAATATTACACATTTGTTCTTTACTTTTTCAGAATATATTCACAACAACACATTTAAGGTTTTCATTTAAAGCCCCCTTGAATCAATAGTCAACTGACACAACACTGTCCAAGCACCCAGATTCTGGTATTATGCCTGGCAACAAAGATACATTCTGTATCCAGTGAGTAAAGTATTTGACAACAACTATTCACCAATAATGTCTTTAAAAAAAAAGTTTACCACCTCCACATCAGACACGTGTAAATATTCAAAGTGAAATAAATCCATGCAAAGCAACAACGTATCAGCCAACCTACCAGAGCATACCAGGTTCCTACACAAGCCCTGTCTGAAGTCATGAAAGACGCGGTTGCGGTGCTGCTGGTTCATCTTGGCGTGGATGTAGTAGCAGGAGTAGCCCAGCTCCGTGATCTTCTTGGCCAGTAGCTCCACCCGCTGGGTCGAGTTGCAGAAAATGATGGACTGGTTTATCTGCAGCTGCACAGGTCAATGAAGACAAGAGGACAAGTAAGCCCACGGAAATATCCAGTCATACAGCAACAACTCACATATAAATTTATGTTCCTCCTAAAACAGTGAGTAGCATATCCTTTACAGTACATTGCAGTCAACCCCAGAATTTGTGAGCTATTGCAAGCTTAAGTTCAGTAGTTTGCCAATGTTTCTGAACGATAGGCACTCATACCATTGAGTGCAAACCAACACAAGGTGGTCGGCTTGCAAATTGCCCGTGGATCGTGTGATTGTGAACTGTATTTGCAACCCCTTCACCGCACACCCTCTAAAGCATGCAGCAATTATAGCTGCTCTCCAACTTGTATTCAGTCGTCTTTGTATAGCTGTGTCCATGTCATTTTAGACTCTTCTTCAAGTTCTCTGGAAGTTCTAGGATTCTAGGATATGCACAATGTGATATTTCTAGTATATGTGGATTCTAGGACATGCACAATGTGATATTTCTAGTATATGTGGATTCTAGGACATGCCTAATGTGATATTTCTACTATGTGTGGATTCTAGGACATGCCTAATGTGATATTTCTACTATGTGTGGATTCTAGGACATGCCTAATGTGATATTTCTAGTATGTGTGGATTCTAGGACACGCACAATGTGATATTTCTAGTATGTGTGGATTCTAGGACATGCCTAATGTGATATTTCTACTATATGTGGATTCTAGGACATGCCTAATGTGATATTTCTAGTATATGTGGATTCTAGGATATGCACAATGTGATATTTCTAGTATATGTGGATTCTAGGACATGCACAATGTGATATTTCTAGTATGTGTGGATTCTAGGACATGCCTAATGTGATATTTCTACTATGTGTGGATTCTAGGACATGCCTAATGTGATATTTCTAGTATGTGTGGATTCTAGGACACGCACAATGTGATATTTCTAGTATGTGTGGATTCTAGGACATGCACAATGTGAGTGTGTCTGCTGCTGTGGAGCTATTCCTGGCGTCAGCTAAGTGCAAGATTATTAAATCACGAATGAATATTTTCAAGTACAATGAAAACAATCACTGAAGCCAATCAATCAACAAAGATGGTAACATACTTCGGAGAACATGCGAACATACACTGGAGAAATGTGTGTTGAGACAGTGTGAATGTTTCTGCAGAAATGTGTTGAGACAATGTGAACACACCTTAGAGAAGAGTTATGTTGAGACAGTGTGAACAAGGTGTTGAGACAGTGAACATACCTTGGAGAAGAGTGTATTGAGACAATGTAAATATACCTTGGAGAAGACAGTGTTGAGACAGTTAAAATACCTTGGAGAAATGTGTTGAGATAATGTGAACATACCTTGAAAAAGAGTGTGTTGAGACAATGTGAACATACCTTGGAGAAGAGTGTGTTGAGACTGAACATACTTTGGAGAAGAGTGTGTTGATTCAGTGTGAACATAGTATTGAGACAGTAAACATACCTTGGAGAAGAGTGTTTAGACAATGTAAATATACCTTGGAGAAGACAGTGTTGAGACAGTGTGAACATACCTTGGAGAAGAGTAGTGTTGAGACAGTGAACCTTCTGCTTCTCCTGCACAAATGCGTAGTACTGTGTGACACCTTTCAATGTCAGCTCCTCCATCAAATTGATTTCGTAAGGGCTTTTTAAATACCGCTTCTGCAGACCAACAAATAACGTGCGTTAGAACATACTGCAAGTGCCTCTTCAAGGTTGAAGTTCCAACCTTCTCTTATGAACAACTTAATAATAGTAGTAGTCCCAAAACACACAAAAATACTGTCACATCATCATCATCATCCAGTGGCTTGCCGTCTAGCATGGACGATCAAGCCTCTCCACAAATTATGATCTCCGACGTCATGGATCAATTATGTGTTGACTGCCTTCTATGCCATGACACAAGACTCTAGAACCTTCTCATGCTGTCTCCCTCTATCTCTCTATCCACAAATCTTTGTGGTTGTCACAAAATGTTCCAGTTGTTTTCTCATAATGTCACCAAAAACCGATGACTGCCTCTTTCTGATGTTTGTGATAAGTTGTCTTTGCGACTCAGCTTCCCTCAAAATGTCCTGATTGCTCATTTTAGCTGTCCAATTAAATTTTCCAGCATTCTTCTATACAACCACATCTCCAAGGCTTCCAGGGATTTTTTCGGCTGTTCACAAATTGTCCAGGATTCGTAACCTTATGTTAAAACAGGTTCTATGTAACATTCCACAACTCTTTCATTCTATGTAATATTCCACAACTCTTTCTCTAACTTTCAAGGACAATGACTTATTGTCACATAAAAATAAACATTAATAATCACATATGAGTAGGAAGGGGAATGAATGAGACCAGACAAGCATCCGCTTAAACGCTGGAGAGACTGAGACAAACATACTCATAGCCCTTCCTTCTGATTACCATTCCCACTATTAGATGTGAAGTATTCAACAAGATGTGAAGTATTCAACAAGACCTTAACGTATACAGGGCTTATTGTGCCAGACCCATGTTTGTACAGGCCAGTCTGCCCTCTGTGGGTGATATGGTCTGTATCACTGGTGACCTTTAGTTCTCTCAGACATTCCCAGGAACCTAATTTAGACCGGGTCAACCTGACAGTGCAGCTCAATTTTCAAAATACACCTGGATGCGGGTTTCTTCTTCTTCTTCTTCTTTGCGTTCATCCGGAGTGTTTTTTCAGATGGGATTGCGGTGTGTCTGTTATGCGCCCTTGGGCCGAAACCTGTAGGCCAACACAACCGGCTTTAGTGTGCTTTTTTGACCAGGTAGCATTCCTGGGAGACTCTCACAGTTTGTGGTACCGTCCACAACCCAGCTGGCCAAGTTGGAACAGTCGAAGACAACGGTCGTCCCTCAAAGGAAGGCAGGGGCAGTCCATGGCATTTTCCGCCATCCAGGGTGGCTTCCATAATTGCAGGGCCGGCACATAGCGTCCTGGTGCTGGGCTCACCGAGGGAATCGTCACGTCCTGCTCATGGCTGCTTTAATTCCTCACTTCAATATATTGGGCATTTCGTTCGCCCTGGGCTGTTCCCGCACAGACCAGACAGGTCTGCAGTCAATATCTACTCAGTGAGTTTTTCGGACATGTGCTTGTCGTTGTGTCCATCAGAGCTGTTCCAGACACATCGGACATTCGGAAAACTACCTAGTCAGAGCTGTTCCGAACAAGAGCGACATTCAGAAACTAGGTAGCTGTTCCTAGCACGAGGGAAGACTAGTTATAGCTTTTCTGGTCATGAAAGACATTTCACTCGGACGCCTTCCTCGGGTTTCGAGACAAGTTAGACTCTTATTTCGACTTCCACACAGCAAGCTTTTGCTTCGGGCTGCCACATAATGGATTTGCAAGACAGCCGTTCCATTTCGTGTCAACGAGACAATTTTCCACCTTTGACTACACTCACTCCATGAGTACGGTTACAGACTATCTACGGAACATGCGACTGAGGTGTTTTCCCACCTTTAGTACTCGCTCACGAGGTAGGCTACATGTGCTGCCGGCTCAGCACCTTACCACCTGTGCGTCTGTGGGCGAGTAACGGCCAGGCCCTCTCATCCGGGGATCCCTCATATCCCCCAGCTAAAAGCCATCGAATGAGTATCTGCGCCAAGCTTGTAGCGTGCTCAGCACCTCACCTCAATTTTGATGTAGGTTTGTGTCTGCCAGGCTCTCACTTCCGAGGTTTATGGCTTAGATTCAGCCATACACCTCGGCTGGGAGCCTTAGAGGTTATGTCCGGACAGAGATTATTAGCATCGTTTGCCTGATTTAGACTGCTATCCTCAGTCTACCTGCAGAGCAGCAGGTTGTGTCTCTCTTAGTCTGGTCCCTATCCCAAGAGCTGTCCAATATGTAATTAATATCCATCGGAATAGCGCTTGGGGTCAGTGGGACACTCAAGCTCCCCCACCATAGCAAGGTGGAGACACATCGGGGGAGGGATGCGGGTTTGAACCTATGATTTCCTGACCAGCAGATGAGCATCTAGCAACTACAGCTATCATATTGAGTAATATGGATGTTAAATTCATGTGGCAGTAAACAACAATGTACATTCTAAGTACAAACAGTATCAACAAATATGCCATGTATGCAGGCATCTATCTACACACACACGGAGGTCAGCATGGCTGAATGGATAAGAACATGTGTCCTTAAACATCTGGTGTGCTGAGGTTGAGGTGAGGGGTTCAACCTCTACACCGAACAGTTGGACTAAAATGTTGACCTCTCATTCTTGACTTGGGCATGTAAATTACAAGTACCTCTGAAGTCGGAGTGGGTAGCCTGATGGCGAGGGACACCGTTAATAAGGAAAGCTAATCCACATGCAAAATTCAGTCCAGCACTACTAGAAGTAGTGTATGGACTATGCTTGAGTTCAAAGCAAGCGAGCACAAGAAAAGAAATTTATATACACATACACGTCACACATATATAGACATACACACATGACTCATACATACAGACCTACACAGACAATCAGACCAGGACTGCAAGCAGGAGGGAAAGGAAGTGGAGAGAGATGGGAAGGATGGAGGGATAGAAAAAATGACAAATGAGAGAGAGAGAGAGCAAAAGATAGATGAGAGAAAGCAAGAAAGAGAGAGAGAAAGACAGGCAACAGAAAGAAAGAGAGACAGAAAGAGAAAGAAAGAGACCGAAGAGAGAAAGAGAAAGAAAGACAGATGCGAGAAGAGAGAGAGAGAGAGAGAGAGAGAGAGAGAGAGAGAGAGAGAGAGAGAGAGAGAGAGAGAGAGAGAGAGAGAGAGAGAGAGAGAGGAGAGAGAGAGAGAGAGAGAGAGAGAGAGAGAGAGAGAGAGAGAGAGAGAGAGAGAGAGAGAGAGAGAGAGAGAGAGAGAGACCAACTTACCATAAAAGATTCCACAGACAGAGGGAATGTAGCAGAGTACAGCATGATCTGCCTGTCATGTGGCAGATGTGCAATGATGCTGTCTAACATGCCCTTAAAGTCTTGCGACAGACAGTTTATCTGCCTGTACCAGATGAAACAAACATTTCTCAATGACATCTTTCTCAAGTGTGTTGAACACAGGCAACAAAATAAAATAACACAAAGTAAGGCAGCTTGACAGAACCTCAATTATGGAAAACATAGGACGCTGCAGCGACTAGCCTTCAATACATACACACAACACAACATACAAACATGGGAAAAAACACTACAGTGACTACATTAAGGCATAAGAACGGGATACAGACAATGGGAAGATGAAACAATCTTCTGAAGGACATGACTCAAGTGTCTGTCGTGGGTTGCCTTTATCTATGTGTGTTTTTTTTTACCATGTCTTCTTAAGTGAGCCGATATCTATCCATGCCATCTCACACACCTGGCCGGTATCTATTGTCTCTGCCACCCAAACAGTCTGTTCCCACAACTCTGACCTGTTGTTGCAGTGTATGAGTTAAGTGACTCGGCGTCTCCTGATGTGTCCCTCAGCCGTGCTGGTGTGTTGGGAAACAAGTAAGGGTCTGCACTGCTGGCTGGGCTGTTGCTGGCTGGATGATGAGGCAGATGTGTGCAGGGCTGT
Source organism: Cepaea nemoralis (assembly GCA_014155875.1). NCBI lineage: Eukaryota > Metazoa > Mollusca > Gastropoda > Stylommatophora > Helicidae > Cepaea > Cepaea nemoralis. The sequence goes on along the minus strand of JACEFZ010027617.1, from coordinate 196,456 downwards.
TCCACATCATGGGTGTTGAGTGCGGAGGTGTGGCAGGCAGTGCCAGGTCTGGCTGACTCACTACTCCCAGGAAAGGCCAGAAGGAGACACAAGCTGACTGCTGCATGTACCATTGGTACTGGGACTCCGTTTGTTGTTGAAGGTGAGGACGGAGGATGGAAATGTCCTGAGTGTTGCGATGTCAGTTCTTGACTCAACATTTACAATTAGACCAGTCCAAATGGGACTGAAGTACAGGAGTCAACACTAATAATGGACTTTAGGTTGGTGGCAGACCAGGGTTACATCATATTCCATCACCAGAACCCAAATATCTCAGTATTATGATGTGGGGCGACCAGCACTTTTCCTCATTGCCAATAATCTAGTGTCACTTGGTTGACCTCAGAACTCCATAAAATAGAGAAACGTTGGGGATGAACTAAACACCGCTGTAATATCTGCTAACATCAAGAGATGGACGACGAACAGCAGAATGCACACTCAAGGCGAGAGACAGTGTTGGAGATCCATTGCAGCCAACCTTCATTGTAAAGGGCACCTGTTCATTATAAAGGGCACCTCCTTCTTCTTCTGCGTTCATCCGGAGTTTTTTTTTTCGGATGTGGTTGCGTTGTGCCTATTTACAGCAGAGCTGCGTTCTTGCGCCGTTAGGCCGACACATCCGACTTCTGTCGGCATTTGTTGACCAGGTTAACCTTCCCGGGATAAAGGGCACCTGATTGATTGAATATCCACTATTGATGGGATGGGATATTTGGGGGGGGGGGGGGGGGAGAGGAGAGAGAGAGAGAGAGAGAGAGAGAGAGAGAGAGAGAGAGAGAGAGAGAGAGAGAGAGAGAGAAATAGAGAGGAGGGGGGAAGAAGAGAAGAGGGGCGTGTGGTGGTGTGGAGGGGGGGAGGGGGCCTGCCAACACTGAACTGCCTTGGCTTAAAATGCATGGTTGTGTGCAAATACTCCACTAGGGGTCTCAAAGACAGAAGAAGACAAGGCCAGCTAGCAATGACGACGATATATAAACACTGAGACAGAACTGTTACCTCATCCAAGACAAGTATCTGGCAATTCTGTATCTTCACCAGGTTCTTGTTCATTAAGTCCAGGATACGGCCAGGGGTGGCAATCATTGCGTGGACTGGAGACAAGCACAGAAGACACCAGTCAGCACAGGTATACACAAAACCTGATGTGTGTTGACAATACTCAACTGTTTATATATAGTGATGTGTTGATAGTGAATTGTTTATAGCAGTGGTTCTCAACCAGTGGGGAATTCGGGGGGGGGGGGGGGGGGGGGGGGGGGGGATTTTAGGGTTTCCAGGGGGGGAATTAAGATTATTTCAAGATCGCATTAATACAAGAATCAGTTATTTGATATTGTTTTTCCCTCTATATTTTACAGTTCTGTACTTCTTGCTCTAATGAAGTTCATTTTATAACGTAAGTAGACCCGCAAATCACGTTTTATATAAATGTCTAGACTTGTTCTAGTATGTGTTATCAAATTTTAGCTTCCATTTTTATGTATACTGTGTAAAGGGGGGGGGGGGGGGGGGGGGGGGGGGGGAGAGAGAGAGAGAGAGAGAGAGAGAGAGAGATGAGAGAGAGAGAGAGATTTATAGGGGGAATGACGTTCTGAACATATGGTAAAGGGCGGCATGGGCCAAAAAAGGTTGAGAACAACTGGTTTATAGTGATGTGTTGACAGTGAATTGCTTATAGTGATGTGTTGACAACAGTGAACTGTTTACAGTGATATTAAGTAGTTAGTTAGTTAGTCACAGTTCCAACTTCACGGCAACGGGTCGTCCCCATTATGCTCCGTTCCTGTGCTAGTGAATATCACACAAAATGATCCTCACTGCCCAATGTGAAAAATGGAACAGACAAGGAGTCTCAGCAAGCCAACAGCCCGCACAGGTACACTGTGCATAATGCCGCCGCCAGAATGCCAATACAAAAGTCCTCCACGAAATATATATATATATATATATATATATATATATAGTGATGTGTTGACAGTGAATAGTTTATAGTGATGTGTTGACAGTGAATTATTTATAGTGATGTGTTGACAACAGTGAATTGTTTACAGTGATGTGTTGACAACAGTGAATTGTTTATAGTGATGTGTTAACGGGTTATAATTCCTTGTCAAATGGCGTAGTAGACATGGGGCGCTACGAAGCATTGAAATCACTGAGCATATAAATGTAGTCCGATTTTGGAACTGCCTTGATCACAGAGTCTAATTCCTCATATACCGAATCCTTCACATCATCAGAGGAAGTGAGTGTTGGTGCATATGCAATGATAATGGTGGCAAAACCACAAGACATTGCCAAGCACAGGGTAGTCTTTCATTACCTCCAGCCATTACCATTGAAATTCCAGCAGGAGATAATGAAAGACTATTATCCCTGCACTTGGCAACATCTTGTGGTTTTGCCACCATTATCACTGCACATGCACTGACACTCACTTCCTCTGATGATGTGAAGGATTCGTTCTATGAGGATTTAGATTCTGTGATCAAGGCAGTTCCAAAATCTGACTACATTTATATGCTCAGTGATTTCAATGCTCTTGTGGGCAAGGGCTCGAGTTCATGGCCAGTGTGCCTTGGAAAATACACATCAGTCGCATGAATTAAAATTGGCAAAGGCTGCTGGAGCATTGCACCAGAAATGACCTATGTATTACAAACTCCTTTTTTAAAACAAAAGAGCTGCATAAGGTCACATGGAAACATCCAAGATCTGGCCATTGGCATCAGCTGGACTTCATCATCACACGGAGACAACATCTGAACCATACATCATTAACTCGAAGTTACCACAGTGCTGACTGTGATATGGATCATTCTTTCAAAGAGAATCTACACAGCTAAACACAAATCTAACCCCAGGATTAATATTATTAACAGCAACGATCCTGATAGTGCTTTTTTGAGTTCCAACAGCAACTTGAAGACACTTTCACTGATACATCTGAAAATTGTACAGCAAGTGAAAAGTGGGGTAAACTTAAGGAAACTATAAGATAGCAGTTGGGGTTTACGGCACTGTTGATCATAAGAAGCAGGACTGGTTTGCGGCAAACAGCCAGACACTGCAGCCCTTGATTGATAAAAAGATAGCTATCTTTAGAAACAAGGAAAGAACAACGCATAACACTCTCAGTGAGCTGAAGCAAGCTAGGAAGGATGTGCAAAAGGCTGCCAGATAGTGTGCAAATGACTATAGTTTATGTGAGTCCATTCAAAATGCAAGTGATAATGGAAACATCAGAAGCATGTATGAAAGGAAAAAGAAAGTCTGTGGCCCAATGATCAAAAGAAGTGCACCATTGAAAACCTTGACTGGAGAAATCACTGATAAGAAACAGCAGATGGATAGATAGGTAGAGCACTATTTGGAGCTTTACTCAAGTGAGACCAAACTAGCGGATGATGCCCTCAACGCCAGAGGCCCTGCCAACTCTTGACCATCTGGACACACTTCCCACTATAACAGAAGTTAAGTGTGCTATAAATGAACTTGCATCTGGCAAGGCTCCAGGCAAGGATGGGATTCCAATAGAGGTTATCAGGAGTGGGCAAGACACACTCTACAGATCCACCAGCTAATAGAGCTATGCTGGAGAGAAGGACAAGTCCCACGGGATTTCAAAGATTCAAGCATCATAACGCTATACAAGAACAAGGGCGATCGAAGTGACTGTAACAACTATAGGGGTATTTCACTTCTGTGTACTATTGGGAAAATATTTGCCAGAATTGTTCTGTGCAGACTTCAAGTCCTAGGAGATCAAGTCTACCCCGAATCACAGTGCGGCTTCCAGCAGAACCGGTCTACCATTGATATGACTTTCTCATTGCGACAAATGCAAGAAAAATGCCGGGAACAGAATCAACCACTGTTTATTGCCATCATCGACCTCACAAAGACATTTGATCTGGTCAGTCGTGAGGGCCTTCTTCTGCGTTCATCCGGGTTTTTTTTTTGGACGTGATTGCGTTGTGCCTGTTTACAGCAGAGCTGCGTTCTTGCGCCGTTAGGCCGACACATCCGACTTCTGCGGGCATTTGTTGACAGGGTTAACCTTCCCGGGGCTGGGAGGGTCTGTTCAAGGCACTAAAGAAGACTGGCTGCCCACCAACTCTTCTTGTCTATTGTGGAATCGTTCTCCACAGGCATGAAGGGTATAATCAAGTTTGATGGTACAACTTCAGAAGAGTTTGAAATCAAGAGTGGAGTTAAGCAAGGTTGTGTACTAACCCCCACCGTCTTTGGAATATACTTTTCACTTCTACTGAAATATGCCTTTTGTGATCAGGATGCCAGTATTTACATTCACTCAAGCTCAGATGGCGGCCTCTATAACGCTCAGAGATTGAAGGCCAAGACCAAAATTAGGAGGGTACTGATTAGAGAGTTGCTTTTTTGCGGATGATGCTGCAATTACGACCCACTCTGAGGAAGAATCACAACATCTACTATCTGCATTCTCCAATGCTTGTTCTGAATTTGGTTTAACAATTAACAAAAAGAAGACACCGATTATGTCACAAGGTGCACATGGGGTACCATCAATCTTTATTGATGACGCCGAACTGGAGATAGTGACCATTTTACATATCTAGGATCAGAGGTAAATAGCAAATTATCCCTAGATCAGGAAATCAACATCAGGATTGGTAAGGCAGCAACAACAATGAACATGTTAGCAAAAGAGTCTGGGAGAACAGGAAGCTTACTGCCAAAACAAAAGTCCTTGTCTACCAAGCCTGTGTCCTTAGTACTCTTCTTTATGGCAGTGAAACCTGGTCAACTTACTCACACAAAGAGAAATGCTTAAACTGCTTTCATATGTGGTGTCTGCGAAGAATACTTGGTATTAAGTGGCAAGACAAAATCACAAATACTGAAGTATTGGAAAGATCAGGTTGTGTGATGGTGTGTTCCATGCTCAGTCTTCGTAGACCTAGATGGATAGGACACGTTAGGATGATGGATGATGGTAGAATATCAAAGGACATCTTTTTTGGTGAATTACAGATGGGTAGGAGATCTCAGTGTCTGCCTCTACTACGATACAAAGATGTGTGTAAGCGGGACATGATTGATACAGGCATTGATAATGCACATTTAGAGCAAGTCGCCGCTAAACGTGTTGCATGAAGGGCAACTATCAGAAATGGAATAAAGACAAAGGAGAAAATGATTGCAGATAAAACACACATAGAGCATCTGTCAAGGTCTCACTTAATGAAGGGACGTAATACAGATTAAGAAGGAACACAGCCACAGGGGAGAGAATAGCAGCGACTCGAACATGCTCGAACATTTCGAGAACAAGGAGTCAGACGTCCAACTACGCAGTACGCCCAGGCGGAACCCGCCAGAAGCATGAAAGGGTGAAACCCACGAGATGCACGCAGGGGCAAGCACTCCGTGTCCACCCGACGAGAGTCGAGAGGGCAGACGGCCACTGGACATTGACGGGAGAGGGTCTAGCTTCGACAGGGAGACACATAGACTTAGCTTAGAATCTTTGAGTTATTAACGATAGACAGATGATGTTGTGTATAGTTCTTTTGATGCTGTGTATAATGTGCATGTAATATTATAACCATTGTGCGAGACGATTATTCGCCAGATGACAGATCTTGTAATAAACTATGTCGTATCTGTGATCGCACTACACTGCCTGTCTGAACCCGAGTCTTTCTATCCCTATTTGTGACACGCTGACAGTGTCAGAGACGTAAGATGGTGCATGATGGTGGAAATGACCATGTTTTCACATGCATCCACTATGGACGAACATTTACAGCACAAATTGGCCTTATCAGCCACCGCCATGGGTTGTAGTTATTAAGCCTTTTTGAAGCACAATGTACCAAACTATCGTCTGTCAAGACGGAAAGGTGCCAATAATACTAGCAAAATGTTTCAATGAAAACAACTGTGTAGACCTGGACACTAATAGTATGTAACAGTTTCTAGACGGGTAGTCCAAATTCAGTGATACAGGTAAACTATACATGTTTATTAAATCATTTATAATTCTATCACATTGTACATTTAGTAAATTAATTATAATTCAACCACAAAGTATGCTTACAAAGAGAGAAGCTGCTGGGCAGTTTGACATCATGACATGGAGGAACATCAGTATCAACAATGACTAGCAGTACATGAGACATGATCACCAACACTATGGCATGGACTAAAAGAAAAAGAATCACTATGCCACCCAGGTCCCCTCTGAATTAAGAGGTGCATGACACTCCCCTAGAGACAGGACAGAAGGACTCAAGAGCAGCACAACTCACCTGGTTCAGTGAGCCTCATGATGTCATCTTTGAGGTTGGTGCCTCCTGTGGTGACCATACAACGGCAGCCGATGTGTTTGCTCAGCTCAATGCAGATCTGACTGGTCTGTAGTGCAAGTTCTCTTGTGGGCACGATGATCATGGCTGCAGGAACAAAGCACACAGAGACACATTCAACACTGACTCACCCTAACTTGTACATCTATGCCTGATACTCTTCATTCTGGAGGTCCCAGAAGGTTACGCACAAACGACCAAGGATGCAAATCACCATTACGAAAAATCAAAAGTCCATTAAGCTCTTCATTGAGAAGCAAACCCTTTGCAGAACAAAGTTCCCATTGCTGCGTTCGCAAAAAGAATTCCTGGTCCTTGCCAGATTATCTTGTTTCAATGTTCCATGCCACATGTGTCAGAATGTCCAGTGTCCATTTTTGTGCTGGATATCCCGCCCCCTCATCCAGGAACCATGCCTGCCTAGACTGTTCTCTCCAAACCATTGTGATGTTGAATGTGGCCTCAGTATGTCAGTGTCTGAGACATGATGCTGTGTGTAAGCCAGTCTTGTTTATTCAAAGTTCAGATCTTGTAGAATGCCAAAGATTCAAACTTATGACCACCGGGCTAGCTGGCAAGCATGCTAGCCATTGTGATATACTACTAACTGCCACTGTGGTACTGGGCCAGGAGTAGAGAATCCACATCAACCTCACCCCGGTATATGCAAGCCCACCGCAAGACTTAGACAAGCTGAATGGCAATGCATCAGACTTGAAACACCTAGATCAAAGATATAACTAGCACGTGGATGCATCTGAAACATAGACATAAAGGACACAAGCAATATACGGACATATGTTCTATATGATTACACCTTGGACTAGCACATAACCAAAAGAAAACAACATGTACACGGATGTACATTAAACATGGACACACATTACACACATACATTTTGAACGAGAACATCCCCTGAACACAAACCCACACCAAACGCAGACATACCTTGAACACAATCCCTCGACGGATCTATTTTCTCAAGGCAGGGAATCGCATAGGCACCCGTCTTCCCTGTTCCATTTTTAGCTCGGGCAAGAATGTCACGTCCTGTCAGGGCAATAGGAATGCTGGCTTCTTGTATAGGTGACGGCTTCTCCCAACCCTTCTCAAATATGCCCATCAACAGGTCTCGCTTTAAACAGAAGTCCTCAAACTCATTGCCTTTGGTGTTGGTCACATCCTGAAGATGAAATCAGCAATTTTGTTACATAGATCAGGGAAACAGTTCATACAAACATTATTGATTAATTAATTGTCAGGTCTTGGTCAAATATGACTGAGCTACCGTATAACAATTTACGGTACTACCAGCTTTCTGTTAGCGCCGAATGTTGGGCTGTGCTAGCCAACCCGACACCCAACATTGTGCCAACGGCTTCAGGTGGAGGAGCACAATCAGGCGGAGAGCATAGCGTTCTCCTAGTGCAAGGAAATGCAACATAAAGACTAAATATTCACGGTAGGGCAGATCAGGCCTTAAGCCTTAGTCGGTAATTGATCTAGGATGGAAGCTCTGACAGGCAGGCAGATAGAGCATTGCTTTGCTGATCTGGCAGTTTCTGCAGCTTGTCTTGTTCTAGATGTATTGGTGTTACCTTTCCTCTGGAGTAAACTAGACAATTATGCTGCATGGGCAACACATGGTCTCTACAATTCAGCCCAGACTGTGCTGTAGAGAGGTATAGCTCCATCCCAGGTCCCCGCCACGGGTTGTGGCTATTACGCCTTGTCTGAAGCACAATGCCCCAAACTGTGGTCTGCCCAAATGGCCAGGTGCCAGTATTCGTGTATTAAGAATCAGTATCATTGCACTTCAGACAAACCCTTGCATACTTCATCTCCTTGAGCAAATGTTACTAGTTGCAGATACTGTTTAGTAACAGATTGGTTGTAAAAACTAAATTCATCCCATGTTTTCCTCCCTCTTTGCCAATGTTGCATGTTCTTTGCAGGACACGCGATTCAACTTTAACCGCACGTTGATTTACTAGCCAAGTTTACGTTCAACAGCTTGCCATTGCTTTGTTAACAAGTCCAATAGACCGTGTAGAGAACGGACCCACTACCCTTCCATCAGCGCAGGCACATTAAGGCCTGCAGCCACGCTGACTTCTATACCTTGCCATTCTACATGACAATTCTAAGTCTAGTATCCTAAACATAGGTTATTTCATCTGCCACTGTGGCTTAAACTAACAGTCGTTTATACTCACAGCTACACAAGACTCAAGAACTCACAACCACACAAGACTCAAGACCTCACAACCACACAAGACTCAAGAACTCACAACCACACAAGACTCAAGACCTCACAACCACACAAGACTCAAGACCTCACAACCACACAAGACTCAAGAACTCACAACCACACAAGACTCAAGAACTCACAACCACACAAGACTCAAGAACTCACAACCACACAAGACTCAAGAACTCACAACCACACAAGACTCAAGAACTCACAACCACACAAGACTCAAGAACTCACAACCACACAAGACTAAGAACTCACAACCACACAAGACTCAAGAACTCACAACCACACAGACTCAAGAACTCACAACCACACAAGACTCAAGAACTCACAACCACACAAGACTCAAGAACTCACAACCACACAAGACTCAAGAACTCACAACCACACAAGACTCAAGAACTCACAACCACACAAGACCTCACAACAACACAAGACTCAAGACCTCACAACCACACAAGACTCAAGAACTCACAACCACACACGACTCAAGAACTCACAACCACACAAGACTCAATACCTCACAACCACACAAGACTCAAGAACTCGCAACAACACAAGACTCAAGAACTCACAAGACTCAAGACCTCACAACAACACAAGACTCAAGAACTCACAACCACACAAGACTCAAGACCTCACAACAACACAAGACTCAAGACCTCACAACAACACAAGACTCAAGACCTCACAACCACACAAGAACTCACAACCACACAAGACTCAAGACCTCACAACCACACAAGACTCAAGAACTCACAACCACACAAGACTCAAGAACACAACCACACAAGACTCAAGAACTCACAACCACACAAGACTTAAGAACTCACAACCGCACAAGCTAATACTGCCACAATCTAGCAATCATCACAAGGACACACAACTCAGTATTCAGGATGTGACTTACTGATGTTCTGACCCTGTTATCTGGAGGTGGCAGTCGTAGTTTTGCCTTCCACCCAAGCTCGCTGCAAAGACATCATTGAGATCATTGTACACAGGCATACAACTGGTCTATGTGTGTGTGTCAGACATCACACGTCCCAACAATATCTGATTGTAATGTGTGTAGGGTCAGCCTTGCAAGAGACAAGTGTGTGAATGTTCAGTTTCTGTTGTATATTGGGTAAGCCTTGCATGAGTCGTGTGTGTGAATGTTCAGTTTATGCTGTGTGTTGGGTCAGCCTCAAAACGAGTCCATTGTGTAAATGTTCACTGATTATGTTGTGTGTTGGGTCAGCCTCGCATAAGTCAAGTGTGTGAATGTTCACTGATTATGTTGTGTGTTGGGTCAGCCTCGCACAAGTCACATGTGTGAATGTTCACTGATTCTATTGTGAATTGGGTCAGCCTCGCATGAGTCAAGTGCGAATGTTTGCTGTTTCTGTTGTGTGTTGGGTCAGCCTTGCACGAGTTAAGTGTGAATGTTCACTGTTTTTGTTAAGTCTCGTGTCAGCCTCGCACGAGTCAAGTGCAAAATGTTCACTGTTTTTGTTGTGTGTTGGGTCAGCCTTGCACGAATCAAGTGCGAATGTTCACTGTTACTGTTGTGTTGGTTTAGCCTCTCATGAGTAAAGTATGTGAATGTTTCTGTTGTGTGCAATACCAGCCTCCCAGGAGTCAGTGTGTGAATGTTCACGTCTTCTGTTGTGTGCCGTGCCAGCCTCCCAGGAGTCAGTGTGTGAATGTTCACTTCTTCTGTTGTGTGCCATGTCAGCCTCCCAAGAGTCAGTGGGTGAATGTTCACTTCTGTTGTGTGCCATGTCAGCCTCCCAGGAGTCAGTGGGTGAATGTTCACTTCTATTGTGTGTCATGTCAGCCTCCCAGGAGTCAGTGTTTTGAATGTTCACTTCTGTTGTGTGCCATGTCAGCCTCCCAGGAGTCAGTATTTTGAATGTTCACTTCTGTTGTGTGCCATGTCAGCCTCCCAGGAGTCAGTGTTTTTAATGTTCACTTATGTTGTGTGTCATGTCAGCCTCCCAGGAATCAGTGTGTGAATGTTCACTTCTTCTGTTGTGTGCCATGTCAGCCTCCCAGGAATCAGTGTGTGAATGTTCACTTCTGTTGTGTGCTGTCAGAATATATTGTTTTGTGTACAACAGAGCTGTGATAATTATGCCTTTTGGCCAACGCATCCAAATTCCTCCAGGTATTCAATGACTGGGTTAGCCTTTTTAGGCGTGGTTGTGGGACATTTCACGCCTCAGTATGGTGTATCCCCTCTGCTCACCTTCAATGTTCCAGAAGGGTATCAATCATCCTGGCCTCAGCTTTAGTTTTGCTGGAATCTTGAGTCCTCTCCCTGCACTCCCCAGTGATGATTCTACCATACCATTCAGTCCTATTCCATGCAGGCGACAATGAACATTTCTAATTCAGCAGCCATTGTTCTGCAACACACGGCCTCTACAACTCAGCCCTGGCTTTGTGCTAAGGAGAGATTAACGCCATCCCTGGTGCCCACCACGGGTTGTAGTTATTATGACATTTATGAAGCACCATGTAACAAACTATCGTCTGTTGAAACGGCCAGGTGCTAGAAGTATTAGTAGCAATTTTGGTCAATATTTAAAAATTGGGTTTTTACTTATGAAATCATACCAGTTAGATAGAGCTTGACAAGACGAATCCAACGGTATCTCAACGAAGACTGTGCGTTAATTCCAAGTGGAGGTATGAATTTTCTGGTGACGTAATTTAATACCAGGAAGTGCTATGATAAATTAACTGATAAGTCAGGATTTATCGCGGCCCTAAGATTGGAAGCTGAGAAATTCTGCCTTCTATTACCGTGGCTTGTTTATTTGTAAACGGACAACATTGTGCCATATATCATTGCGTCCGGGGCGGCAAGGCCTAACTTGACGTATTTTTAATTTTTTTTTATAGGATGCGCCGTGACCTAATTAACAATTTAAAATGGCCGCCAATTGTTTATTATTTGCCTTCTATTACCGTGGCTTGTTTATTTGTAAACGGACAACATTGTGCCATATATCATTGCGTCCGGGGCGGCGAGGCCTAACTTGACGTATTTTTAATTTTTTTTTTATAGGATGCGCCGTGACCTAATTAACAATTTATAATGGCCGCAATCTTATTCTTACATGACGGCCATTGCGATGTCACTAATTTTTTCCCCCTGAACTTCAGCTGACAGCAGCTGTGTTGAAACTCTTCATATTTATGTAAAATTGGACGAGGCATTCAAAAATACAATAAAAAGTTTAGGCTTCTTTAAGCTACAAGAGTTATAAGACAGATTACCGTAATATTCGTGAATATAGTCAAATAAAATCTTGAGAAAACGGTTTTTTCGGCGCAATCACTTTCCCGCGAAGTAGACGATCCAATACTTAAAATATTAGAATAACTTCCCCCTTCATCATACCACGTTTCTTTCATTTTTTGGGATATTTTAGAAGGACATGCTCAGACCGGAAGTGAAATCGTTGGTCGCGACTAAAAGTTCGCGAAATTACGAAAACGAAACAGGAAGTAAACGGGAAAACCCGGTGACTCTGACATTGCTAGTATTAGCCACTATTTTAGCCATTTGGCTGGTTCCACGTTCCATAGTTTGAAGATCTCGGGAACAGTTGTATGGTGCTGGCATGATTTGCTGTAACAGTTGCATTCTCAATTCTCCTCATGTAAACACAGTCCTATGGCAGATATTGTCACTGAAGTATGAAGTGGGAGGCCTTACCACAAGCCAGGTTCCATTGTAAAGAAGTGGGAGGCCTTACCACAAGTTAGGTTCCATTGTAAAGTGGGAAGCCTTACCATAAGCCAGGTTCTTCTTCTTCTTCTTTGCGTTCATCCGGAGTGTTTTTTTTCAGATGTGATTGCGGTCGAAACCCTTAGGTCAACACATCCGGCTTTTGCGTGCATTTTTGACCAGGTTAGCATTCCTGGGAGAGACTCATTTTTGTGGTACCATACACCTCCCAGCTGCTCAAGTTGGAACAGTCGAAGACTTCGCGGTCATATCCCTCAAAGGAAGGCAGGGACAGTCCATAGCATTTTCCGCCATCTTGGGTGGCTTCCATAATTGCAGAGTCGACACATAGCGCTCTGGTGCTGGGTCCACCGAGGGAATCGTCACGTCCTGCTCATGGCTGCTTTAATTCCTCACTTCAATATACTGGGCATTTCGTTTGCCCCGGGCCGTTCCCGCACAAACCAGACAGGTCTGCAGACGGTAAACACTCAGCGAGTTTTCGGTTCGGACATGTGCTTGTCGTTGTGCCTGTCAGAGCTGTTCCAGGCACGACGGACATTCAAAAACTACCTAGTTAGAGCTGTTCCGAACAAGAGCGGCATTCGGAAACTAGGTAGTCAGAGCTGTTCCTAGCACGAGAGACATTCGGACGAGACATTTCACTCGGACGTAAATGCGTAGTGCCAATTTTTATTTTGCCACCCGTAGGACGGCACTTCCGGCTTCAGCGGGCATTTTTTTAATGAGGTTAGCCTTCTTCGGGTTTCGAGGCACGTTAGAATTATTGTTGTGATGTCGCCCACATCTCAACTGGTCAAGATAGAATGGTCAACAACATTATGGTCAACCCTCAAAGGAAGGCAGGGGCAGACCATGGGCATTCCCTCACTATCCAAGGAGGCTTCCATAATTGCAGAGCCGGCACATATTGCTCTGAGACTGGGCTCACCCGAGGAGTTGCCACGTCCTGCTCATGGCTGCTTTAGTTCCTACTTCCATGTGTTGGGCATCTCGCTTGCCACTGGTCGCTCAAGCACACACCAGGAATGGTCAGACTGCAGGAGACATCCACTCGGTAAGCTTTTGCTTTTGACTTCGGTCCACGCAATGGATTCGCTAGCCGTGCGTTCCATTTCGTGTTATTGAGACGTTTTTCCACTTTTGTCTACACTCTCTATGAGTTAGATACAGACAGTTTTCTTAACCATTTCATTCGACTGGGGCACTTTTCTGCCTTTTAGCACTCGCTCACGAGGTAGGCTACATGTGCTGCCGGCTCAGCACCTTACCTCAGTACAGCAGTGAACGAGAAAGGGCCAGGCCCTCTCATCTGGGAATCCCTCATATCCCCCATCTGAGAGCCTTCAAACAAGTATCAGAACTGGGCATGTAGCGTGCTCAGGATCACCTCTATTTTTCAGTAGGTGGGTATCGGCCCGGCTCTCACATCCGAGGGTTTGTGGCTTAGAGGCGTTCAGCCTCAACCCTCGACAGAGAGCCTTAGAGTATTGTCCGGATCAAGAACTTCTGCCTTTGTGCGTCTGATTTAAACTTTTGACTGCTATCCTCAGTCTACCTGCAGAGCAGCAGGTTGTGTCTCTCTTAGTCTGGCCCCTTTCCCATAAGCTGTCCGATACGTAGTTTTCATCCATCAGCAAGCACATGGGGTCAATGGGACACGCAAGCACATCGGGAGAGCTATAAGCCAGGTTCCATTGTAAAGAAGTGGGAGGTTTTACCACAGGCCAGGTTCCATTGTAAAGTGCCTTACCACAAGCCAGGTTCCATTGTAAAATGGGAGGCCTTATCACAAGCCAGGTTCCATTGTAAAGAAGTGGGAGACCTTACCACAAGCCAGTTTCCATTGTAAAGTGGGAGGCCTTACCACAAGCCAGGTTCCATTGTGAAGTGGGAGGCCTTACCACAAGCCAGGTTTCACTGTAAAGTGGGAGGCCTTACCACAAGCCAGGTTTCACTGTAAAGTGGGAGGCCTTACCACAAGCCAGGTTCCATTGTAAAGTGGGAGGCCTTACCACAAGCCAGGTTTCACTGTAAAGTGGGAGGCCTTACCACAAGCCAGTTTCCATTGTAAAGTGGGAGGCCTTACCACAAACCAGGTTCCATTGTAAAGTGGGTGGCCTTACCACAAGACAGGTTCCATTGTAAAGTGGGTGGCCTTACCACAAGCCAGGTTTCACTGTAAAGTGGGAGGCCTTACCACAAGACAGGTTCGATTGTAAAGAAGTGGGAGGCCTTACCACAAGCCGGGTTCCATTGTAAAGAAGTGGGAGGCCTTACCACAAGCCAGGTTCCATTGTAAAGAAGTGGGAGGCCAGTTCCCTTCTGTGCTACCTTTCCTGTCCAGATATTTGTCCAAAAATGTTGAAAATTATCTGGTACCCGCTGTATGACCCCAGCTGTACTGGTGAGGGGAAATAATCCTGTTACTGCTGAGAACCTAACCCAGACGACAGGCTTGGTCAGCAAAAGCACTAGATACTATACCGATGTAGGACGTGTATAACGAAAGGTGAATTAACTCAAAAGTCACCCATATAGACAACAGAGAACAGCTAACACACAGCATGGTACAAGAATCATGGTTACATCCAATCACATACAAATACATCTTTTACAATGAGTTTTAACAAACAAAAGAGAAAGTGACGTATGAGTTTTAACAAAAAGGAGAAAGTGACTAGGGCTGTACCGGATTCAAATTTTTGAAATCCGGCCGGAGCCGGATTTGGCCGGATTTATGAAGTGAGATCCGGCCGGAGCCGGATTTGGCCGGATTTGTGAAGTGAGATCCGGCCGGAGCCGGATTTACAAATAAAAAAAATAAAAAAAATAACGTACTACATCACTTGACTTAGGTGAGTGGAGTCACTCGGACTGTTCATTACTGCAGTTCATTACTGTAGACATGACAATGATGACATATACTCATATTAAATCATTTAAATGTAAAATAATTACATTTACATTAGAATAAGTAATTAAGTAATATTAAGTTCCATAAGTTCAAGCTGAAACATAATACATAAGCACACAATGCTAATTTAGTAATTTTAATTTTTAGTTTTCAGTTTCAGTTTTTAGTTTTCACATTGTTTCAGTTGGCAAATTGGCAGCTCAGTTACAACTCACAACAACAGTACATTGAACAGATTGAATGTATTGAAATACATTCATTCAGTAATTTCACTATTTCAGTCAGTCAGTCTTCATTATGGCTGTGAAGTTGAACTCTCAGAGTCAAGAAGGAACGAGTTGTTTTTCAGGAAAATCAACGTCTCCGCATTTTGTGGTAAAAGGCTACTACGGTGGTCAGTGATAATGTCTCCTGCAGTACTGAACAGCCTTTCCGATGGCACACTTGTAGGTGGTGGTGCAAGAAATGTCGAGTTTGAAGTAGCTCTGACAGGGTACTGTGTCACCTCAGTGTTAATGCTGTTGCCTTCGGCACTTGCAGAACGATCTGTGGTGGGATTTTCCTCGACAATTGTGTCAAAACAGCTCCATAGGCTGGACTCGTACTGTGTGGCAGTGCTCACAGAAGTCAAAACACTAGTACTACTACTACTACTACTACTAGTAGCTGATAGATCCTGTGGACTGACTGTGTTTGCTGAACCAATAATGGAGTTAGCTGCTAACAGCAGATGGGCTCGTACATCACTTCTACCACGATCGGAGAAGAAGCACAGCTTGAATCGAGGATCCAGTAGTGTGGCACAGGTGTAAATTACTGTTGGATTCAATGTCCGCAAATCTGCTGCTAACAGCTTCAAGCAGGGCTGCTTTCATAGTTTGATCCCAGCATCACTACCTTCTTTCTGGAGGAAAGCCATGAGTGTTTTCACTAGGGCTGTACCGGATTCAATTTTCTTTAATCCGGCCGGAGCCGGATTTGGCCGGATTTATGAAGTGAGATCAGGCCGGAGCCGGAGCCGAAGCCGGATTTGTAAAAATGGCCGGATTCCGGATTTGCCGGAGCCGGAGCCGAAATCCGGTACACCCCTAAAAGTGACAAATGAGTTTTAACAAATGAAGACAGAGTGACTTCAGAGTTTTAACAAATATATGACAGAGTGACTTCTGAGTTTAACAAACAGAAGACAGAATGAGTTCTGAGTTTTAAGAAACAAGGAAAAAGTCACGGCAGAGTTTTAATAAACAGAAGATAAAATAGATAATGACAAAGACAATCCTTACTTTGTATCATTCTGTCGGATATCTTCCTTAGTGGCTGCCATGTTTCACGAGAACCGATAAATGAATCACAAAGTGGTAATAGCCACTAAATATAAGGCTCTCGTAACAAGATGTACCAGTTGAAGTCAAATAAGTCCACTGGAGAATATAAAGTCATATACAATCTCCAAAACCTTCAGAAGCCATGAATTGTTCGTTACAATGATATAAATTGTATACAATTTCCATAAACTTGAGAAATTGAATTTGTTGTCACGTGTTGTCGGCGATAAAGCACTGCACAGGTTCACAAAGATATCACTAATAATCACAAAAAACAACTGTCATGAGCAGTACGTGGTGATGTCTGTAGTGGTCTGAATGTGTTTTATCCACGAAATAGAGTGTGGATGCCAGGTTGCAATATCCAGCTAAGTCTTGCTGCAGACAGCCACCCACAATGTCAGTAATCTGAAGAGAAAGAAAGAAAATACATATACTGATGATAATCTCAAGTAACAAAATAATGGTTTCAGACGCAACCCACACCTAGTGAGCATTTCAGTACTCACAATGAATGTTTCATTGACTGCACAGCTCAGCTGTGCCTGGATATGATTCTCACAAATCAGCTCAGCAAATGTTTCTTCAAATGTCATTATGACATGAGAAAAACTAGCATATTATCAGTAATGATTGGCAAGGTGTACATGTATGGATAACACGGAGGCAAAAAGTGATTCTATTCGATCAACCAACATTCATGATAGTTTAATGGCTTGGCCATGGAGGTCTAAAAGTGCAGACGTGGCTATATTCAAAATAAGAAAAAAAAAGGCAGGATGTAATGATTCCTTGTGTAAATCCAGTATCAGAGTGTCCTCTCTGCACTTATGAAAGCCTCTTTTGAAGGTAGGGAATGCCCATGGTCTGCTCCTGATTTCCCCTGACGGCAGGGCTGACCAGCATATATATGATGTTCTCAGAGAGAGAGAGAGAGAGAGAGAGAGAGAAATTGCAACTGGGGGATATCACCTGTAGATGACATCGCAAGTTCCAGACAGTGAAACCTCCTACACAACACTCAGCAAGGTTAACACATACCTGAAGAAGTTGGATATGTTGGTTGAAAGTCACAAATATCACAGCTGTTCTGTAAATAACTACAATGCTATTATGTCAAAAATAACAACTTTCGGACAAACAAACAAAAATGAGAAAAATGTATGTCTCTTCTAGCATCCACCAAGTAAACCTGAAACAGCTGCTAAAATCTAGTGCACTGGGCCAGTGACTTGAGCTAACCTTATGATTTACCCTAGTTGGACATAAAACAAGGAAGCGAATAAATGACCACGTTATGTGTAATAATAGAGCAATGCATTGAAATAAATTCACCACTTTATATTGGATTTGTGGACTTTGATTAGATCTTTGATGACAATAATGACATTGATAGGGAAATTCTCAACCAAGTGGATAGTTTTAAATACCTAGGGGCATTTATAACATTAGAAGGAAGGTGCACAACAGAGATAGGACAAGAACAGAATGGGACAAGCAAAAGCTGCATTTCAGAAAATGGAAAGTATCTTATGCAATAAGTTACTATCACTGACTGTAAGAAGGAGAGTGCTGAAGTGCTATATAGAACTGCTTTGCTGTATGGCAGTGAATCTTGGAATGTAATTGAACAAATTAGGAAGAACTTGAAAGCAACAGAGATGTGGTTCCTGAGATGAATGTTGTGAATTTCTTGGACCGCCTAAGTAACTAACAATGATTGCCTGAAAGAGGCTAACTGAAACTAGAACATTATATACAACAATAAGAAGAGACAAACAGCTTTCTTTGGTCATGTGATGAGAAGAGAGGCATTGGAGAACATTCGTGATGACTGGAAAGATCAAAGGGAAGAGAGGCAGAAGGCCGACCAAGAGAAATGATGCTGGATGGATTGAAACACTGGCATAGAGGAATATCAGCAGAGTTGATCCAGAAACCCAAAGACCGAGATCTGTGGAGAGTCATGAACGGCTATGCCAGCTAGCAGGGCACTTGATGATGATGGTTGTTTTATTTATCATATATTGTGTGCTATTTATAACAATTTTATTATTTTGTTTCACTCTCGCTTTGAACTCAAGCGTAGTCCATACACACTACTTCTAGTAGCATTGAACTGAATTTTGCGTGTGGATGAGCTCTCCCTATTATCAATATCTCTCGCCATCAGGCGAGCCAACTCCAACCTTTCAGGTACTTGTAATTTACGTCCCCTAGTCAAGGACGAGAAGTCAACATTTGAGTTCAACTGTCTGGTGTAGGGGTTGAACCCCTTACCTCGGCATCAGCACACCAGATGTTTAAGAACTGGGCGTTTTTATCCATTCAGCCATAATGACCACCTCCCTCAATAAAGGAAGTCATCTTTCTGTTGTTCTTGAGAAAGGCAATTATAATTAAAATGTCAGACATGTATGGCATGCTTTGAAGTATTTATTGTTACTTTTCTCAGTCATTCTTATACATTTTTATTTCAATAAAGAAGACAAACAATAGGTTGCACGATTTATTATAGTCTTCTATCACTTTGAGTATCAGTTATGCAAGTGCCTCTCTATTCTACCGATGCAGGTAGACTGAAACCTGCATGTAAATGATCAATACAAATTGAATTTGGCGTACAACAGTTTCTTTTTCCTCTGGGGTGAGGATAGTGTGCTTCTGTATCTATTATTATTATTTATTCATGTTCCCACTCTTATTTCATTTTCTGTTCATGGGGTCTGGGTTTTTTAAAGGTTTTTTCTTCTTCTGGGGTGTCATAACTGTTTGTTTCATTTTATACTGACTGTCATATCCATTATATAATGATATTCAGCTGCAGTCACGATCTTTCTGATAGTTTAGCTTTTTACTTACTACTTACTGAAACATCCTTTACGGATACAAGCTAAAGTTTGCGAAAACATTCATTTAAAACTGCGTGAAAATGAAAAGTGAATTATATCTGCTAAACGAAAGTGAAAGTCAAGGTGTCGTAGACAAGAAAACGTTACAAGTAAAACACCAAGATAATACAGCTAAAGATGTTGATTGTTGATGTCCACTCATAGAACATGTGCAGAAAAAAATTAAATATCAAATACAACATCTACTTTCTGAGTAGAAAATGTTTGTTATTTATTGCACACTGTAGTCAAGTCTGAAGAAACAGAAGCGAAGCAACCACCAGACCAGGTCCCCAAGTAAAGTAATACTACAAAATCTTACAGCTGAAAACTACACAAACACTGGGCACATGTTGACAACGATTGTTGCGTACAAGAGAAGAAAGTACAGTGACATACAAGAAGAAGGCAATGAAAACAGTCTAGGAACAAACCTCGATCACAAAGACAATCAAAATGGCCGATATTCACGTCCAGGGTGGCCAGATGACGCTTCAGATGTCAAGCCAAATATTTCCAGCCTAGACAAGCCAAACAAGCAATGCTCTCGCGTTTTTCATACGCATTGTTCATCATCATTATGTGCCATGTCGGTAAGCGTGGGCGGTCTTGTTTCGCCATCTCACACGATCACTAGAGTTGTGGGTCAGCTTCTGTGTTCTTGCCTCGACCATGCCATGTGGTAAAGCCATCTATATATTTACTTCTCTGCCTTCCCCTTATTCTGTTCTCATCAACCTTGCCAGTTGTCACCAAGTTCTCTAGTTTATTTTTTCTCATAACGTGCCCAAACTCTTTGACAGTCTATGTCTAATTTCTCGAATCAGTTTACGGTTTTCATTTGTTTCTTTTAGGATTTGCTCATTGGTTTTTCTGCCTGTTCATGGCATTCTTTGCATTTTCTAAAGAAACCACATTTCCACTGCCATTAGACGTTTTTCAGCTATACTGCTCATTGTTCATATTTCACATCCATACAAAAGTACATAGTTGGGTACTTTAATAACAGCAGATGGAAGGTATATTAAAGTTAGTTTGTTGTATAAAGGACTTACAGGACGTTGTAGTCCACCCCAGCATTTATTGGCTTTTGGTAACTTACTAGACAAGGTTATGTTCAGTAGTATGTCACTGCTTTCTAAGCTACCGACACTCTCATCATTGTGTTGAAAAAAGCGCACGGCGATCTACAACCAAATCACCTGCAGAACGTGGTATTGTGAATTGTGTCCCTAACTTCCTCGCAAGAAAATGTATTAAAGACATAAAATATAGAATAGCCCAAGAAAAGTAACATTTCACAACATGAAGAATGTTCTCTGCAATTTATCTGTGTCAGCTGAGGAGAGGATAAGGGCTCTAAGAGTTTTTAGTTTTAGTTTAGTCAGCGGATCAACATCACGGCACACGGGTGTAACCCACAAGTGCTCTGTTCTACTCCTAACTCAAGCCTGAGTCTGGAGAATCTCAGCTCAGTGCACGAATTCCGTAGCACCGGCGAGGGTCCTGAAATACTTTGGGTAGATTTTTAACTCGAAATTTCGCCCGGGCAGCGCTATTAGGCTACTCTTTTCTGATTTCCAATTGCCAAGAGATTTTTTACGTGCGCAACAATACACACGGGTGTCCGATCTCACTACCCAGAGACCAGGGGAAATTTTGTTACTAAAAGTCCACGTGAAAAAACTCCAGCCCTTACCGGGGCTTAACCCGGGACCTCCAGCACTCGAGGCAGACACCATACCTCAAGACCACTCAGCCCCCTAAAAAGTCATTTAAAAGTCGACAGGGTCGACTTCATTGCACTGGGTTGTTATCCCGTATAGCTCAGTCTCTCTCCACAGTGCGGGAAGTGTCACACAAAGCACAAGCTCCGTAGTTCCTGCGACAACCCTCAAGAGCCTCTGAAAAAATGCACTCATGAACCAAAGGACGCGGCCTGGAATCGAACTCACAACTTTCGAAGCCCGAGTCAGACAGCTGAACCACTTCGTCACGGAGACTCTAATAAAAGTCCTCTTAAGAGCTATATTGAGCCAGTCCTGATGTACGTAAGCAAATCATGGACAATTAGCATACAAGGGAGGAATTATGTGGAAGCTGGTTTAATAGAATAATGATGAGAATATAGTGGACAGACAGAAAGAGTAATGAAGATATTGTGAAATAAGTTAGCTAACAAAAAGAATGGTTGACTTGCATCAGTAGAAAGTCCACATTCTTGTTGTGAGAATGGGAAAACAGAAGCGTGTTGTGAAAATGGAAAATCTGTAGGGAGAACGAGAGAGAAGATGCTTGGCAGTCTGACATCATGACATGGAGGAACCTCAGTTTCAGAAATGATTGACAGCACACGAGTAGGAAGGCTGTGGACAGACATGATTACTAACGCCACACGACATGGACTTTAAGCTAAGAAGACTGGCAGTACAAGACTGAAGGCTGTGGACAGACATGATCAACAACCTCCATAGGACATGAACTATAAGAAGTTAATGAGGCAGAATGATTTGGTCATATGGCATAACCGAGACAAGAACACAGACTTGATCCACGACTGGTGATCGTGTGAGATGGTGAAACATGACCGGATCCACGACTGGTGATCGTGTGAGATGGTGAAACATGACCGGATCCACGACTGGTGATCATGTGAGATGGTGAAACATGACCGGATCCACGACTGGTGATCGTGTGAGATGGTGAAACATGACCGGATCCACAACTGGTGATCGTGTGAGATGGTGAAACATGACCGCCTAGGCTTATCAACATGGCACATGATGATGAGATTTTCAGGGTCCTCTAAAAGTGCTGGAGAGTTTGAGAAATTCCCCATCACCTCAGACACTCAATGAAGGAAACATCTCAAATGCTCCTCACAGTAAAAGTTAGTGGCAATCAATCCCAGCATTTTTTTAGATTTACTGTGTCAGTTTTCGTTCAGTAGTTTGCCATTGTTTCCTGAATGATCCGACACCCATACCATTGCTAAAAGTCAACACAATGCGGTCTGTTTCCAAATTGCCTGCAATTCATTTTGAACGTGATGTCCGACCACGAACGCCGATTCTCCCTCTGCGGTAGAGGATGGGAAATACAGTACTGTGTTCCTAAGGGTGAGGTACGAGGTACCCCTTCATATGCAACAAAACAAGACTTAACTATCCACCATGCCTGTGATGCAAAAATCACCCCACATGGTGGGATTAAATTCCCAACTGGTACAGAGTATCCTCCACACTCAGTGCTGATGTCTTAATAAGATCGGCAGATAATTTTCACAAGTGTCTGTCAAGATGTTATCTCACCTATGGTCTTTTTTGTTGTTGTTGAAACTATTGATTTATGATTGCCTGGTGATTTTCACAAGTACCTACAAAGGTATGAAGTAATTCAAGATATGCCCAGAACCTACACTAACCAAGGCCTTAGAGCACCTGTTTACAGCACAACTTGCCCGTAGACTAGGCTGACATTTCACATATGTTCCATGTCTCAATTAGACTACGTTCCATGTCCTAGGGAGGTGAATGTTCCATGTCCCAGCGAGGTGAATGTACCATGTCTCAACCAGACCAATGTTCCATGTCCCAACCAGACCAACATTCCATATCCCAACCAGACCAACATTCCATATCCCAGCCAGACCAACATTCCATGTCCCAGCCAGGTGAATGTACCATGTCTCAACCAGACCAACGTTCCATGTCCCAACCAGACCAACGTTCCATGTCCCAACCAGACCAATGTTCCATGTCCCATGTCTCAACCAGACCAACGTTCCATGTCCCAACCAGACCAACATTCCATATCCCAGCCAGACCAATGTTCCATGTCCCAGCCAGACCAACGTTCCATGTCCCAGCCAGGTGAATGTACCATGTCCCAACCAGACCAACATTCCATATCCCAGCCAGACCAACGTTCATGTCCCAGCCAGGTGAATGTACCATGTCTCAAACAGACTAACGTTCCATGTCCCAACCAGACCAACATTCCATATCCCAGCCAGACCAACGTTCCATGTCCCAGCCAGGTGAAAGTTCTGTCTCAACCAGATCAACATTCTATATCCCAGCCAGACCAACGTTCCATGTCCCAGCCAGGTGAATGTACCATGTCTCAAACAGACCAACGTTCTATGTCCCAACCAGACCAACATTCCATATCCCAGCCAGGTAAAAGTTCCATGTCCCAACCAGACCAACGTTCCATGTCCCAACATTCCATATTCCAGCCAGACCAATGTTCCATGTCCCAGCCAGGTGAATGTACCATGTCTCAACCAGACCAACGTTCCATGTCCCAACCAGACCAACATTCCATGTCCCAGCCAGGTGAATGTACCATGTCTCAACCAGACCAATGTACCATGTCCCAACCAGCCCAACGTTCCATGTCCCAACCAGACCAATGTACCATGTCTCAACCAGACCAACGTTCCATGTCCCAACCAGACCAACGTTCCATGTCCCAACCAGACCAATGTACCATGCCTCAACCAGACTAACGTTCCATGTCCCAACCAGACCAACATTCCATGTCCCAGCCAGGTGAATGTACCATGTCTCAACCAGACCAACGTTCCATGTCCCAACCAGCCCAACGTTCCATGTCCCAACCAGACCAATGTACCATGTCCCAACCAGACCAACATTCCATATCCCAGCCAGGTGAATGTACCATATCTCAACCAGACCAACATTCCATGTCCCAGCCAGGTGAATGTACCATGTCTCAACCAGACCAACATTCCACATCCCAACCAGACCAACATTCCATGTCCCAGCCAGGTGAATGTACCATGTCTCAACCAGACCAACGTTCCATGTCCCAACCAGCCCAACGTTCCATGTCCCAACCAGACCAATGTACCATGTCTCAACCAGACCAACGTTCCATGTCCCAACCAGACCAACATTCCATGTCCCAACCAGACCAATGTACCATGCCTCAACCAGACTAATGTTCCATGTCCCAACCAGACCAACATTCCATATCCCAGCCAGACCAATGTTCCATGTCCCAGCCAGGTGAATGTACATCTCAACCAGACCAACGTTCCATGTCCCAGCCAGGTGAATGTACCATATCTCAACCAGACCAACGTTCCATGTCCCAGCCAGGTGAATGTACCATATCTCAACCAGACCAACATTCCATATCCCAGCTAGACCAACGTTCCATGTCCCAGCCAGACCAACATTCCACATCCCAGCCAGACCAACGTTCCATGTCCCAGCCAGACCAATGTTCCATATCCCAGCCAGACCAACATTCCATGACCCAGCCAGACCAACGTTCCATGTCCCAGCCAGGTGAAAGTTCCATGTCTCAGCCAGACCAACGTTCCATGTCTCAGCCAGACCAACGTTCCATGTCTCAGCCAGACCAACATGACCCAGCCAGGTGAACGTTCCCTGTACCATCCAGACCAACGTTCCATGTCCCAACCAGACCAACGTTCCATGTCCCAACCAGACCAATGTACCATGCCTCAACCAGACTAATGTTCCATGTCCCAACCAGACCAACATTCCATATCCCAGCCAGACCAATGTTCCATGTCCCAGCCAGGTGAATGTACATCTCAACCAGACCAACGTTCCATGTCCCAGCCAGGTGAATGTACCATATCTCAACCAGACCAACGTTCCATGTCCCAGCCAGGTGAATGTACCATATCTCAACCAGACCAACATTCCATATCCCAGCTAGACCAACGTTCCATGTCCCAGCCAGACCAACATTCCACATCCCAGCCAGACCAACGTTCCATGTCCCAGCCAGACCAATGTTCCATATCCCAGCCAGACCAACATTCCATGACCCAGCCAGACCAACGTTCCATGTCCCAGCCAGGTGAAAGTTCCATGTCTCAGCCAGACCAACGTTCCATGTCTCAGCCAGACCAACGTTCCATGTCCCAGCCAGGTGAAAGTTCCATGTCTCAGCCAGACCAACATGACCCAGCCAGGTGAACGTTCCCTGTACCATCCAGACCAACGTTCTATGTCCCAGCCAGACCAACATTCCATGACCCAGCCAGACCAACATTCCATGTCCCAGCCAGGTGAAAGTTCCATGTCCCAGCCAGACCAACATGACCCAGCCAGGTGAACGTTCCCTGTACCATCCAGACCAACGTTCTATGTCCCAGCTAGACCAACATTCCATGACCCAGCCAGACCAACATTCCATGTCCCAGACCGGTGAAAGTTCCATGTCTCAGCCAGACCAACGTTCCATGTCCCAGCCAGGTGAAAGTTCCATGTCTCAGCCAGACCAACATGACCCAGCCAGGTGAACGTTCCCTGTACCATCCAGACCAACGTTCTATGTCCCAGCTAGACCAACATTCCATGACCCAGCCAGACCAACGTTCTATGTCCCAGCCAGGTGAAAGTTCCATGTCTCAGCCAGACCAACATTCCATGACCCAACCAGACCAACATTCCATGACCCAACCAGACGACCGTCCCAAAGATTGTCATGCCTCTCCACCCATGCAAAGCTCCAGTAGCAGTCTTGCATACCCAGCTCATAGCCGCACCAGGTAAAAGAAGACAAACTCAGCAACACAAGCCCTTGACCAACCTCACTCAGACACATACAAGCCCTTGTCAGGGCTCAGGTGAGTCGAACATTAGCCCTCCAGTCTCAACAGAGTTCAGTCTTCCAAACACTCAATCTATCTATATTTATAACAATTTTAAGATTTACACAACAAAATGTCTTTATTTGTCTTCAAAAGATACATTTTATATAAGTATGAATGTCATTTTACATTAATATAGAAATAATTACACCAAAATAGCTTGCATCCCTGACAACTTCACTATCTCTCACTCTTTAATTACACCTCTCTCACACAAACACCTTCTCGTTTGTGCATCTTTCTCTCCTGTCACGCATATATTTTTGTATGCATATCATTATCCTGGACATGTTTGAAATGAATACTGGAAATGTTCTGTACATGTTTGCAACAAACACTGTAAATTATCAGTTGATTCACTACACTGGTCACATAAATAAACAACCTTTACATCAATGTTGATAAAAAAACAATTGCATAAAATGAGCACCTTGCTGATACAAATAATGTAACCCCACATACACAAATTAGAGAAATGGGGGCACCCACAGAGGTTAACTGTGAGTAGAAGCCATTCTTTACAAATGAGAGTGCAACAATGCAACTAGAGAGATCATTAGAAAGACAAATGAATTGAAAGACATTACTCACGTCATAACAATTGACAAAGCCTATGCCAGCTAAGTCAACTGAAGAGAGTTGGACAGACAGATGACTAGAAAGATGGATGAAATGAAAGACACAGCTCACTTCAAAAAGGCAACATTTTATCAACATCATCTACACAATCAAATGACAAAGATGTGGAACGGAGGTAATTCAGATCCGAAACCGGCATCCACAGTGAAATTGGTTGATTATCTTCGTAGCAGTGTGCACTGCTCTATCGTTGTCAGATGCCAGCGATATCTTCCATTCAAATTTATTGTCATCATCACTGGAGAAATCCTGGAAGCACAAATATCATCTATTCAGTACTATACAAATGATAGCATGTTATACAAGTTACACCACACTGTGCTAAAGCAGGGTGCCCAGTTCCTCATTGTGGCCACCTGATCTTTCCTAGACAATGGTTAAGTGCCCATTTTTAGCCAGCGTCTGCAGCCAAGGGGTAATGAACGTAATTTTGCAATCCCACATACTACACTCAGAATCAGCTGCAGGCGATTTGAAGCAGACAGCCTTGTGTTGATTTTTAACAATGTTAAGAGCGCCGGTTGTTCAGAGAGCAATGGCAACCTACTGAACGTAAACTGGCCAAGTTAATTACAGTCACAACATGCTGGAGTTGATTGCATCGTCCTGTAAAAGACATGCAACTAGCAACTTTTTTAACACATTTTTATGAGGCTTACCAAATGCAAACCACCAGTGCCCGATGGAAGTTCTTGTAAAAACAAAGGCTAAGGCAACAAAGCGTGACACAAAATGTGGACAGGCAGAGCCCAGGAAGGAAATCTGCCTATGGGATGAGGAATCCAGAAAAGAAACCTTAACAATTAAGTCGGAAGATGCTGGCCCAAGAGGCATGGGACTAGACAGCAGGACATCTACACCCTACAATGAATGCTATGCACCACGCACAGAAACACTGATCGTAAAACAAACAAAACAATAAACATACATACCGGCAATGTATTCCTATAAGCATCCATCTTTTCCATTTCTTTCGATGACAAGTCTGCATATGATGTCATGGCCAGGGGCAATTGGACGTCACGAGAGGGTCCTGGCGTGGCTGATAAACAATATTCATAGATGCCTGTACTTTATGTGATACAATGTTTACAGCAACATATCTCTGTCACTGAACATCAGCACTTATATTAAGAGTTACATAATGTCAATTTTAATATGTGGAAGTCAATCATGGGCAGTCAACTGCTCAGTCAGATTTATTTAGAGGTTACAGAAGTTGGATTTTACAGAAGGATATACCATGAACAAACAGGTATTTTTATATCCTGTGGCGAAACATCTAAAACAACAGGCCTGTCCAGGTAAACAGATTAATAAACAAAGGGACAATAGATGAAAATAATATAAAAACTAAGACAAATATACAGACTGTCAGTCAGTACTTTATCATGAGTGTCACCAAATGAGAGCTATCTTCAGATGGGTCACTCTATTCCATGCTTCACGACCACTTCTAATAGCTTCACGCCAGGGATGACACCAAATTCGTCTTCTCTATTAAATTCCTCTACATCCAAGTTGAGTACAATGAGTGGCACTTGAGCCATACTTTCTTTTCCAGGGGCTCTCATAAGGATCCCATTTATGTTTGTTAGGATTAACAACATCAGATTCTTCATGTGCAAGTAAAGTGAAGACTATATAGAGTTCTTCAGAACTCCAGTCCAGATCAAAGGTCTCTCCAAAATGAGTCAGGTGTCCAGAATCTCAGAAGTTGTCTTAAAGGAAAGGGTGTGGATTCGAAAGTTAAGACATCAGGAAATGTAAGAAGCCTCCACCGAGATGAAAGGAACCACTCACAGCTACTCAAAACAAGTGCAAGTGAATGTACTCAACTCTAGTGACGGTGGTCAAGTATCTAAGGGAGGCGTCCTACATCAATCAGCTGACTTCCAACACAAACTGAGACATAAACATATCCAAACATCCTGACTGTAGACCTTTTTCTCCAGCATTCTTGATGATGAGAATTAACAACACTGCTTTCACTTACTGTGGCGAAGGGATTACGAATGCAATTCATAATTCCGCATAGCATAACACGTTCTAAGTACAGCTGCGAGTGATTTGGAAGCAGACCTCCTTGCGTTGGTTTCTCTACAATGGTATGAGTGCCGGTCATTCAGAAAGCAATGGCAAACTCCTGAACATAAAACAATCTTGCCCAGGAATCACAAACAGCCTAAATAATTATAGTGTTGACTGCCACATCCTGTAAAGGAGATGTAACTATCATTCCTAAATTTCACAGCCAATTGTCCAGATTGTCTTGGGAAAAAAAAATAATTAAAATTTTGTTTTCCTCCATTAAAGAAGAGTTGGGTCATTTCCTTGGATGTGTCAGAAGTAGATTAGGGACAGTATCTTAACAGTCTGCGGTATTTTCGTCCACTATTTCAGGGAGAGTGACGAAAGCCACCAAAGTGGGATGGATTTACATTACACCAGCACCCAGAAATAACAGCAGGTGATGAAGATCCCAACCCTGTCCTGCTACAATGAGTGTCTAGAATGTTGGTCAGCACTTCTGTGCCCACTGCATCAGCCAGTACTTTATCGTCGAGTGCCCAGTATGAGAATTACCTGCCAGATAATTCTTCGACAGCGCCAGGTTGTCATTCCGGGACTTTTCTCCAACAGTTTGTGTGGCACATTGTTGTCTCTTCATAAACTCCTGTTTGACATGTGATTTCTGACAAAATAAAATCATGTTCATTAGTTTCATACACAACAGGGTCACAGCCAAATTTACCAACCTGTTGGTGCCAACCTGTCATGCACATAGTCACACTTATGTCTTTGTTATTATAGACACACAAACGACATTCTATATTCACTAAAATTAAAAAATGTGTTTACCCAAGTCTACTATCAGTCTAAGTATAACAGTCAAGTACCTGCAACTCCTATCCCACTTTACCATAAAGTTTTTTTGTGAAATTCTAAGATGATGTTTCTAGGTTTTCCTGTTTTTCCCATGCTGCTGTGACCCCCAATAAGTGCATGTATTTGTATTACTTGGGAACAGACTCTAAATGCTGTATGTTGTGAGTCATAATGAGAGATTAGTAGATTGCTAGCCGTGTTAATTTCTAATCATACATCAGTGCCCCATTGAGATGTGATTAATTATCAACACATTATCAACAAGCAGTTTTAAATTAAAAAGGCTACATGTTACATTCACATAGAAAACAACATTGTCATATGAATGTTGTGAACATAAACAACACACATTGCCATGTTATGAGACAGGCAGATACACACACAGACACGCACACATGCATAACCACAGACATACATACTTTACTTACACAAACTCTCAGTTATGCACCCACTCAGTAACACAAATACATACTCCCTTGCATACACATATACTCATTCCCATTCCTTTACTTATACATGCATACTCTCTCTTTCTCCGATCTCTCTCACACCCATATATCCTCATCCATACATAAAGCAAAGCACAAACATACACTCCTTTCCTATACACACATACTCGACACCTACACTTTCACACACGCAAATAAACAAATACTCAGTCATATATCCACACAATCACACACAAATAATACTGTTCAAAAAAAAAATAAACACAATCATTTTTTGTGTTACTTTTATAAAAGATATTAGCTGATTGGACATCAGTCAACCTATCGACTGTGTCCATCTGGTCATTAACTTCTCATGGTTACCTGAATTGTACTCACCTCATGATTTGTGAGGTCATGAAAGAGGTCAGGGTCAAAAACATTTTTGACAATAACTCAAGACAGGTTCATGATAACCCAGTGAAACTTACTGAATACAAAACTCTCTGACCATATTATTAAATGCCTATGAAAGATTGACACTCCTCGAATAAATTCAGTTGAAAATTCAATGTGTAAGTATGGCTCATCTCACTACAGAACGACGACTCATCATCATTGGACTGTTTACAGGCTGGACAGTTACAAAGTGTAGTAGCCAGAGAATTTAATGTGGTTAGAAGCACCATTAGTCGCCTTTGGAGGCGATTTCAAGAAACTGACCGCTTCATACGGCTGCGTCACCTTAGAAATCGATTTGCATCTGCATCCTCCACAGTCCAGTCAATGCCAGGAGCTCGTCGAATTTAAGATCAAATGGTCAAGAACCGACTGCACGACGCAGGTCTTTGGGTTAGAAGACCCTACAGAGGTCCTGTCTTTATGGACCGGCATCGCCAGAACCGACTGCAGTGGGCGAATCAGCAATGTCATTAAAATATTGGTACAAGTTTGCAATTGAAACTGCAATAATGTTGCATTTCTTTTTTTGAACCAACTCATAAAAACACTAAATCATTCAGATGACAAAGAAAGAGAGTTAAGATGAGGAGATGAGAGAGGGAGAAATAGAGAAATGAAGAGAGAAAGAAATGTATGAAGCTACAGAGAAATAGCCCAACAGGCAGCACAAATAAATTGAAAATAACAAAAATAAATATACCTTTTGATCTGCACAATTTTTTTCCAAACTGGCAACTTTAATAAACATTTTCTTTAGATCTTTCAGAACCTTGACCTCCTCGCCTGCCTCTTTCACAGCCTTGGCCATCTGTTTCTGTGAAATAAAATTAAATTGAAAAACTGTAGGGTTATTTATTATGTGTGGGAATGTGAGACATGACGTATACAGTCATTATACGTGTGGGGTGGAGTATATGTAGTAGTCTGAGGTGTGTGAAGTTCTGGAGATATTTGTGGTGTGAGGCAGAACTGTGAGAGAATGTGTGGGTGAAACTAGTGGCGGGTATGTTGAACTCAGGGATACACACCTTGTTGTTGGAGTGAGAGAATGTGTGGGTGAAACTAGTGATTAGGTATGTTGAACTCAGGGATACATACCTTGTCAGATTTGTCATAAAACTGAGAGAGAATGTGTGAAACTAGTGGGGGGGGTATGTTGAACTCAGGGATACACACCTTGTTGTTGGAGTGAGAGAATGTGAGAGTGAAACTAGAGGGGGCGGGGGTGTATGCTGAATTCAAGGATACATACCTTGTTGAATCTGTCCCAGAATTGTGAGAGAATGTGTGGGTGAAACTAGTGATAGGTATGCTGAACTCAAGGATACATACCTTGTTGGATCTGTCACAAAAATGCCTGTCAGATGTCAAATATTCCACCTGCCCCTTCAGCGCATCTATCTCTTGAAGTTGAACCTGAAAACATTCAGTGAATACCTGTGGTAATGAACGAGGCAATCCTTGCCTGGGTGGAAGGTGGTTATACTTTCTGATCAAATTGTTTAAAACAAGAGAGAGAATAATAGCAATGTGAGAGAGAGGGAGGGAGAGAGAGAGAGAGAGAGAGAGAGAGAGAGAGAGAGAGAGAGAGAGAGAGAGAGAGAGAGAGAGAGAGAGAGAGAGAGAGAGAGAGAGAGAGAGAGAGAGAGAGAGAGAAATGATCGAGGCAATCCTTGCCTGGGTGGAAGGTGGTTATACTTTCTGATCAAATTGTTTAAAACAAGAGAGAATAATAGCAATGTGTGTGTATGTGTGTGTGTGAGAGAGAGAAGAGAGAGAGAGAGAGAGAGAGAGAGAGAGAGAGAGAGAGAGAGAGAGAGAGAGAGAGAGAGAGAGAGAGAGAGAGAGAGAGAGAGAGAGAGAGAGAGAGAGAACAAACTATTTTCAAAGGGTTAAGAATTGGGCATGCAGGCCCATCTAACATTCTGCCCTTTTATCACTCTCTTTCATACATTATTCAAGGCTAACAGAGAACAGCAACAATATAAAAGATATGCATTATAGAGAAAGAGGGAGAGAGAAAATATAAAAGAAAGATGAAAGAGGTTTTATATATATATATATACTAGCTGACCCGGCCCGGCTTCGCCCAGGCCCTGGAAGGGATCTATCTATCTATCAGTCTGTCTGCCTGCTTGTTTGTCTGTCTGTCTGACCCGGCCCGGCTTCACCCAGTCCCTGGTGGGGAGCATCTCATTTAATTCATGTAAGTAGTCATATAAGCTCTCCCGTTCCCGACTATCTGTCTGTCTGTCTGACCCGGCCCGGCTTCACCCAGTCCCTGGTGGGGAGCATCTCATTTAATTCATATACGTAGTCATATAAGCTCTCCCGTTCCCGACTAACTGTTTGTCTGTCTATCCCGGCCCAGCTTCACCCAGTCCCTGGTGGAGCATCTCATTTAATTCATATACGTAGTCATATAAGCTCTCCCGTTCCCGACTGTCTGTCTGACCCGGCCCGGCTTCACCCAGTCCCTGGTGGGGAACATGTCATTTAATTCATATAAGTAGTCAAATAAGCTTCCGTTCCCGACTATCTGTCTGTCTGTCTATCTATCTGACCCGGCGTGGTTTTGCCCAGCTCCTGGCACACAGTAACTTAAAAGAATGTCCTTCCACGCACCATTCATTATTTTTAATGAAAACTGTTTTTAATCACCGACATGACAGTTGATAAGTTCTTTAAGCAGAAAAAAGATGGGTTACAATGTTATGCATTATTTTTATGAAAACTTTGAAAATACCTTAAAGATTATATCATTATTTATTATAACTCATATGCCTCAAAATAACTATAGACAAAGAGTGTAACAATAGTGCAAGTAAGTCCAACAATATGACTATAAAGTATATAGAAATGTTATTAAAAGTTATGCCCCTTGAAATAACTTTTCTAGAGTGAAGTCCCCCTGCTATATAGAAATTATATAATGAAAATGAAAAAGTAAATGTTATTAAATAAGTAGAAGATTTTACACTAAGAAACTATTATAGTCGGTTGCACAGGAATGAAAGGAAGACGTGTAGAAAATTTCATCTCAATCGGATGTACCGTTATCGAACGCATCCAATACAGACAAACAAACAAACAAAGCCACATACACTCTGTTTTATAGATCAATTGGGGAACCTGTTGAGGCCACTGAGACAATTACATAAAATAAACACGCATAGTATTGTTTGGCGTTCACAGAAGTGAGAAGAGGGAAGTAGAGACTAGAGGACGCACTAAGCAACATAAAATTTGAAAGCTATAGTTACTGACCGGGATTCGAACCTGTAACCTCCAAATGATGGCAGCGCCTCGCTGCAGGAACAAGTTGGAGGTGAAAGGTTCGAATCCCGGTCGGTAAATATAGCTTTAAAATTTTATGTTGTCTAATGCATCCTCTAGTCTCTATTTCCTTCTTCTCCTTCTGTGAGCTCGAAACAATACTATGTGTGTTTATTTTATGTAACTAGAAATAATAGCACATGTTTGGACTAAGTTTGAGTTCAAAGCGGGAGAATGCACACACACACACAAGCATGTTCGAGCACAGGTGTGTGTGTGCATTCGTCCGCTTTGAATACATGTGTTATTATTTCTAGTGCACTGGACTGATTTTTGTGTGTGTGAATTAGCTCTCCCCATTACTAGTGTTGCTCGCTTGTTCTTAAACTTCCGGTGTGCTGATGCCGAGGTAGCAGGTTCAACCCCTACACCAGTCAGTTGGACTAAAATGTTGACTTCTCGTCTTTGACTTGGGGACATAAATTACAAGTACCTCATTAGTCGGAGTGGGATTGTCTGATATCAAAGGAAACTGGTAATAGGGTAAGTTAATCCACACATAAAATCACTCCAGTGTACTTCAAGTAGTAGCGTGTGTGCGGAATACACTTGAGCTCAAAGTGAGCGCACAAATTAAAAAAATTTATCAAACCTTCTGATCTGCACAAGTCTTTTCCAAACTGGCAACTCTCATGCACATTTTCTTGACCTCATCTTTCAGAACCTTGACCTCATCTTTCAGAATGCTGACCTCGTCATTCTCCTTCACGGTCTCCAGCTTCTGTTTGTTTGTGGGAAATAAAATGAAACTGAAACCTTCTAGAAATATAAGATAACATCCAGATTACATATAAATATACTGACAACTGGTGAGAACATTAGAGAAAGGTTCACTGGATCTGTAGAAAACACCTGAAACACTTGAATGCCCCATTTTAACAGAAGAGAGTTGGCAATAATTCAATAAATATAATGAGCTAAGAAATACAACAAAACATATATATGATTGGGATCATTGGACAACCCTGCAGTAGACCATTGATTGATTGATTTAGGAACCGACATCGCAGCATTCGGGACATTCCCATAAGCGCTCCGTCCCCATCCTCAGCAGCCAGCGAAGAGTTCCAACACTATTTGCATAAACAACTGCAGTAGAGCAGAGCACTCACTTGTCCTGATGGGGTCAGAATGGTTGAAGGGATAGAGCACTTGCTCTAAAACTTCTGGTATCAACCCCTAAACCTGTCAATTGGACTAAAATGTTGCATTCTGGTATTTGAGTTTGCGGGACACTGGTAACAGGCAGAGCTAATCCACACGCACCAATCAGTCCAGTGTGCTAGACATAACAGCATGTGTACGGACCATGCTTGAGTTCAAGGCAAATGAACACAGAAACAAATACTTGTCCTGGCAGTTGGAAATGGCAGAGGTAATAGACTTCCATGTGGGTGTGGAAGGTAAGGGAAAACACCACATTATCGTCCCAAGAATTAAAGAGTTTCCACATATCAGAATAAGTAAACAATGTTGTTGGCTGTCTTAGGACATCCTAGTCCAGTAGGAAGTCATGAGCCACAGGTGACACCAGACTGTCATCCAGCTACAGATGGCAAAACCAAAACATGGACTGATGGAGGAATATCATTAGCAGAGTTGATCCAGAACACCAAAGACCGAGAGATATGTGGGAGGCATGAACGCCTACGCCAGCTGGCAGGGCACTTTTTTATGATGATTATACCCAAACAAGCAAACAAAAGGAACACAGAAAATGGATCAAATACTTTAGATCTCATGGAAATAAGAAAAAAATTATATCAAGCAGATGAAAAGTGGCAAATCTCCAGGGCCAAATAATATTTATGTTAGTTAGTTGCACATCCTTTACAGGATGCCGCAGTCAATCCCTAGCCTTTTATGGCTGTTTGTGATTTCTTGGCAAGTTTATGCTCAGTAGTTTGCCACTGCTTTCTGAACAGCTGGCACTCATACCATTTGAAACGCAATGCAATATGGTCTATTGCCAAATCACCTGCAACTGTGTTGCGTCCGTAATCCCTTCACCACAGAGATAAATAGATATTTATATAATGTACTTGAAGAACTTGGCATTGGGAAAATAAAAATCTGGTAAAAGATATGTGACACACAAGAGATCTCCTCAAACATGTGCGGGTCAGTTTTCATCACAATAACCCAAAATACCAGCAATGATGGAATGCAAATTGCACGACAATCAGATTCATGAATTCCAGGAAGGTCAACCCAGTCAACAAATGCCTGAATAAGTCTGTGTTGGCTGAGAAAAAACACAATTATCACAGGGAATTTCCCCCCCCCCCTCCCCACAGGGGGGAATTTTAAGGTTTGGGGGGGGGGGGGGGGATTAAGATCATTTCAAGATCGTGTTAATACAAGAACTGATTACTTGATATTGGTTTTTCCTTCATACTTTACGGTTCTGTACGTCTCACCCTTCTGAAATTCATTTTATAACTAAGTAGACCCGCAAATCACGTTTTATGTAGATGTCTAGACTTATTTTAGTATGTGCTATTAAATTTAGTTTCAATTATTACGAATACCGTGTAGGGGTGGGAGGAATTTATAGGGAGGAAATATTAAAGGGGGGGGGGGGGGGGGGGGGGCACGGGCTAAAAAAGGTTGAGGAACCACTGATTTAGATGAGCAAAGAAAAAGAGGTTCAATGAGTCAACTACCAAGCTTTCACAATATAATGGCAAGGATACAAAATAAAATATAGCGAGACATTTCAGAAACTCACTTTGTGGCAGTTGCCAGTGTAGGACGGAGGATGGCAGGAACTGCCAACATCTATTTCAGGCCGGGTACTTGACGCAGAAGTTGATGAGTTGTACAGAAGTCTTTGCAGAGACATGTGTGGAAAGGTTATAAGCGGTGTGTCAGAAATTAAGTGTGGAGAGGGCAGTATGTTCTCTAGGGACATTACGTGCGGGTGTGATGGAGGTCTCTAATGTTATGCGTGGGAGATGGGTGGTGAAATCTCTAGATTGTTACACGTGGGGTGGGAAATTTTTGGTGAATAAGTGGAAAGGGTATTAATGGAGAGCTTGTGAAGTTTTGGAAACATTTGTGGTGTGGGCCAGATTTCTTGGCTTGAAGTGACGTCCATTTTGTTACCTGTGATCGTGTTCTAGTAAAGTTTACCGTCTACTTCCTGTTTTTTGGTGATTCATTCAACGACATGAAGCAGAACTGTAATCTAATGTCCGGGTGAAACTAGTGGTGGGTATGTTGAATTCTGGGATACTCTTGTTGGATCTGTCACAGAACTGTGAGGGTGAAACTAATGGTGGTATGACGTAACTCAGGAATACTCAATGCACTTAAAACTATAGCTGCAATGGACATAGAGCAGAGAATGCTTTTCACACTATACCAGCACTTGATCCTCTCAGTAATTGAATATGGATTAGGTCTGCTCACTGTCTCAGAGAGTCAGCTGGTGAAGTCAGCTGGTGATCGCATACAGAACGAGGCTATGCGGGTCATTCTGGGATGCACTAGAGACACCCCAGTAGTGTGTATGCGGTACATCCTTGGTCTGCCGACTGTTGCTGGTAGGCTCAAGGTGATGCAGGCGAAGGCATACCTCAGAGTAGCTGCAGACACAGACCACCCTCTGCATGAGGCGCTGGACGCAGTTAAGGGTCAGCGACCGATAAGAGGGAAATCATGGATGGCTCAGGCGGAGGATACGATCAGACAGGTGTGCCCCTTGGAGAACATTAGGAGAGGAGAAGAGTGGGTCAGGGTGTCAGCGGAGCAGTCAGACTTGTGCAGAGTTATAATCACATTAAGCAGGGAGTGCAGGGAGTGGCCAGCAGGGGCCACGGAAGTGGAAATCCAGCAACTAATTCAGGACAATGCTCACTCGAGTGATGTCGCTTAAAAAAAGTCGCTTAAAAGTCGACAGGATCGACTTCATTGCACCGGGTTTTATCCCATATGGCTCAGTCTCTTTCCGCAGCACGGAAAGCGTCGCACAAAGCACGAACTCCGTAGCTTTTAGCGACGACCCACAGGAGTCTCCGAAACATTTAACTCGTAAACCGAAGGGTGCGGCCCGGAATCGAACCCACAACCTTCGGAGCGCGAGCCAAACGGCTTGACCACTTCGCCACAGAGACTCCCACTCGAGTGATGTGATTACCTACACAGATGGTTTGGTGTCAAGAGGTGAGAGAAGTGGCTGGGGGTTCATAGCCAAAGCTAATGGTCGATGTTTGGGGCAGGAGAGCCTGGCATATGATACCACAACATCCAGCTTAAGAATGGAAGTGGAGGCAGTCACTGCGGCTCTCCACTGGATGGAGAATACGACACACACACACATCGTGATTGTAACTGACTCAGAAAGCATGCTGACGAGGGTGAGGATGGGCAGATTTCGTGCGGAGTGGCTTGCTTCGCTTCGGAGGTCACGGGTGACAAGCATCGCCTGGATCTTTTCTCCAGGGCATGCCGGTGTGCTGGGAAATGAACAGGCGGACAGATTGGCTGGCTCTGCAGAACTTGGTGGAGTATTGATACATGACAAGGCAGACGTGGTTGCGGCCTTGTGGGAGCACGTGCACACCTCGGAGGTGCAAATGGATTACCATGGTCTGGCAAGAATGAGACGAGGAGTGACGAAGGGATCTGGCCGACGCTCAACGCTCAAAGGAAAGGCGAGACGGACTTATAATCAGATTGCTACTGGTACTATTAGTGTTAGAACTCTTCGCTGGCTGCTGAGGATGGGACGGAGCACTTATGGGAATGCCCCGAATGCTGTGATGTCGATTCCTAAATCAATCAACTCAGGAATATATATCTTGCTGGATCTGTTACACAACTGTGAGGGTGAAAGCAATGGTGGTATGATGAACTCAGGAATACATATCTTGTGGGATCTCTTACTGATCTGTGAGGGTGAAACTAATGGTGGTATGATGTAACTCAGGAATACATATCTTGTTGAATCTGTTACACAACTGTGAGGGTGAAAGTAATGGTGGTATGATGTAACTCAGGAATACATATCTTGTTGAATCTGTTACACAACTGTGAGGGTGAAAGTAATGGTGGTATGATGAACTCAGGAATACATATCTTGTGGGATCTCTTACTGATCTGTGAGGGTGAAACTAATGGTGGTATGATGTAACTCAGGAATACATATCTTGTTGAATCTGTTACACAACTGTGAGGGTGAAAGTAATGGTGGTATGATGTAACTCAGGAATACATATGTTGTTGAATCTGTTACACAACTGTGAGGGTGAAAGTAATGGTGGTATGATGAACTCAGGAATACATATCTTGTTGAATCTGTTACACAACTGTGAGGGTGAAAGTAATGGTAGTATGATGAACTCAGGAATACATATCTTGTGGGATCTCTTACTGATCTGTGAGGGTGAAACTAATGGTGGTATGATGTAACTCAGGAATACATATCTTGTTGAATCTGTTACACAACTGTGAGGGTGAAAGTAATGGTGGTATGATGTAACTCAGGAATACATATCTTGTTGAATCTGTTACACAACTGTGAGGGTGAAAGTAATGGTGGTATGATGAACTCAGGAATACATATCTTGTGGGATCTGTTACAGAACTGTAAGGGTGAAACTAGTGGTGGGTGTGTTGAATTCTGGGATACATACCTTGTTGAATCTGTCACAGAACTGTGAGGGTGAAACTAGTGGTGGGTGAAACTAGTGGTGGGTGTGTTGAATTCTGGGATACATACCTTGTTGAATCTGTCACAGAATTGTGAGAGAATGTCCGAGTGAAACTAGTGGTGGGTGTGTTGAATTCTGAGATACATACCTAGTTGGATCTGTCACAGAATTGTGAGAGGATGTGTGGGTGAAACTAGTGGTGGGAATGTTGAACTCATGGATACATACCTTGTTGGATCTGACACAGAACTGCCTGTCAGATGTCAAATATTCCACCTGCCCCTTCAGCGCGTCTATCTCTTGAAGTTGAACCTGAAAACATCAGTGAATACCTGTAATAATGAGCACGCCAATGTCTGGGTGGTGTATAGATGAACTTTTCCAATGAAACAATTTAAGATCAAACAATTGAAGACAGACACGTGAGGAAGGAAATGGATGGACCTGAAGTTTATACTTTCTGATCATACAGCTCACTACAGACATCTATTTTATGTTGCATGAACTTTACAGAAGGTGAATACAAAACTTGGGGTGGCAATATTTTCAAACACTGCACAGTCATTAAAAATGCACCCTTTACTTTCTGATCATACAACTCACTATAGACATCTATAGAGAGCCATCTTGGAGCATCTCTACATGGTGTAGGGGACGCAGAGGTGTTTCCAAGGCACCAGGGCCGGGTTATATACTGGCCAAGACCTATTGACGCGTCCTCGTCGAGCGTCCTGGGCAACAGGTCCCTTCGGGGTCCTGGCTAAAGTCAGTAGGATCGCCGATTACTCCGAAGTCGGAGAGTGTCTGCCTGTACGGCAAGGAACCACCAGTCTGCACACCAATAAGCCAGACATGGGACAACGGATACGCACGCAAAACTCAGGTCCTGTATGACATCACACTGATGTTGGACACCAGGATGTCTTCATCTGACATACAGGACTTTGCGTTGGAGCTCAAGCCAACGAACACAAGCAAGCAAGCAAGTACATGGTGTAGGTCAGCATGGCCGAATGGATAAGAACGTGTGTTTTTAAAGATCCGGTGTGCTGATGCCGAGGTAAGGGGTTCAACCCCTACACCGGACAGTTGGACTAAACTGTTGACCTCTCATCATTGACTTGAGGACGTAAATTACAAGTACCTCAGAAGTCAGAGTGGGTTCGCCTGATGGCGAAGGACACTGTTAATAGGAAAGCTAATCTACACGCAAAATTCAATCCAGCAAATGCAATAGGTAGTGTGTATGGACTACACTTGAGTTCAAAGCGTGCGAGTGCATAAACAAATCTCTATATGGTACAGCCTATGACCACTCGTCTAGTCAATGTTAAGATATCTATGGGCAATGATTGTGATCCTGTACAAACAAACACATCAAATTATAAATTAAGCAGGGAAAAACATAGAGGAAACTTGCAGTCCACTTAATTTACAAGTAAGTAAATGAGTCATGTGCATACCAGCAACACTTTCCTGATAACGTCCATACTCGTCAGGTCTTCCAAGAACATTTCTGTAAATGATGCCATGGCCTGGGGTAACTGGGCTTTCTCTTCTCTAGACTGGCCTGATGGAGTAGAGAAACAACATTGATACATTTGTATGAAACAAAGCTTAATGACACATCTTTGTTAATGATTGCTAGTGTTGAGGAGTTATATAATGTCAATTCTTAATGTGTGGAAGTGAATCATAGACAATCAACAGGTCAGTGAGAAACCAGGTAGTAGAGGTTGCAGAGATGAGGTTCCCTAGAAGAATGCTGACAGCACCTTGAATTGATGACAATGATCATGAAGATTTAAAAAACTAAATCCAATTCATGAAGAGAACTAGTCTCTAGAAGGGGTCAACTGAAAATTGTAGAAAAAGACAGCTGAATAGGGTAACAAGACAAAGAAGATTCTAAATCGTTTGAATCGTGGCATGGAGAGACCCCTGTGGGAAATTTTTTGGCAATGCATGTGAAAGGAGGCTGTTGACAACTCAATACGGTTGAGCTTTAGGAATCAAGAAGCTTCACAACTTGTTAAATTCATTGTCTACGAAACTCATTGTCAACAAGACGACTAGTGATCAATGTGCAATTCCCTATCAGACAGTAGAAGTGCCATACATCAATCAATGTTAGACACTTCATTATCTATTTTATTTGGGTAACATAGTCAATGTGACAACAGCACAAACAAACATACTAATGCCAAACAGTCTCAGTAAATTAGTCAGTACGTCAGCTGGTACTCAGAACTGTCAGTCAGTATTTCATCAGTTTGTTTACAGAATGTTCAATCAGTACTTCACCAGTTTTTTACAGAATGTTGGTCAGTACTTCATCAGTTTGTTTACAGAATGTCAGTCAGTACCTCATCAGCGGCTATTTCATGATGGCATGCAGGCAAGAGTACAGGAAAATGGTGAACCCTTTCCTGTCACCAATGGAGTAAAACAAGGATGTGTCCTGGCACCAATACTGTCCAGCCTCATGTTTACAGCTATGTTGACGAATGCCTTCGAGAACGACATTGGAATAGACATCAACTACCACATGGATGGAAAGTTATTCAATCTCAGAAGGCTGAAGGCTAAAACCAAAATTGACAGTGACACCATCAGAGAGCTCCAGTTTGCTGATGATTGCGCTCTATATGCCAACTCAGAGGCGGACATGCAACATAATGATTCAGCTTTCTCACATGCCTGTGCCAACTTTGGGTTCAATATCAATTTGGAGAAGACTGTAGTTATGTACCAGCCAGCTCCAGGGAATAATCACACTGTGCCGAATATCAAAGTGAATGGTCATAGTCTAAGTGTTGTGGACAAATTCACCCATCTTGGCAGCACTGTGTCAAAAGCTGCCACAACTGGTGATGAAGTGAATGCAAGAATCTCCAAGGCCAGCGCGGCCTTTGGCAGACTGTACAAGAATGTATGGGAAAGAAATGGAATAAGCCTGCAAACAAAGCTGAAAGTCTACAAAGCAGTTGTATTATCCACACTGCTATATGCTTGTGAAACCTGGACTGTTTATCAGCGACACGCTAGGAAATTAAACCACTTCCACACAGTCTGCCTTAGGAAGTTATTGAAGATTAAATGGCAAGACAAGATCCCAGACACTGAAGTCCTAGAAAGAGCGTCCATGCCCAGTATCCACACTCTACTAATGAAGAATCAGATTCGCTGGGCTGGTCACTTGACTCGCATGCCAGATCACAGGCTCCCTAAACGAATTTTTTACGGCAAGTTGCATTGTGGTAAACGCTCCCAAGGTGGCCAGAGGAAACGCTTTAAAGACACTCTGAAAATCTCACTGAATGCTTTTGGAATTCATCATGACACCTGGGAGACTGCAGCCAGAGACCGAAATTCGTGGCGTGCAACATTACGC
This sequence comes from Cepaea nemoralis, assembly GCA_014155875.1. NCBI lineage: Eukaryota > Metazoa > Mollusca > Gastropoda > Stylommatophora > Helicidae > Cepaea > Cepaea nemoralis. The sequence continues at coordinate 153,457 of JACEFZ010027617.1, read as the reverse complement.
AAGGGTGCAGTCACTTGTGACGCAACCAGGACTGCAAGAGCTGTGAAGAAAAGCCAGAACAGAAAAACTACTGCAGAAAATCCTCCTCCAGGAACATCAAGCATTCTTTGTCCACAATATCAAAGAACATTTCGAGCCAAAATAGGCCTTATCAGCCATCTTAGAACTCACGGCTCCATACTTTCAACCCCACTGGATGAAATGAATGGTCATCATCATTCTTGATGGACAAACAACTACAACAGTGCGTTTACAGAATGTCAGCCAGTACTTCATCAGTTTGTTTACAGAATGTCAGTCATTACTTCAATTTGTTTATAGAATGTCAGTCAGTACCTCATCAGTGTGTTTACGGAATGTCAGTCAGTACTTCACAAGTTTGTTTACAGAATGTCAGTCAGTACTTCATCAATTTGGTTACAGAATGTCAAAAGTCAGTATTTCATCAGTTGAGGCCACCGAGACAGTTACATAAATAAACACACATAGTATTGTTTGGCGCTCATAAAAGGAGAGGAAGGAACTCGAACAGGTTCTCCAATTGATTTTCTGTGTAATATATGTACAGCATTAGAACCAACCAATCATTTCTCTTCTTTAAATTTTTGTTAATATACTCGACACCGCATTATAGTCCGATGTGATTGTCTGTTTGTTATTTTACCTATGCTGGTTTAACATAAATTATGAGACCTATGGTGCTATCTCAATGGTTAGATACAAATTCTGTCCGTTTTCCATAGTTGCAGGTTTATGTGTATGATAGACATGACTAATGAAGACACTTTTTTTGAGTGTCTAGTTGGTAATGCGTTGAAGTACACTTGTTCCTGCAGCGAGGCGCTATCGTAATTTGGAGGTGACAGGTTCGAATTCTGGCCGGTAACTATAGCTTTCAAATTTTTGTTGTCTAGTGCGTCCTCTAATCTCTACATCCTTCCTCTCCCGTGAGCGCCAAACAATACTAAGTGTGTTTATTTATGTAGTTTGTTTACAGAATGTCAGTCAGTACTTCACTAGTTTGTTTACAGAATGTCAGTCAGTATTTCATCAGTTTGTTTGTCAGTCAGACTGTCAGTCAGTGTACACTATTATCGAGTATCCGAGTACTTGCACATAACTAACAACTCTATGAACTGTGGACATCTGCAGTGATTCAATCCAATACTTGCATACAAAATACTGCCCCAGCCTTCCGGACGATGCTCCACGAATCAGATTTTATGTTACAAGCTTGGTTGTAGTTTCCATTGTTGTTGCCAACACTTCCAATGTCATTAGTGCTGCTTGTGGTCCTAGCTAGCAGCCATATGCACTAACTACTGACTTCCTTATTAACAATTCTCAGTCCTATGTCAGCTTTCTGAGGAGACCCATGCACACCTTTTAAGCTGAGCTACATGTGTATTAATAATTACTTTTTTTGTTGTTGCTCGCTTTGAGCTCAAATATAGTCCATACACGTGCTATTACTTCTAGTGCACCGGACTGATTTTTTAGTGTGGATTAGCTTTCCCTATTACTAATGACCCCCACCAACTTCAGAGGTACTTGTAATTTACGTCCCCAAGTCAAGGATGAGAAGTAAACATTTTAGTCCAACTGACCGGTATAGGAGTTGAACCTGCTACCTCAGCATCAGCACACTGGATGTTTAAGAACGAGCATTCGTATCCATTCGGCCATGCTGACCTCCCTTTATGTAAGTTAATTGTAAACAATCCTTTCAGTTCTTATCTACAAAAAGGGTTTGTTGCTGCCGAGCTCATACAGGAGACAAAACACAATGTATGACTCAGAAGCTCGAGGGGTAGGAAAAAAACACACACGCAAAGGTGAACGTTCCAACCAGTCTTTATCAACAGAACAATGAGAACAAAACTATTCAAAATTGAAAATATATTTAAAACGAACAACACAAATGGATTGCCAGTGAGACCAATCCAGGAGAATGAAATCTGTCCTACCAGGCAGACTACCTTGTTATGTCCAGCTCTGTCATACTGATACAATAACAATGCCTGGACTCAGTGGCAGGAACCAATCGTAATTTAATCAACTCTAGGAAAGGCCAGACAGACACAATCAGACTGCAACTGATACAAATTAGTGTTGACTGTTTGTTGGGACTCAGATGGTTGTTGAAGACAAGGACAAAGCACATATGAGATGAGAATGTCCAAAGCACGTATGAGAATATCCAAAGCAGGTATGAGAATGTACAAAGCAGGTATGAGAATGTACAAAGCACGTATGAGAATGTCCGGATTCAGTTCTTCACTTAACTCAATTTGATCAAATAATCACAGTACAGTCCAAGGCTACTGAATGTAAGTAAACTTACCAAGAAATCACAAACGGCCAAAAAACGCTGGGGTTGGCTGCGAAGTATTGTAAATGATACGCAAGCAACTTTTAACGGATCTGGAGACATCAATAAATCCCAGTCCCTTTCACCTATATAATATGTTATTATATAATACAGATAAGTTGTTACAAAGTTCACGCGTGTGTCCACATAGAGATCAAAGACCCTTCATCCACGTGTACTCTAAAATTTAAAGTTACGTCCATAATTTACACCTTCTATGGCATCGAAGAAAAAGGGGTTCGGTGCTTTTGAGCTTGTCCTGGAGTCTCAATAATAATACAAAATACGTCTAGGAAGCTAATATATAAAATATAACTTTTCAGATCTTGATTTTAAGTGCTCGTCTGTTTTGTTGTTGTTTGTTCTTGTTCGTTCGTTGCGTTGAAAATTTCGCCTACATTTTTATAAAGATGATTTTCCCTTACATTAACTTCCTAGTAATATTGTATATCTTTATTGGGACTCACATACCATCTACAACTTACTGCGGTGATTCCATGTAACCAACACACACACTTACCGAACAGCACGAATCTGTGGAACTATGGATAATCTCACAACAACAACAACAACAGGTTTTATAGCACCGCCCGCCATCAACTGTCTGGCCTGCGCATTTTGTGTACACCGGAAGTGGTTCGCATCTCTCGGCCATGTGGCTTTTGTTTTGTCCATAAATAATTCAATTGTTTTCTTTAATTAATTTTGTTGCGTGTCCCTTACGGGACGTTGCAGTCAACACCGGCATTTTCAGCTGCTGTTGATGTACTAGGCAAGTGTTACATTCAGTAGTTTGCCATTGCTTTCTGAACGACCGGCTCCTATACCTTTTTCGAAAAAAACCAGCACCGCCGTGTTTCGAACCCGAGTATACGGGCTCACAAACCGCGTTCGCAAAGCTTTAGCCACAGAGACGGTTTCTTTAATATGAAGACAGAAATACCACGATGTACAATACATGCACGTGGGGATATTCTTAAACAAGTGAATCGGTACAACTAGTTTAGTTTAGTCGATGGATCAACTCACGGCACACGGTTTAACCCATAAGTGCTCCGTTTTTCTCCTAACTCAAACCTGAGTCTGGAGAAACTCAGCTCAGTGCACGAACTCCGTAGCATCGGCGAGGATCCTGAAATACTTTGGGTAGATTTTTAACTCGAAATTTTGCCTGGGCAGCGCCGTTAGGCTACTCTTTTTCGATTTCCAACTGCCAAAGGATTTTTTACGTGCGCAACAATACACACGGGCGTCCGATCTCACTACCCAGAGACCAGAGGAAATTTTATTACTGGAAGTCCAAGTGGATTTTTAAAGTAAATCCTGGTCCTCGCCGGGGCCTGAACCCGGGACCTCCAGCACTCGAATGTTCTTGGAACAGTCATAACATCTGATAGGGGATGCCTTGAAGAGATTAGAATAAGAATCGCCATGGCGAAGGCAGCCTTTTGTAAGATGGAAAATAATAAACATACTAATAAATAAATAAATAAAAAATATGTCAGTTACAACGAGAAAAAGGGTGTTAAATTGCTACATAGAACCTGTACTTTTGTATGGATGTGAAACGTGGGCAAGTGAGCAGACCAGGTGAAAACATTTAATAGTGGTGGAAATGTGGTTTCTGAGGAAAATGTAAAGATACCACGAACAGACAGAAAAACCAATGTCAATGAGCAAATCCTACAACAACAACAAAAAACAATGAAAATCGTCAACGATTAGAGAAATTTGAGGTAGACAGTCAACATTTTTGGGCACGTTATAAGAAGAAATAAGTTCGAGAACATGGTGACAACTGGCAAGATTGAAGGGAAAAGAACAAGAGGAAGGCAGAGAAGTAAATACCTGAATGGCTTGGCCATGTAGCATGATGGACATTAGAATACTGAGCTGATCCACGACTCTGGTGATCGTGTGAGATGGCGAAACATGACCACCCATGCTTACTGGCGTGGCACATGATGATGACGTATTGTTTGGCGCTCATAGAAATAGAAGGAGGAGAGATTAGAGGACACACTCACTGGCACCTGGCCGTCTTGAGAGGCGGTAGTTTGTTTCTTGTGCTTCTAAAAGGGCATAATAACTACAACACATGCGGTAACGAATGTTATACCTCTAAATAGCATAAAGTCCGGACTGAATTGTAGAGAACGTATGTTCCGGACGAACGCAGAAGAAGAAGAAGAAGAAGAAGAAGAAGAGTCAAACTGCTTTCTTTGGTCATGTGATGAGAAGAGCATTGTAAAACAGTATGGCAACTGGAAAGATCAATGGGAAAAGAGACAGACCATGAGAAATGATGCTGGAGGGACTGAGAACTGAGACAGTGGCCTCTGCCTCTCTTCCCCTCGATCTTTCCAGTTGTCACGATGTTCTCCAATGCCTCTCTTCTCATCACATGACCACAAAACACCTTACCTCTGTCTTACTGTTGTATATGATGTTCTAGTCTCATTAGCCTCTTTCAGGCAGTCGTTATTAGTTACTTTGGCAGTCCAAGGAATCCGCAACATTCGTCTCAGGAACCACATTTCTATCGCTTCCAATCTCTTTAAAATGTGTTCATTTACATTCCAAGATTCATATCCATACAGCAAAGCAGGTTCTATATAACACTTGAGCACTCTCTTTCTTACATTCAATGATAGTGCCTTATGATACTCTTCATTTAATGAAATGCAGCTTTTTCTTGCCCTATTCTGGTCTTAATCTCTGTATGGGTGTGTATGTAAGGAAATGGGTGTACGACTGTGTTAGTTTTTGTTTATTTGTATTTGCGTGTGTGAAAGTGTGTATGTGTCCTTTATATGTGTATGGGAAGAAGTGTATGTGTGTACCTTGCTGTATGTATGAATGTGGATTTATGGGCATAAGAGAGAGAGTATGATGTATGAATGAGGATCTATGGGCATAAGAGAGAGAGAGAGAGAGAGAGAGAGAGAGACGAGAGAGAGAGAGAGAGAGAGAGAGAGAGAGAGAGAGAGAGAGAGAGAGAGAGAGAGAGAGTATGTATAAATAAACTTTTGTTAGTCAGTTTGTGGTTGTGAGTGCGTATATGTGTGTTTTCAATGGAGTGTGTATTTGTGTGTTATTGAATGGATGCATAACTGGGAGAGTTTGTGTAAATGATGTAAGTATTTATGAAAGTATGTATGTATATGTTTATACATGTGCGTGTGTACGTGTCTGCCTGCCTGCCTGTTTCATAATATAGTAATATGCATTGTTTATGTTCACAAAGACCCCTCTGCCATACACCGCAAGGTACTATATTGGCAGTAAATGACAGTTTTTTTTTGACAGTATGTTCACAACTTTCCTTTGACAGTCTGTTTTTCTCCTATGTGAATGTAACATGCACCATATATAATTGATGAACGAAAGATGGGTGATTGGAAGGGCCGACTGTAAGACTGGCTTGCGTGCACAATTTGTGACCCTTTTGAAAATAAGGTTCTTTTGTTCGTTCGTTCGTTCATTCGTTCGTTCGTTCGATTAGCATGTGTATAGGCTATGCTTGAGTTCAAAGCGAGCGACAGTAGTATATTGTTTAGTGTGTCCTCTAGTCTCTTCTTCTTCTACTTCACTTATTGCTTGAGAATTTGTCTATGAACTGTCTTACTCTTAGTGGCTTAAATATTGAGCACAACCCACTACTGGAAACGCTGATCGTATTCTGGTATGAACCTAAGGCCTATTCACGTCAATGTGGAAGCACTAGACTCGAGTTTCGCTCTCGTTTGAGCTCGTCAGTAGTGCATATCCTTGACCGGACCCGGAAACAAACCCCTGATCACTGTCTTAGTGTCTCAAAGGGTTCCCCGTGTGATGTGTCCGGGTGTTGTTTTGGCCAAGGAAAGCTTTCTTAGCACAATGATATTTCCAATAGAGCTCCAGCCTGCCTCCGTGAGGGAACCCCTGCTGAGTGATTACCGTGTCGGCCTCAATCTCTGAACGTACCGGGTTCAAACTCACCAAAGGGCTGAGTGAGAGTGTTTTGTCAAGATCCTTTGGCATTTAATAATATCCTACGTCCCCGCGATCTCTTGGGCAGGCCGATCTGATATTGAGCCTTATCGGATAAGGACGAAAGATGGAAGGTTATAAATCCCACGGGAGTTGGAAATCGCAGAGTAGGCCGTAAAGCCTCTGACTAGCGAAATTGTTAGGCAAGAAAACCTACCCAGGGGTAGATAGAGCCTGTTACCTTGGATGGAATCTGTCTAGAGTTAGCAAACCTGAAACAAATGCATGCTGAAGTTGGACACGCCAATCTTTGAGGAACATAGCTAGGTTTGACCCATCACCCTTTAAGGGGACAGAAGGAGAAATCTCCTTCCACAATCACACTAGGAGAATCTAAGAACAATGCATGCATTTCGCTGCAGCAGTTAACATCCAAATGTATACCCGAATCACACAGGCTATAAATATTCTTTGTGTGGATTGTTTTTCTCACCATTATTATCTTCCACTTTTGCCGTGAAGCGGTGTGAGAGAAATAATTGATATTCCAGCCTATGAGAACATCTCTCAACAAGGAGCTATTTATCAGAACATATCTCAACAAGGAGCAATTTATCAGAACATCTCTCAACAAGGAGCAATTTTTCAGAAAATTTCTCAACAATGAGCAATTTATCAGCATATCTCTCAGCAATAAACAGTTTGTCGGAATATCTCTCAACAAGGAACAATTTATTAGAACATTTCTCAACAAGGAGCAGTTTATCAGCACATCTATCAACAAGGCGCAATTTATCAGCACATGTATAAACAATGAGCAGTTCATAGTAACGTCTCTCAACAAGGAATAACTTATCAGAACATCCCTCAACAATTAGCAGCCTATCAGAACATGTCTTAACAAATATCAGTATATCAGAACATCTCTAAATAAGGAACACTTCATCGGAACAACTTTCAACACAAGGAGCAGTTCATTGGAACATCCTTCTACAAAGAGTAATTTATCAGAACAATTTTCAAACAGGAGTATTTTCTCTGAACATGTTGCAAAACACACAAGTCTAACTAGCCAATAGTAGAACAGAACGACAATTAGCAAATGGAGTAACTGAACATATTTGTGTGGTTGGAAAAGATAGTTAATGAGTCTTCGGGAATCCCTGTACAATTTCCAGCCTCGGTCATCTTTAATCATCATCCAATGTGTCATGCCGATAAGCGTGGGCGGTCTTGTTTCGATATCCCACGCGATCACCAGAGTTGTAGGTCAGCTCAGTGTTCTTGTCTTGACCATGCCACGTTGTCAGGCCATCCATGTATTTACTTCTCTGCATTCCCCTAGTTCTCTTTCCCTCGATCTTGCTAGTTGTCACCAAGTTCTCCATTTTATTTTTTTCTCATAACGTGGCCACACAATTGTGACTTGTTTCAATCAATAACTGCTAAATTGCGGCAATAAAGTTAATTGAATAAGTGCAATGGGATCATTAATCGTCTTAAGCTACTTCCCGTATCTGCCATAGACTTATTTATCGCCGAAATATTGTCATTGCGTTGTAATACAACATGTCTGCTACCATATTAACAATTTTAAAGTCATAATTGTGACACATCCCTAATTCCCATTTTCCGACATCCATTTATGTTTGGTAAAAACTTACTTTTTGTTTGGCACATAATCTGTCAACAAAGAAAATGTGTTTTTGGGTAATGTATTCGAGGAATAAACGAATGCTCAATTATCTCTTAGCCTCTACCATTAGGCATCAAAAACCTATGCCATTAAGACAGAACGACTTCATAGTAAGTCTACGATTACCGTGGGGATAATAAATGTTACATTTTAGAACAGTATCAGTGACAATGTGTGCTGCACATTTCAACCAAAATATGATTAATCTTTTCGCTCCTTATAACTCTGCAGTATGCACCTGACGAGATGTAGTGACATATGCCCGGCAATAAATCGTGCAACATATTGTTTGTGGCTTCTGCGTTGAAACAGAAGACACCTTTTTAGATGTGTCTATTTGAATTCGGTCATGCATCGAAGTACACTTGTTCCTGCAGTGAGTTGTTGTATGTAGAGTTGACATGTTCGAATCCCGACATGATATTTTAATGCGTAAGTTGTCTAGTATGTCTTCTTATACTTCTTTCCACTTATGGGCTTCATGTATCGATATTCCCATGGACTCTGTGATTCCCCTCGTTTATCGTTTACATGGTCTCTGCTTCCATCTCATCTGTACACCATTGCTTGTTGTGATATACCAGTGTTTCCCAACGTGGGGTCCCACGCCCCACAGGGGGGGGGGGGGAATTCGATTGTTAAGGGGGGCAATTCGAAAATGGAAGAAATCGGCTGGATATAACAAAATGGGGAAACTTGAGACTGAAGTTAACTTAATTGGAACCTGACATAAAATCTCTTTGCATCAAGCATCAATAGCAAGGATCTCACTAAATTTACATGGGGGGGGGGGGGGGGGGGGAGGGGCTGGTGCCTCTGGGAACCGTGAACCTTTCTAAAAAAAAAAAAAATTCAAGTTTCTTTAGTGAACATTTCAATTTTTGAATATTAAAAATGATGCATATGTTGGGGGAGGGGGTGAAGGAAGGGGGGGGGGGGGGCATAACAATTTGAGAAAGGCTTAGGTGGGGCATAGCACAAAAAAGGTTGGGAAACACTGCGGCATACTGTTAGTAACCTACTTGCAAGACCAAACCATTTGACTTGCTGTCTTCTAATAAAATCTAGCGCAGCTATAACCCCCACTTTAGTCCTGATTTCTTCAGTTCTGATATTAATTATCTCTTCTTGATACATTGAGTATTCTTCTCAGGAATCTAATTTCTGTTGTGATTTTTGCAAGAGTTAATAAATGATCCTGAAAAACTGAAATCCTAACTGGCACAAACAAACAAAGGTCACGTTTGGAAAATATACAAATGAGCGGGGTCAAACAGTGTTAGCTTTCCGTTGTTTTGCCCGATTCGGCCATGTTTGGTTCTTACATTTCTTTGGTTGGCTTTACCTTAAACCAGACAAGATGGACGTGAACTGCGCAGCCGGGACGGCCTGAGGTAAGTTCTTATGTGGTGCTTGTGTGGTAGAGCGCCAAGCTTTTCTCCCCCGGAGCACAAAACTGCCAAGATGGTTGCTCCCCGGGACAACCAGGCCTCCACAAAGTGGGTCCGTCCGGTTCGGCGACTTGGCTACCCTCATTGTCGTCCTTTAGGGGTCGCCTCGGCGTCCACAACTCTCCATGTTTTCCCTATGTGTCACACTTAAACAGACATTTTATCGCCATTGTAATGATTATCAACGCCATGATGTTGTTGTTTAGCCGTACAGCGACCTGGATAGTCCAGGTCTTACACTCAGCAAGATTTTGTGTACAACGGCAGGGTATGTGCGACACCTGTAACCCCCTGACTCTTAAAAGATGATCCAGCAGCTGGTCCTTCCCCTCCCCATGAGACGATGCCCATTGCGTACCTCCCCCTTGACTCCTGTTGAGACTTGGACCTGGTGATGTCAGTTTTTAGGGGGGTTACATTTCGTGTCGGGCTGGCCTGTGGAATGTGAAGGGTGGGCAGGGCTTGTGTGGTCATTCATATACAGACAGACACGTCAAACTTTACTTGTTGGCAATACATTCATAGTTAAGCAAGCACTCAAAATATGTTCGAGATACATACAAGAAGACAATTGTGATATATATATGCCAGAAGCGTAATTATAGAACACAACAATAATGGATTAATGGAGTGCAAGAAATATGAACTAGCTACACAAGTACTTACTAAGTACTATTAATTATCACATACATGGTTTTGAATATACCCCCCATCAACCTGCCTATTTATTAAAGATAGTAGATAGCTGTAGATAGATGCAGGGAAAAATTAATCGATTCTGTGCCAAACAAATACGTAGGTTTGGAAATACAGAAATGGATGGCAGAAAATTGAAAGTAGGGGTATGGGTGTGCCACATTATTGTCAGTATTGACTTAAAAAGTTGTTAATATGGTAGCAGACATGTATTATATATCATTATATCACATTACAGGGGAATACCGCTGTGTTGATATTTAACCATATCATTCAAATAATGTTAAATTATCAAAGACATGTTGAGAAAAAGGAGAAAATTATTCAAAATGTTCACTTACTAAGGCATGACTCCCTCATCTGCAATTATAATACAGTTAAATTCAGCAGATAATGATAAACACACCACTTTTCTTCACATTACCACATGAACCTCCTTAATACCACCTGGATATAATTGTGGCATCATATTTTGAAGTATTTCATTTTCTCACAGAATGGACAAAACAAAAATTAAGGAAAAAACTTGGCAGATTTATACACAATAGCTTGAGAACCAATATATACACTATTTATTATTTATTTAAGATTATTTACAATACTACACAGATTGTGGTCATCACTAGGAAGAAGGAAATACAACAATGTAATATATGAGTAAATGGGAATATTCTTAAACAAGTGAATCGGTACAATTATCTCGGAACAGTCATAACATCAGACGAGAGATGCCTTGAAGAGATTAGAACATGAATCATCATTGCAAGGTGGAAAAAATACTGACCAGTAAACAGATGTCATTTGCAACGAGAAAATGAGTGTTGAGGTGCTAACACAGAACCTGTGCTTTTGTATGGATGTGAAGTGCAGACAATGAGAAAACAGGCTGAAAAACATCTGATGGCTATGGAAATGTGGTTTCTGAGGAAAATGCAAAGAATACCAAGGACAGACAGAAAAACCAACGACCAAGTCCTACAAGAAACAAATGAAAATCGTAAACTGATTAGAGAAATTAGACATAGACAGTCAACATTTTTTGGTCATGTTGTGAGAAGAAATAAATTGGAGAACTTGGTGACAACTGGCAAGATCGTGGGGAAGTGAACAAGGGGAAGGCAGAGAAATAAATACCTGGATGGCTTGGCCACATGGCATGGTCGAGACAAGAACACTGAGCTGATCCACCATTCTGGTGAAATGGCGAAACATGACCTCCGATGCTTATCGACATGGCACATGATGATGATGATGACAATACTGTTTGTGATAGGCTGCCAAGCAAACTTAGGGACACAAGTGTGTTCCATTAGTGCAAACATACCTTGATCTGTATCATCATGTGATGACGAACCTTCACTGTGAGTTTTTTTATCCCCCCCATCATCACCTGCTGAATCACTATACTATTGCATGTGCTATCAGAATCATTCACATAGAAAAAGCAAATGGCCAATGTTTAGTAAAGGAGAGCTTGGCATATGATCCACAACCTCAAGTCTGAGAATGGAGGTAGAGGCAGTTACTGCAGCTTTGCACTGGTTGGAGAACAAACTGTATATGCATTTTGTGATTGTAACTGATTCACAAAGCATGATGTTAAAGGTGAAGACTGGCATGCTTCGTGCAGAATGATATGCATCGATTCAGAGGTCGCAGATTGTGGAAGTTCGCTGGACCTTTTCTCCAGGACACTCTAGTGTGGTTGGAAATGAACAAGTGGACAGATTGGCTAGTGCCGCATCATTAAGGGGTGATTTGATGCATGATAAGGCAGATGTGGTGAGGGCCCTCTGGGAGCATGTGAATAATGCAGAAGAACAGACAGACTATCATGGTCTACAGAGAGTGCACCAGCAAGGGATGGTCAGAGGATCTGGTCGACAGTCGTCAATCACAGGGTTTGTAGGTAAATCATCCTTCGACACTGAATCAGTTCAGCAATATAACATGAGAGCAAAAATCCTACATTAGTTGTCTATTTTTGGAAGCAAATAATTACTAAAGGTAATTAGTTAAAGGCTGGAAATATACTCATAAAAATAAACATGCATAGCACAATTTCAGAATATCTCAGTGTTATGAAAGACATAATTTAAAAATCATGCATTATGAAAAATCAAAACATACATTGACAACCGTTATCTGAATGAACAGCACACACTACACATCACAGTTATAATCAAGAATTGGCTTCTTCTTCTGCACTGGATCCCCCATTGGTGCATAGATCCTCAACCAACCCAGACCAGGCCGTTCTATGTGTTGCCATCTCCTGCACTGGATCCCCCATTGGTGCATAGATCCTCAACCAACCCAGACCAAGCCGTTCTATCTGTTGCCACCTTCTGCAGATCCCTCCATGTCTACCAAATATAACTGACATTTATTTCCGTTCAGGTTATTTTATAGAACTCGGGGAGGGGGAGGGGATCTTTTTTCTGTGAAGGACCATTTGGATATTTCTAACATTATTTATGGGCTATACAACATTACCAGCCGCTCTCCCTGGTGAAGGGGATAACGACTTTCTCCGTAATCCTTTATATTCACGCAAGGAACACAGCTGTGTTCGGCAGCGGATCACATAGCGTTGGTTACTTACAGGGTATGTGAGCCGGTCGATAGGAAAGCAATGGCAAAATACTGAGCGTAATCTTGCCAAGAAATCAACAGCAGCTGAAAAGTGCTGGTGTTGATTGCAGCATCCTATAAGGGATATGCAGCTTAAAAAAACATCAATGTAAAAATTAGACTGCTGTGTTAGTGAAATATTTACTTAACTCACCTGTGCTGTACTGGCCAGAACTGATTCTCTTTGGTAAGAAGTGGGAAGTGAGCTGGTGTTGGTGATGTTGCTACTGGCAACTGCTCTTCCAGGTTTGTTTCGGTCATTCTGGTGATCAGGATTGTGTTGGTCAGTCTGGAGATCAGTTTTATATTGGTCAGTCTGGAGATCAGGTTTGTGTTGGTCAATCTGGAGATCAGGTTTGTGTCAGTCAGTCTAGAGATCAGGTTTGTGTCGGTCAGTCTGGAGATCAGGATTGTGTCAGTCAGTCTGGTGATCAGGTTTGTGTCAGTCAGTCTGGTGATCAGGTTTGTGTTGGTCAGTCGAGATCAGGATTGTGTCTGTCAGTCTGGAGATCAAGTTTGTGTTGGTCAGTCTGAAGATCAGGTTGTGTTGGTTAGTCTGGAGATCAGGTTTGTGTTGGTCAGTCTGGAGATCAGTTTTATATTGGTCAGTCTGGAGATCAGGTTTGTGTTGGTCAATCTGGAGATCAGGTTTGTGTCAGTCAGTCTAGAGATCAGGTTTGTGTCGGTCAGTCTGGAGATCAGGATTATGTTGGTCAGTCTGGAGATTGGGTTTGTGTCTCAGTCTGGAGATCAGTTTTATATTGGTCAGTCTGGAGATCAGGTTTGTATTGGTCAGTCTGGAGATCAGGTTTGTATTGGTCAGTCTGGAGATCACATTTGCGTCAGTCAGTCTGGAGATCAGGTTTGTGTTGGTCAGTCTGGAGATAAGGTTTGTGTCGGTCAGTCTGGAGATCAGGTTTGTGTCGGTCAGTCTGGAGATCAGGTTTTTGTTGGTCAGTCTGGAGATCAGGTTTGTGTTGGTCAGTCTGGAGCACAGTTAACTCTTTGCAATGGTAAGTTTTGAAAAGAATTGCTCACAGCTGTTCTGAACACAGATGCATATTTCAATGCATGTTTCAATGCTGGGAAATTCATCATTGCTTATTTAACATTTATAGAAGATTTATTGAATTTCAAGTTTCGTCTGCGGTTGCCTTGGCAGGGCCGCAACCAAATGATTTTGCTAGCCTTATTCCCTCCTCATGCCGTATATTTCCCACCTCTGTTATAGAGCATGATTGATATTCAAAATATTGTAAATTTTTTTTTTTTTCAGATGTCACAAAATGAAGGAAGAGACAGTTGCTTCTTTTGTGAGTTCTTTTCATAAAAGGAATTGATTTGAAACAAGTTTGAGAGAATGGCGGAAGGTCGGCGCCATCAGAATATGTTACAGGGTAACACTAATAATAATAATAATATCAGTGTTGGAGCATTGCCGTCATCCTCCTCATCAGCAAATTCTAGTAACCACCTGCATTCTGTCGGCCAGGCAGAAAATGCCATCCTGATACCACTGAGTACAGCTGACCTTGACGCGCTGAGGATGAGTGGCATTCATTTTAGTTCCGGCACAACATTGAACAGCATTTCCAGCAACACCATCACCACAAGTGATGGCAATTTAAATCTGGCACTGTCTAATGGCAATGTTATAATCAGCAGTGCGGCAGATTGTGGTAGCGGACAGGGACTTCATGGTGCCTCTCATCCAGTTATCATGGAGGCAGTCAGCCTAGCAGAACACCAACAGCAGCAGCAACAACTTCATTCACAGCGTCAGCAGCTGAACTTCCAGAATGTTGTCAGGTCACATGGCAGGGCTGTACTGCATTCAAATGAGATCAGTTCCAACGGAATTATCGACACGCAAAGTCTTGGTAGCAGTGGCGGGATTATAAACTTCAATAATAACGATAACAACGGGATCAACTCATCAGCATCAGGACTCATCCAGGCACTTGGAGCTGCAGTTAGTCGAGCTGTGGCTTCCGGAAATTTCCAGGGCCTTCTTCCCTCTTCACTGAATTTGCCAATGTCAGTTAATCAAGGAAGCATCATCAGTGGAGGTGAGATCATGACCTTAAATGCTGTTCCAACGAGCATCATCAGCGGAGCCAATGGACAGCTTCTAGTCAGCCAGCATCAGCAGCATAATCGGCATCTGCATCATCATCAGCAGCATGTTCTCAATCAGGCATCCAACTTGGTGGATGCCGGCAGCATCATGAGTGTTGCCTCAGCTGTTGGACTGCATCATCCTTCTCTGGGTGGTGCTGGTGGTGGAGGAGCTTGTCTGGGGAACAGAGTTGATGGAGGTAGTGTTATAACATCCTCGTCTGTCCAGGGAAGCAGGTATGCATATGGTTACTTTTCACTCTTTCTTAGAATGTAATTTTCTCACAATAAACTCATTGTTTCCTTGGGAGATTGTGCATGTCACACATGAAGCTGGCTGGAAGACAGCACACACATGTCGTAATTGTAAGACTCACAAAGTATGATAGGAAAGGTGAAGACAGGTATGCTTCAGACAGAGTGGCAGGCTTTATTCAACAATTAAAAAATAGAGAGCATCTGTTGGATATTTTACTCAGGACATACTGGTGTGGTGGGAAACAAGCAGATGGACAGATTGGCTGGGTTTGCACCTCTTGGTGGAGTATTGGTGCATGTTAAGGCAGATGTGGTTGTGGCTTTTTAGAATTGTGTGTATAGTACAGAACGGGTATATCATCACGGCTTGGAGAGAATGGTTGCTGCAGGGGGTGACCAGAGGATCTGGCCCACACTCAAAACTCCAAGGAAAGTCCAGATGGCATCTGACATTAGTATTTGGACTCTTCATTTGCTGTTGTGGATGAGGACGGAGCACGTATGGGAATGTCCTGAGAGCTGTGATGTCGGTTTAACTCAACACAGGAGCCATGGGCTGATTCTTCATAAGGGAAGGATTTTTGGCTCTTCTTGTCAAATCATGAGATACCAAGATGCCCTAATTTGTAATACAAAATGAAGAGAAAATAATTACATTTAAGATGTGGAGAAAACATAACTTTTTTGTCTCAGTTGTGTTTTACAATATCCTGCTGCTGTCAGTATCACTCTTATTTTCCTAATTGTGTACCTTAGTGATCATTTCTATGTCCAGCCACCATATCTGTCTAGTCACTTTTTGTGCATTCCCCACCCCAATGGAATGTCTGTGAGTAAGATTGAATTTCAATGGAATATCTGTAAGAGTGAGTTCAGTGGAATGTCTGTAAGATTGAAGTCAATGGAATGTCTGTAATATTGAGTTCAATGGAATGCCTGTAAGATTGAGTTCAATGGGATGTCTGTAATATTGAGTTCAATGGAATGTCTGTAAGATTGAGTTCAATGGAATGTCTGTAATATTGAGTTCAGTGGAATGTCTGTAAGATTGAGTTCAATGGAATGTCTGTAAGATTGAGTTCAATGGAATGTCTGTAAGATTGAGTTCAGTGGAATGCCTGTAAGATTGAGTTCAATGGAATTTCTTTAACAAAGTTCAATGGAATGTCTGTAAGATTGAGTTCAGTGGAATGTCCGTGAGTTAGATTGAATTCAATGAAATGCCTGTAAGATTTAGTTTAATGTAATATCTGTAAGATTAAGTTCAATGGAATGTCTGTAAGATTGAGTTCAGTGGGATCCGGGAAGGTTAACCCGGTCAAAAAATGCCTGCAGAAGTCGCATGTGTCGGCCTAACAGCGCAAGAACGCAGCTTTGCTGTAAACAGGCACAATTCAATCATGTCCGAAAAAACTCTCTGGATGAACGCAGAAGAAGAAGAAGAAGAAGAAGAAGAAGAGTTCAGTGGAATGTCTGTAAGATTGAGTTCAACTGGCGTGTTTGTGAATAAGTGAGTTCAATGGAATGTCTGTGAATAAGATTGAGTTCAGTGGAATGTTTGAGAATAAGATTGAGTTCAGTGGAATGTCTGTGAATAAGATTGAGTTCAGTGGAATGTTTGAGAATAAGATTGAGTTCAGTGGAATGTTTGAGAATAAGATTGAGTTCAATGGAATGTCTGTGAATAAGACTGAGTTCCATGGAATGTCTGTGAATAAGATTAAGTTCAATGGAATGTCTGTGAATAAGATTGAGTTCAATGGAATATCTGTGAATAAGATTGAGTTCAGTGGAATGTTTGAGAATAAGATTGAGTTCAGTGGAATGTTTGAGAATAAGATTGAGTTCAGTGGAATGTTTGAGAATAAGATTGAGTTCAGTGGAATGTCTGTGAATAAGATTGAGTTCAATGGAATGTCTGTGAATAAGATTGAGTTCAATGGAATATCTGTGAATAAGATTGAGTTCAGTGGAATGTTTGAGAATAAGATTGAGTTCAATGGAATGTCTGTGAATAAGATTGAGTTCAATGGAATTTCTGTGAATAAGATTGAGTTCAGTGGAATGTTTGAGAATAAGATTGAGTTCAGTGGAATGTTTGAGAATAAGATTGAGCTCAATGGAATGTCTGAATAAGACAGTTTTGATGTGGTGTCCGGATAACCAAATCACCATAGGGTTTAGTTTTCATAGTTGATATTTGTTAAAAATTAGCGAGCTGGGTTAAAACGTGTAAAGAGAAAAAGAACTTATAACTTCACTCTGTAGACCTATGACTTAGTATATGTGAAATAAGTATCTGTACCCATGTTTTATCAGAATAGTATATGTGAAATAAGTATCTGTACCCATGTTTTATCAGCAGCTCTGGAGTATCAGTAAGCCTGGGGTCCCAGCAGCAGCAGCAGCAGCAGCAGATGTGGGTCCAGCCTGACCAGAGTGGATTCCTTCCAGCTGCTGTCAGCTTGGGAGGCCAGGAGGCACTGGCTATGCAAGGGGGTCAGGGATCCATGTCGCTGGCAAGCACCTCAGATTCCCAAGACAGGACATCGTTGCAGGGGCTACAGCAGGGCCACTTCCACGACATGAGAGGCCAGTTTTCAGGTAAGATGATGGTATTGCTGTCACCCCTATTATGTAAGAGGACAATGTTCAAGTAAGATGACACAAGAGGACAGTTTATGGTAAGATGGCATAGAGGACAGTTTTCAGGTAAGATGATGGCATTGCTGTCACTCCTATTATGTAAGAGGACAATGTTCAAGTAAGATGACACAAGAGGACAGTTTATGGTAAGATGGCATAGAGGACAGTTTTCAGGTAAGGTTATGACACTGCTGTCACCCCCATAAGATAGGTCAGTTTTCAGGTAAGGTTATGACACTGCTGTCACCCCCATAAGATAGGACAGTTTTCAGGTAAGGTTATGACACTGCTGTCACCCCCATAAGATAGGACAGTTTTCAGGTAAGGTTATGACACTGCTGTCACTCTCATAAGATAGGTCAGTTTTCAGGTA
This sequence comes from Cepaea nemoralis, assembly GCA_014155875.1. Lineage (NCBI taxonomy): Eukaryota > Metazoa > Mollusca > Gastropoda > Stylommatophora > Helicidae > Cepaea > Cepaea nemoralis. The sequence goes on along the minus strand of JACEFZ010027617.1, from coordinate 135,242 downwards.
AGGTTATGACACTGCTGTCACCCCTATAAGATAGGTCAGTTTTCAGGTAAGGTTATGACACTGCTGTCACCCGCATAAGATAAGAGGACAGTCTTTAAGTTCAGATGACACGAGGGGACAGTTTAAGGTAAGATGACATAAGAGTACAATTTTCAGGTAATATGACAGCATCAATGTCATCTCCATGATGAAAGGACAATTTTCAGATACAAAGTCACTTCTGTCACTTCCCTGATGGAATGCTAGTTTTAGAACATAATGACAGCACTATTGTCTCTTTCATGTCCTACGGCTCTGCTGTCACTTCCATCTTATGAGAGGACAATTTTAGAACATGATGACTGCAATACTGTCACCTCTGTGGCGGGAAAAGACAATTTTCAGACATCATGACAGCACTGCTGTTACTTACATGACATGGTGGTACAGATTTCAAATGTCATGACTGCACTGCTGCCATCTCTGTGATATAAGGTGACAATTTTCAGACATGATCCCGGGAAGGTTAACCCAGTCAACAAACGCCTGCAGAAGTCTCATGTGTCGGCCTAAAGGTGCAGTATCACAGTTCCTCTGTAAACAGGCACAGCACAATCACATCCGAAAAAAGACTCCTGATGAAAGCAGGAGGATAAGAAGAAGAAGAAGAAGAAGAAGACATCATGACAGCACTGCTGTCATTTACATGACATGGTAGTACATCTTTAATATGCCATGAATGTACTGTCACCTGCATGATGACAGGATAGTTTTTATGTAACATGACAGTAATTTCTTCTGCAGCAGAAAGTAGGAGGACCCCATGCTGTACGTTGGATATGGTACAAGTCACTGGACAGTTGGAAATTATAAACAACAAGACATACGCACTGCTGCCTGGCTGAAATGTCAACATGTGACAATCTTCCCACAACAGACAATGTATAATATCTGTGGCAAGTGAAGCTATAATAAAAAAAAACCAGGCTGATGTTGAATGTGACAATAGAATGTTGAATAAAAACACAAAACAAAAAACATCCTTGTCAGGCCATGTAACGAAGATTGAGACAACAGCTGATTAGGCTAAAGTGAAAGATTTTGAAGGCAAGTGTGAAGGTAATGTGAAGCCGTTAACTATCTTTACTTACTGTTATGTACATGTTAACTATCTTTACTTACTGTTATGTGTGTATATGCATATGTATGTATGTATATGTTAACTTGCTCGTTAACTTCAGGTGTGATACAGATGCAGGCACAGAGTAACAGGTCCTATCAGGTCCCAGCACATTCCACTTTTGAGCAGGAGCCCACAGGACATGACTACCAGGACATGGAGGACAACAGTGAAGCTACACCCTCCTACTCAAACATGCAGCAGATGGCCGTGGACAACCAGGCAGCAGTCAACGCAGCAGCTCAGTTGATTGCCGCTCCGGCAGCAGACAGCAGCACCTTGCCGCAGGTGAGACATGCCAGGTGGTGGTGTATGATTTATGATGAAGAATCAACATGACTGCACTGTGGACAAGTTCATATGTGTTTAGTTTCTCCCAGTAGAAGTCAAAGGGTGTGGGTGTTGATTGTTGCTGTTGCATGCTGGGTAACTTGATGCTGAACCTGCCCTTATCTGTATTGATTACAACAGTTACTTACTTGATCTCCCACTCTAACAACTGTTATTGTGAAGATTCATTCAGAGATGTCATCATGCAACAAACAGTAATTTAGTTGCCCACGCCATATCCTCTCTGTCATCTGTTGGGGTATCAACCTTGCACTCTGGACAAGTCCATAGGTGTTTCAGATCTCCCCCCCCCCCCCCCCCCCCCCCCCCCCCCCCCCAAAAAAAAACATACATCAGTATCCGGCAGCTAATAGTGCCAGTTCTGCGTTGGTTGATGAGGCTCCTCATTCTGCCGATGTGCCTCTCATGTCTGGCCAGTTCTTACTCCAGAGTCATTCATTCTAGACAGCAATGTGGATTCACTGGCATCAAAGTCCTCTGCTCTCCATTTCTCTCTAAGAGCATTAATGACATCGGCACGTTCCAAGGGCTGGCCATCTGCAGGGGATGCAGAGCCAGCAAGTTTATCAGCTCTTTCATTTCCCTCAACTCGTGCATATCCCGGAATGAAGGTAAAGGTGACTCTCCGCAGCGATTCAGTCCACTGTCTATGTACAGAAAAAGAGCAACTGATGAACAGTCAGGAAGTGGTATCAAAAGGGAGCAAAATGGGACATGGCAGATATGATAAGCAAGGGAGATCATCTATCAGACACTCTGAATGGCACATTTCATGATAGTTTTCTCAAAGAATGTAAAACAGTTGATAGTTGGCACATGTAATGATATCAAAGATTGTAAAACTGTTGAAATTTGGCACATGTTATGATATCGAAAATTGTAAAACAGTTGAAATTTGGCACATGTTATGATATCGAAAATTGTAAAACAGTTGAAATTTGGCACATGTTATGATATCGAAAATTGTAAAACAGTTGAAATTTGGCATATATTATGGCATCAAAGAAATATCAAAGCACTGAATGATTTCCTTGGGTTGTTTTGGCAGGGCTATCAGTTGGTGTATGACTCTGAACATCGGCTGCTAACGGTCCAGCGGGTGATGTCGCCGTCGGATTGCACCGTTAGCCAGTCCACGCTCAGTCTGGAAACTTCTGAAGCAGCGGAAAGCTCTTCACTTCTACCACTGGTAAAGAGCGTACTTAAACTAATTGTTTTGTCATTACTGCTGTTTTTATTATTATTATCATGATCTCAATCATTGCCTTGCTCCCAAGAATGATCATTATAGCCACCGATTCAAAACGGTCATTAATAGACATTATTAGTTATTCATTATTAGACATTATCATTATTCTAATCATGTTCTACGTATTATCATTAAACAAATTATTATCATTACTTTTTTCTCACCTTTTCCAAATCATCACCAGGGTGCACGTTGATCATCATCATCATCATGTGCCATGCTGGTAAGCATGGGCGGTCATGTTTTGCCATCTCACTCGATCACCAAATTCATGGATCAGCACAGTGTTCTTGTCTCGACCATACAAAATGAAGAGGCAGACAAATCGGCAAGGAAAGGTGGAAAACTACTTCAGCCTGATATAGACATAACCTATGATGAGGCCAAGAGATTGATCAGAAGCAGCTATAGAACCAAGTGGGAATGAGGGCATGCAGATCACCAGACAGATGATGCGTATGACCAACTTCACATAAGTGAACCAGTAACAATCTTCAGACATAAAAGGACATAACAGACTGAGATACCATTGTTTCAACTAGCTGAGGATAGGAGATATGATGAATGTATCTGTGGAGTTAATAGAATAAGGCTTAACTTTTGTCGCAGAAGTGTCCATATAAAGAACAGAGAAAATTGTTTTGGTCTATGCCCGCTCCATTTGAGGACAATTTTTATGAAGATGTCAACAACCTCTAGTTGACGACTGCTTTCTGTCAGTATATTCAAATTGACACCTGGCGGTGTACACAGAGAAAGAAGGACAATGAAACAGTAGATGAACATGATGGATATTGCTGAGCTAAGTTGATAACTTGTTATTCTGTTATCCAGGAAACTGCTCCTTGTTTAAGGAATGACAACCCATCTGTTTCATTATGTCTGTCTCAGTCTTCACAGCCCAGTCACTCCTACACTGTAGTGCAGCTCAGTGCTATGCCATCAACCTTCACCTCAGGAAGTAGTAATGCAGCAGAAGTCAGCACATCCACCATGGCAGCCATGTTGAACATCCGTGAGAGAGTCGGCGGTTCAGGTGTGGGTTCATTGGGCCAGTCCACTTCGTCCAGCCATGATTTCATGGTGATGCCGAAAATTGAGGTAGGCCCGCCTTTTTGGTTAGGGTAAGAAAGGGGAACTCTTGTTGCTCTGCTAGTGTTGAAGATTTGTCTCTATTGACAGCCCAGTACTATCTTTAGCGACGGTCAGGTTTTCATAGATTGAGTTGATGATTGTTGGAGGTGCTGAGATCCATTGATTAGGTTGGTAATAATTGGAGATCTACACATGTTGGCTCCATGGCAAAGGGGTTACAGTACAGATGCAGTTTATCATCCCGCATACCCGCGTTAGAAAAACAGCTGTGCATTATTTGGCAGCAGACTGCGTTGCGTTGGGTTTACAAAATGGTATGGGTGCTGTTCGTTCAGAAAGCTTTGGCAAACTACTGAACGTAAACTTGCTAAGAGATCACAACAGTAAAGATTGCTGCTTTTGACTGCAATGTACTGTAAAGGATCTGCAACTAACTTTTAACACATGCATATTCATTGTGTTATGACCTGGTGATGTGGATAGAAGTTTATTCCAGATGCAACCAACATTTATTAATTCATATTGCCAGATCATCCACTTGTGCAGTAGAACTTTGTCCCAGTACCAGTCTTTTCATTTTTTTTCTTCTTTCATTGGGTGCAGTAATTGACATATCCCATAGCATGATGCGTGGCATCCTGATTTCTGAGGATCACCTCCTGGCTGGTTGCCTCTTTCTTCTAGAGCAGTCTGGTTTTTTTATGGTGCCAGAGACTCACCGCCTCCACCGCTTCTCCTGTTAGACAAAACAGTTCCACCAAGTGAAGGCCAGGAGTTGGAATTTTGCTGCCAGAGACTTGCTCCCGCCCCTTCTCCTGTTAGGTAAAACAGGTCCGCCACGTGAAGGTCAGGAGTTGGACTTTTCCTGCCAGAGACTTGCTCCCGCCCCTTCTCCTGTTAGGTAAAACAGGTCCGCCACGTAAAGGCCAGGAGTTGGAATTTTGCTGCCAGAGACTTGCTCCCGCCCCTTCTCCTGTTAGGTAAAACAGGTCCGCCACGTGAAGGCCAGGAGTTGGAATTTTGCTGCCAGAGACTTGCTCCCGCCCCTTCTCCTGTTAGGTAAAACAGGTCCGCCACGTGAAGGCCAGGAGTTGGACTTTTCCTGCCAGAGACTTGCTCCCGCTCCTTCTCCTGTTAGGTAAAACAGGTCCGCCACGTAAAGGCCAGGAGTTGGAATTTTGCTGCCAGAGACTTGCTCCCGCCCCTTCTTCTGTTAGGTAAAACAGGTCCACCACGTGAAGGCCAGGAGTTGGAATTTTGCTGCCAGAGACTTGCTCCCGCCCCTTCTCCTGTTAGGTAAAACAGGTCCGCCACGTGAAAGCCAGGAGTTGGACTTTTCCTGCCAGATACTTGCTCCCGCCCCTTCTCCTGTTAGGTAAAACAGGTCCGCCACGTAAAGGCCAGGAGTTGGAATTTTGCTGCCAGAGACTTGCTCCCGCCCCTTCCCCTGTTAGGTAAAACAGGTCCGCCACGTGAAGGGCAGGAGTTGGACTTTTCCTGCCAGAGGTGGTGAATGCACAAGCCATGGGGTATTTTGCAAGGTTGGGTGCTCACCCCAACTCTGCATCCCTGGCTATATAACAGCAATTTGGAACCTAACAGTCTTTTGAAATATTTTTCCCATTTGTGTTGATGATAATACTGTGTTGCTTTGCTACTGAGTTGAGTGCATGGAGCGACACTGTGAGCTGTGAATTTTGTGTGGAGTGCTTTTACATCTGTCCGTGGTTGTTTGTAGTGTGAATTCATGTTCAGAAAAAATGGCAGCTGGCGGGTTGCTGAAATAACTGGGTTGCCGTATGCAGTTATGTGTGGCTGCTGGTTTTCTGGTGACTGCCAGTTTTCTGGTGACTGCTGCTTGCATCGACGATGAACTGTATGTATTATGGCGGACTTTTGTGTTGGCCATCTGGCAGCGGCATTATGCTCAGTATACCTGTGCGGGCTGTTGGTTTGTCGAGACTCCTGTCTGTCCCACTTTTCACATGGGGCAATCCGGATCATTTTGTGTGATCTTCACTGACACAGGAACGGAGCATAATGGGGCAACCCTTTGCCGTGAAGTTAGAACCGCGGCTAACTAACTGTGTTGCCAGTGAATCAAGCTATGTGTCATAATCTGCTAGAATTTCTCCGGTGTGCACAAGGTTCTCATTGACTTGTTTTCTCATCAGAAACAAGACCTAGAAGAAGTAGCTGAGTGCGACACAACCCAGGAGGACATTGAGTATCACCAACATCGTAAGTACTCACACAATTTGTTGTAGTTTTCTTCATGTTTTCATAGCATAACTTTCTGTGGACATTGCACAAGATTTAGACTGAATGTTCTGTACTCCAGCCAGTGGTAGCATTCTATCCACTCACACACACATTCACAGACGCACAAACACACACACTGACACAGAGACAGTCACATACACACATGGAGACAAGCATGTCCAGGTATATACACACAGACAGATATTCATCATCATCAGACGACATGCCGTGGATAGTCACGCCTTTCTATGGCCAGCTCATTGGCTGAATGTATTATTTCTGGTATCTGTCCACTGTGCATTAACATAATGTATACTTTCTTATGTTGTCTGTCCACTGTACATTAATATAACATATACTTTCTTATGTTATCTGTCTACTGTACATTAACAAAACATATACTTTCTTATGTTATATGTCCACTGTACATTAACATAACGTATACTTTTTTATGTTATCTGTCCACTGTACATTAACATAACGTATACTTTTTTATGTTATCTGTCCACTGTACATTAACAAAACATATACTTTCTTACGTTATCAGTCCACCGTACATTAACATAATGTATACTTATGTTATCTGTCCATTGTACATTAACATAATGTATACTTATGTTATCTGTCCATTGTACATTAACAAAACATATACTTTCTTATGTTATCTGTCCACAGTTCATTAACACAATGCATAATTTCTTGTGCTAATATCTTTCTACTACAAGTTAACAGAATATATAAATTCTAGACTGTATTCATATTGATACATAATTGTAGCCTCATTTCATAAACACATATTTAAACACAGATGCATACACTTTATACAGACACACCAACATAGACATACAGATGCGCACATATTCATAAACACAAATACATAAATGCAGACACACACACAGCTTCATTACCACAGACACATACATATACATACATTTATAGATGCCCCAATACATACACATAAACACACACACACAGACACATACTGCTGTGTACTTTGTCATCTGATGATTGCAGGAAGCCCGACATATATGGACACCTCCAACAACATTGACGATGATCAGTCTCTCCACTCCACGTCCCTCCACTCCACGATGCAAGGGTCAGGGGTCGTCACCTCTGGTGAGGTCATCATGGACTCCACCCTGGACAGCAGTGACCTGACCACACTTCACCCTGTTGCCATGGAGACGAGGGAGATGGTGAACTGTCAGAGTGCGGCTGTGTCTAGTGGTCAGACTATCAACTCGGCCATACGGAACACTACAATTGACATGGGAGGTGGGTTTGAATCAAGGAATGTGTTTTGTCAACCGTTTCTCCTCAGCTTCACAAGTATAACTTTGGGCTGCGTTCAGCAATTTACTGAACAGATGGTATCTTGGTGGTATAGGGGTCGGAGAGACCACACAAGTACAACTTTAGGCTGTGTTCAGTGATTTACTGAACAGTTGATATCTTGGTGGTCCAGGGGTCAGAAAGACCACACAAGTACAACTTTAGGCTGCGTTCAGTGATTTACTGAACAGTTGATATCTTGGTGGTCTAGGGGTCAGAAAGACCAGACAAGAAGCACAGAGTCAGGAATAGATATGGTGGAATACAATAAGGCTAAAAGTGGAAACCAACAAGATGATTGCACTGTCAGTAGTAATGGATTAAGGGAGTGTAAAGAAAGAGCCGGCTCTGCAGAAAAGGGGTTACAGATGCAGTTCGTAATCCTGCATACTGCATTCAAAACACAGCTCTGGGTGATTTGGCAGCAGGCCGCCTTGCATTGCGTTTTCTTTAATGAAATGATATGGGTGCCAGTCATTCAGAAAGCAGTGGCAAACTATTGGATGTAAATTTGCCCAGGAATCACAAACAGCCAAACAATGCTGGGGTTGACTGCTACATCAAGTAAAGGTATTGCAACTAACTAATGAAAGTGAATGCAGACTTTTAGATTGAGCAAAACAGCAATAAATGATTGTTGAAACACCTGGCATCAGTAACATCCGAGAAGATTGTTGGTATGGAAGAGTCCTGACAATAAAATCTGAAATACCACAGGATGTTAACCTGGTCAACAAATACTGGAAGAAATCAGATGTGTCAGTGAAAGGTGGAAATATCACAGCTCTGCTGTAAACAGGCACAACACAATTATGTCCAAAACAAAAATTTTGGATGAAGAAGAAGAAGATCAGAAACCAGATTGACTACATCCTCATCAACAGACGATTTCAAAATAACTTGAAAGTTGCAAAAACGGTACCAAATGCAGACTGCTACAGTGATCATATAAGGGGCTTCAAATGAAAATCTTAAAAGTGTGACATAAATCACAATAACAATGCCTTTGTCTTGTAACCTGCCAGCATTGTTTTTGAGGATGTCAAGAGTGTTAAGCACTTGACATCATGGTGCAGATGAACATGGTGATGACATAGGACAGTTTAAAGATGGCCAGCCCCACTTTTGACAATGCACCAAAGAGGAGAAGCGTTCTGTTATCCATTTTTAAAAATTAGTGAAGGTATGAAATCTATAGAAATTCATTGGCGAATGAAGGTCCAGTATGGTGCGCATGCCTGTCAGTCCAGCAAGTGTAAGAGTGAAGTAGGAAGTTTCAACACCTTTTGGTCTGATGAAGATTAAGGCAGGTGGTGCATGAGTGGTTACATATGCGACCAAGAGAATTTTTTTCTACAGGAATTCAAGCACTTTATCGGTGCTGAAAGAATTGCATTGAACTCAGTGGTGACTACATTGAAAAATGATAACATTTGTTATTTACTTTTTCAGAATATATTCACCCCAAAAAATAAAAACACATTTAATATGTTCATTTGAAGGCCTCTCGTAGATTAGTTATGTGTAAGATACATGCAGGCAGTGGGAATGTCAGTGTAAATGATGGGGAGTTCGGCTGATAATGCCATAAGCATGGTCGAACGAGGGTTCCGTGACTATGTTCATTGTCCGCCAACAGAGGACAAGACCAGCCACCATTTTCTCCGTGCATTCAGACCTACAGAATGTGATGACCCTATCTCATCATAGACCTACTATGGCTTTCTGCTTCGGGAAATGAGATAAAAGAAGGTCAAATGCAAACCAAGAAACATTAAATTAGATCTGTGTGCACTGAGGTATTAGAATGAGATAAAAGAAAAACATCAACAAAGAAATAAGGAACAGACAATGCAATGTTTGATCTTGATATTCTATTTTGAGATATCAGTGAGCAATGGAAAATACCTAAGAACTCACTCAGGCAGGTTGGAGAAACAACTATTCTAAGATTGAAGATGATAAGTCATTGGAAAGGGATGACTGAAGACATCTTAACACAAAAGGACAAAGAGACACAACAAATTAACCATGAAAATATTATATGAAGAAATTCAGAGAAATCATTTCGAAAATTATACAGAGAGGTAAAAGAAGCACGGTTTAAGAATTGCAGGGAAACTGAAAGACAACATGACGCTCAACATACCAAACGAACGTACAAGAGAACAAATGAGATCACTCACAAAAGAACACCTACATCAACAGGTTGCCCCAAAATCAAAGAAGACAGATTCATAATAGCCAAGGATAAGACTTTAGATATATGGTCAGAGTGTATGAAAGACCTTTACAATTGATATGATGAGAAAGACCTTCACAATTCATATGATAAGAAAGACCTTCACAATTCACATGGTGGCAAAGACTTCACAATTCACATGATGGGAAAGACCTTCACAATTCACATGATGTGAAAGATCTTTACAATTCACATGATGGGAAAGACCTTCACAATTCACATGATGGGAAAGATCTTCACAATTCACATAATCTGAAAGACTAAACAAGACTGGTCAAGTAAAAAAAGTTCAAAGATCTGTTTCCAGGCCTTGGGTTGTATCAGGCATATGGTGCTAGTCCCACAGTTGTCTAGACCCGTCGACACTCGGTGGGTGAGGTGGGTGAGGTGGGTGATGTGGGTGATGCGGTCGTGTCACGCTAGATGCCTTTGCTACCCCAGGCATTTCCTGGCAACTATTTTATACTGGGTTGAGCTGTATAGACCCGTCAACACCCGGTGGGTGATGTGGTCGTGTCACGCTGGATGCCTTTGCTACCCCAGGCATTTCCTGGCAACTATTTTATACTGGGTTGAGCTGGGAGTCGGGGTCAGTTTACAAAATATCTCCAACTCCATGGAGGTTCAACTACATGTCCTCCGAGCCAGCAGACAGGTATGTTAGCCACCATATCACAAACACTCCCACAGCAGACTGAGGTAACACATTACTCAAGGTTAGAAGAGGAAAGACTAAACAAGACTGTGTGGTCACTCTACACCCTAGAGTAGAAGTGGAAAGACTAAATAAAACTGTATGGTAATTCTACACCCCAGGATAGAAGAGGAAATTCTAAACAAGATTGCTCCATACTCCTGTACCCTAAGGTAGAAGAGGACAGACTGAAATATACAGTGTTGGATACTTTTGCATCACAGGGTAGAAGAGGAAAACAATGAATGTTTTACAGTTTGGAGATATGCTTCGAAAGTTAATCATTAATCATTAGTCGCGGTCCAACTTCACAGCAACAGGTCATCCCCATTATGCTCCCTTCCTGTGCCAATGAATATCACACAAAATGCTCCTCACTGCCTAATGTGAAAAGTGGAACAGACAGGAGACTTGACATACCAACAGCCTGCACAGGTACACTCTGCATTATGCTGCTGCCTGAATGCGAACACAAAAGTCCTCCACGAAAAATACAGTTCATCATCAATGGAAGCGGCAGTCACTAGAAAACCAGCAGCCACACATTACTGCATTAGGCAAACCAGTCAGTTCTGTGACAAAGCCGGCCACCATTATTTCAAACATGCAGTTCACGCTATGAACAACAGCAAACAGATGTAAAAGCATTTCACATGAAATTCACAGCTCACAGTGTCGCGACATGCACTCAACTCAGTAGCAGGGTGACGGAACCATACACTCCCAATCCAACATGAGGAAAATGCAAACATTAGCCACAAGCATAAACACACCAGAGGCCTTAACCATTTAAATGCCTATCCTCCATGTTGGGGATTGGAAGTGCTTGGTAAGTTAGTCTTGAAATAACTCACGTGACTGAGAGTAGATTTGAGTCTACAGTTGCTGGTTGTTGACCTAGAAATAGCCTCTCTTCAACACACTGTCATCAAAATTAATTCCCATAGGTCAGCATGGCCGAATGGATAAGAACACATGTTCTTAAACATCCGATGTGCTAATGCCAAGGTAAGGGGTTTAACCCCTACACCGGGCAGTTGGACTAAAATGTTGACCTATTGTCCTTGAATTGGGAATATAAATTACAAATATCCTCTGAAGTCGGACTGGGTTCGCCTGAATACGAGTATTACTGTTAATAGGGAAAGCTAATACACATGCAAAATTCACTCCAGCACTACTAGAAGTAGTGTATTTGAACTTTGCTTGAGTTTAAAGTGATCGAGCGCACAAATTATTTTTTAAAAATTCCTGAGTGTACTGTGAGTTTGGGCAGGAAAATCCCTGATGAAGGTCCTGATTCGCACACTTTATACCATGATACTGATCACCTCATGTCATACCATAGTTCAACATACCCAAAGTCCTTATTTTTATGGAAGGCGTAGAAGCAGTCACCTCATCACAAAAGCTATATTGGCCAGCAGCCTGTACAAAACCTGACTGTGGTAGCACTGAACCATGTCATGATTGTTTGTCCACAGAGTCTGTGCCAGGTCCTAGCGGCCTCCACAACCTGAGGCTCAACCAGTCGAGCAAGAATGCAGTCCCTGGCCACTGCAGGAATGACGATGAACAAGAATACATCTCTGGCCACAACAGGAATGACGATGAACAAGGTTAGTTTCTCCATAATTTTAGTAGTTAGTTAGTTGGTTGGTTGGTTGGTTAGTTGGTTGGCTAGTTAGGTTAGGCTATTAGTTAGGGCTTCAAATCAAGACCTTTAAAGTGTGATAGAAATTACAATAACCTTGCCTTGTCTTGTAATTTGTCATTATTGTTATTAAGGATGCCAAGAGTGTTGACCATGTGATATCATGGTGCAGATGAACACGGTGACGGCATAAGGACAGTTTAAAGATAGCTGCCCCACTTTTGACATGCAACAAAAAGGAGCAGCATTCTGTTATCTATTTTTGGATCAGTGAAGGGGTGAAACCTATAGAAATTCATCAGCGAATAAAGGTCCAGGGTGGTGATGCGTGCCTGTGTCCAGCAAGTGTATGCATGGAGTAGGAAGTTTCAAAATGACGTGACTTCTGTGACATACTGTTTTTTTGTGTGTCTGCATATCCTAGGTCCTGCGCAAAAGTCGCAGACTTCAGCTGGTAGAGCTAGGACCAAGGGCCAGCCAGAGAAAGAGAGACTACCAGACACATCACTATAGTCCTGACATGTTATGTGAGTTTCTGTGGGTGTATCGTGTTAGTTATCTGTAGATGTGCTGTGTCTTATGTGTTTGTCAGTTATCTATGGGTGTGCTTTGTGAGTTATCTGTGGGTGCGCAGTGTTAGTTATCTGTAGATGTGTGTGTTATCTGTAGATGTGCTGTGTGAGTTATCTGTGGGTGTGCTGTGTGTTATCTGTGGGTGTGCTGTGTGAGTTATCTGTAGATGTGCTGTGTGAGTTATCTGTGGGTGTGCTGTGTGAGTTATCAATAGATGTGCTGTGTGTGTTATCTGTGGGTGTGCTGTGTTAGTTATCTGTAGATGTGTTGTGTGTGTTATCTGTAGATGTGCTGTGTGAGTTATCTGTGGGTGTGCTGTTAGTTATCTATAGATTGCTGTGTGTGTTATGTGTCATGTGAGTTATCTGTGGGTGCGCTGTGTTAGTTATCTGTAGATGTGTTGTGTGTGTTATCTGTAGATGTGCTGTGTGAGTTATCTGTGGGTGTGCTGTGTGTTATCTGTGGGTGTGCTGTGTGAGTTATCTGTAGATGTGCTGTGTGAGTTATCTGTGGGTGTGCTGTGTGAGTTATCAATAGATGTGCTGTGTGTGTTATCTGTAGGCATGACATGTGAGTTATCAATAGATGTGCTGTGTGTGTTATCTGTGGGCATGACATGTGAGTTATCTATAGATGTGCTGTGTGTGTTATCTGTGGGCGTGACATGTGAGTTATCTGTAGATGTGCTGTGTGTGTTATCTGTGGGCGTGACATGTGAGTTATCTGTAGATGTGCTGTGTGTGTTATCTGTGGGCATGACATGTGAGTTATCAATAGATGTGCTGTGTGTGTTATCTGTGGGCATGACATGTGAGTTATCTATAGATGTGCTGTGTGTGTTATGTGTCATGTGAGTTATCTGTAGATGTGCTGTGTGAGTTATCTGTGGGTGTGCTGTGTGAGTTATCTGTGGGCGTGACATGTGAGTTATCAATAGATGTTCTGTGTGTGTTATCTGTGGGCGTGACATGTGAGTTATCTGTGGATGTGCTGTGTGAGTTATTTGTGGGTGTGCTTTGTGAGTTATCTGTTGGTGTGTCATGTTAGTTATCTGTAGATGTGCTGTGTGTGTGTTATCTGTAGACGCTCTGTGTAAGTTATCTGGATATTTGATTCTATCTTTTTCAGTTTTGCCCTTATAGTCTCTCTCTCTCTTCTTTCTCTCTCTCTGTCACTCTCTTCTGTCTCACTCTCACCCTCTCCTTCCCACTCCCTCTCTATCACTCTGTTCCCCCCCCACCCCCCCCCCCCCCCCCCCCCCCCCCCCCCCCCCCCCCCCCCCCCCCCCCTCACCCATCTCACTCTTGGCCCATTCTCTATCTGTCATGCCCTCTCTTTCTCCCTCTTCTTCCCCCCATCCTCTCTCCCTCACTCTCTCCCCACTTCTTTACATTTCTCCTTACCCCCGCCCCTCTCAGAATCTCATTTTCTTCCTCTCCTATGTCTCCCTGCCTCCCTCTGCTCTCTGCCTTCCTCCTCCATCTCTCTGCCTTCCTCCTCCATCTCTCTGCCTTCCTCCATCTCTCCCTATCTTTTTCTCTCTCTCTTAGAATTGCAATGTATAAATGTAAACACATACTCACATCCTTTTACACTACTCACACATTCTCCTTTGCTTTCACTGTACTATATGCACACACCCATACCCATCCAGTTCTCTCACCTAACACATTCTAACACCCACTCTCACATACACATGGACACTCACACATTCTCTCACATACACATGGACACACACACATTCTCTCACATACACATGGACACACACACATTCTCTCACATACACATGGACACACACACACATTCTCTCACATACACATGGACACTCACACATTCTCTCACATACACATGGACACACACACATTCTCTCACATACACATGGACACCCACACATTCTCTCACATACACATGGACACTCACACATTCTCTCACATACACATGGACACTCACACACACATTCTCTCACATACACATGGACACTCACACATTCTCTCACATACACATGGACACTCACACATTCCTCTCACATACACATGGACACACACACATTCTCTCACCTACACATGGACACTCAACATTCTCTCACATACAACCTGGACACTCACACTTCTCTCACATACACATGGACACACACACATTCTCTCACATACACATGGACACCCACACATTCTCTCCATACACATGGACACTCACACATTCTCTCACATACACATGGACCAACTCACACACACATTCTCTCACATACACATGGACACTCACACATTCTCTCACATACACATGGACACTCACCCATTCTCTCACATACACAAGTACATCCACACATTCTCTCACATACACGTGGACACTCACACATTCTCTCACATACACAAGTACATCCACACATTCTCTCACATACACATGGACACCCACACATTCTCTCACATACACATGGACACTCACACATTCTCTCACATACACATGGACACCCACATATTCTCTCACATACACATGGACACTCACATTCTCTCACATACACATGGACACTCACATTCTCTCACATACACATGGACACCCACACATTCTCTCACATACACATGGACACCCACACATTCTCTCACACCCACATGTTAGCACTCACATTCTCTCACATACACATGGACACTCACACATTCTCTCACATACACATGGACACTCACATTCTCTCACACACACATGGACACACACATTCTCTCACATAAACATGGACACTCACACATTCTCTCACATTCACATGGACACTCACACATTCTCTCACATACACATGGATACACACACACATTCTCTCACATACACATGGACACTCACACATTCTCTCACATACACATGGACACTCACACATTCTCTCACATACACATGGACACTCACACATTCTCTCACATACACATGGACACTCACACATTCTCTCACATACACATGGACACTCACACATTCTCTCACATACACATGGACACTCACACATTCTCTCACATACACATGGACACACACACATTCTCTCACATACACATGGACACACACACATTCTCTCACATACACATGGACACTCACATTCTCTCACATACACATGGACACTCACATTCTCTCACATACACATGGACACACACATTCTCTCACATACACATGGACACACACATTCTCTCACATACACATGGACACACACATTCTCTCACATACACATGGACACCCACACATTCTCTCACATACACATGGACACTCACACATTCTCTCACATACACATGGACACCCACATATTCTCTCACATACACATGGACACACACATTCTCTCACATACACATGGACACCCACACATTCTCTCACATACACATGGACACTCACACATTCTCTCACATACACATGGACACCCACATATTCTCTCACATACACATGGACACTCACATTCTCTCACATACACATGGACACCCACACATTCTCTCACATACACATGGACACCCACACATTCTCTCACACCCACATGTTAGCACTCACATTCTCTCACACACACATGGACACACACATTCTCTCACATACACATGGACACTCACACATTCTCTCACATACACATGGACACTCACACATTCTCTCACATACACATGGACATCCACATTGTCTCACACACACATGGACACTCACACACACATTCTCTCACATACACATGGTCACACACACACACATTCTCACATACACATGGGCAAACACACATTCTCTTACACACACATCGACACCCACACATTCTCTCACATACACATGGACACTCACACATTCTCTCACATACACATGGACACTCACATTCTCTCACACACACATGGACACACACATTCTCTCACATACACATGGACACTCACACATTCTCTCACATACACATGGACACCCACACATTCTCTTACACACACATGGACACCCACACATTCTCTCACATACACATGGACACACATACATTCTCTCACATACACATGGACACCCACACATTCTCTCACACACACATGGACATCCACATTCTCTCACACACACATGGGCACTCACACATTATCTCACATACACATGGACACACACACACACACACATTCTCACATACACATGGGCACACACACATCCTCTTACACACACATGGACACCCACATTCTCTCACACACACATGGACACCCACATTCTCACACACACACATGTACATCCATATTCTCTCACACATCCTCTTACACACACATGGACACCCACACATTCTCTCACATACACATGGACACACATACATTTTCTCACATACACATGGACACCCACACATTCTCTCACATACACATGGAGACCAACACATTCTCTCACATACACATGGAGACCCACACATTCTCTCACATTCACATGGACACCCACACATTCTCTCACATACACATGGACACTCACACATTCTCTCACATACACATGGAGACCAACACATTCTCTCACATACACATGGACACTCACACATTCTCTCACATACACATGGACACCCACACATTCTCTCACATACACATGGACACCCACACATTCTCTCACATACACATGGACACACATACATTCTCTCACATACACATGGACACCCACACATTCTCTCACATACACATGGACACCCACACATTCTCTCACATACACATGGACACCCACACATTCTCTCACATACACATGGAGACCAACATATTCTCTCACATATACATGGACACCCACACATTCTCACATACACATGGAGACCAACACATTCTCTCACATACACATGGAGACCCATACATTCTCTCACATACACATGGAGACCAACACATTCTCTCACATACACATGGACACACACACATTCTCACATACACATGGGCACCAATACATTCTCTCATACACATGGACACACATACATTCTCTCACATACACATGGACACACATACATTCTCTCACATACACATGAACACCCACACATTCTCACATACACATGGACACCCACACATTCTCACATACACATGGACACCCACACATTCTCACATACACATGGACACCCACACATTCTCACATACACATGGACACACATACATTCTCTCACATACACATGGACACCCACACATTCTCACATACACATGGACACCCACACATTCTCACACATACACATGGACACTCACACATTCTCACATACACATGGAGACCCACACATTCTCTCACATACACATGGACACCCACACATTCTCTCACATACACATGGACACCCACACATTCTCTCACATACACATAGACACACACACATTCTCACATACACATGGGCACCCACACATTCTCACACATAACACATTCTAATACCCGCTCTCACACCCACATGTTGGAACTCACATACTCCTGGAGACACACACATGCACACACACACACACACACACAGAGATACACACACACACACACAGATACACACAACACATATTCATACATATATTCACTGTTTAACATATTAATCAAACTGTCCCCCACGCAGGGTGTGAGGACTGTATGCAGGCCTTTGACCCATGTTGTCCCACTCACAAACTGACAGCAGTCACCGACAAGATGGTCATGTCACGGGCCTGGGCTAGTGCCCCTTGCCAGATCCAGATATTCAGAATACCAGAGGATCATCTTCAGCCTGGGGACTCAAGTCAGTGTCACACAGTTTCCATTCTGTTGTTGTTGCTGCTGTTCTTGTCTCCTTGTCTTTGTTGTTTTTGCTGTAACTGCTGTTGTTGTTGCTATTATTGTTCTTGCTGTTGTTCTTGTTGCTGTTGTTGTTCTTGCTGCTGCTATTTGCTATTGTTGTTCTTGCCGTTGTTGTTGTTGTTTTTGCTATTGTTGTTCTTGTTGTTGTTGTTGTTGCTGTTGTTGTTGTTATTGCTGCTGTTGTTGTTATTGTTGTATCTGTTGTTATTGTTGCTGCTGTTGTTCTTGCTGCTGCTGTTGTTCTCGCTGTTATTGTTATTTCCGTTATGGTGTTTGTTTGTTCCTTTATGTTCTTTTTGCTGTTGTTCTTGCTGCTGCTGCTGTTGTTCTTGCTGCTCTTGTTCTAGCTGTTGTGACTGTGCAGCTTTTGTTTTTCTTGCTGCTGCTGTTCTTATGGCTGTTGTTGTTCTTGCTGTTGTTGTTGTTCATGTTGTGGTTGTTGTTCTTGCTGTTGCTGTTGTTCTTGCTGCTGTAGTTCCTACTGTTGTTGTTCTTGCTGTTGTGGTTTTTGCTGTTGCTGTGTTCTTGCTGCTAATGTTTTTGCTGCTAATGTTCCTGTTCTTGCTGCTGTTGTTCTTGTTGCTGCTGCTGCTGTTATTATTAACGATTCAGCAATATTTGTGCACACTGCACTGACAATGTAATGAGCATGGTCAGATATGGGCTACATGCCTAGACTCACTGTACGCTTCATTTCTGCAGAACTGGTGATGTTGTTTATCCTCCATCATCGCTGTATTACTCAAAACATTGGCAATACAGCTAGTGCTCGACTTACGATCTATGCAACTTACGACCATTCGACTTTACGACCACAATCACTAGCCAT
Source organism: Cepaea nemoralis (assembly GCA_014155875.1). NCBI lineage: Eukaryota > Metazoa > Mollusca > Gastropoda > Stylommatophora > Helicidae > Cepaea > Cepaea nemoralis. Next base: position 116,099 of record JACEFZ010027617.1, on the reverse strand, counting down.
ATTAGATTTCAGATTTATTTCTGCCTCATTTATCAGTCGAACGGCGTTGTCTGCAATCATCGGCGGTCGTTAACTAAGGAAAGGGAGGCATGATGCTATGATGATGCTATGCTGCTAGCCTGCGTCATCAATTTCTAAGAAATAACACTGTCACACTCAATAACCCTAGGTCCATTGACTCGCCAAAGACCTTTCTTTGGAGTGTGAAATTGAAGATGTCGAAGAGTTGCTAGACAAAGAATCCGGAGAACTTACAAATGAAGAGTTAATTGAACTGGAAGAAGAAAGAGTGGCGGAAGAAGAAAGAAGAGAAGCCAAGAAAGAAGAGGATGAGCCAGAAAGAAAGTTCACCACTAAGGGATTATCAGAAGGTTTATCTTTACTGAATAAACTTCTTATACATTTCGAAGCAATGGATCCAAACATCGAACGATTTGCAAGAATTGAACGGATGGCGCACGATGTGTTTCGTCCGTATCGTGAAATTTATGATGAAAAAAAGAAACATATAATTCAGACAAAGCTCACCATGTTTATATGAAAAAACCAACTTTGGTACCCCCAACTGCTGCCTTAGATGACGACATTAATGATCTGCAGCCAAGCGCCAGTGGCCAATAAAATGTTTTGTACATGTTTATATATTTTGATGTTAATGACAATTTGATGTGTTTTGCGATTGGGAAAATGTTTCCTATAGTATTTTCCACACCTGTATTTTGTATGTTTTGCAAATATTAAACCAGTTGTACATGTACAGTTAATGCAGTGTTTTTCTTGAACCTGACGATGTAAAAATAAGAAACAAAATGGTGTAGAGATGATACAAATGGCACAAAATGAACATCGAAAATTATGATTTATAACAATAATAAAAGAAATTTATGATATAATTTAACTTAAATATTTTTATAACATCACTTCACATTACTGTACACATAGCGTACTCAACTTATGACCAAATCATGTTATGACCGGTCTATCGGAACCGATCGTGGTGTAAGTCGAGCACTAGCTGTATATTGTTTGCATTTCATCAACAGATGTGGGTGTGCAAGCCAAACGACAAATACCAAAGTTTACCCAATTTGGTCCATTTGTTGGAGAATTAGTTGATTCCCTGGACGGTGTGACACGGAAGTTCTTCCCACTAATGGTCAGTCTTACAGCCTGGTTCATACCAGTTTTTTCATCATCTTTAGGGCAAATATGATAGCAGATACACAGCTGATAGTACCTGCTGCTGTGTTTGTCTCTTGGAAGTTATATGTATTACATTAGGCTGTGTTCATTAAAAAGAACTCATGTGTTGATTTGAATTCAAAAGTCAGTGGCGAAGGGGTTACGGACACAGTTCGTAACCCTGCATACCGCGTTCAAAACACAGCTGCGGGCAATTTGGCAACAGTTCGCCTTGCATTTAAATGAAATGGTATGGGTACCGGTCGTTCAGAAAGTAATGGCAAACTACTGAACGTAAACTTGACCAGGAATCACAAACTGCCAAAAAAATGCTGGGGTTGACTGCTACATCCTGTAAAGGATTCGCAACTAACTTTGTTTTACAATATCTCATTTAAATAATGACAAGCCTAATTTAGGATATTGATAATATTAACAGTGCTATGTGGGACGGATGTAGGAAAGATAATCATACTCAGACTACACAGGTCCGCATGGCCAAATGAATAAGAATGCATGTTCTTAAACATCCGGTGTGCTGATGCCGAGGTTAGCTGTTTAACCCCTACACTGGACAGCTGGACTAAAATGTTGACCTGTCATCCTTGACTTGGGGACGTAAATTATAAGTACCTCTGAAGTCGAAGTGGATTCGCCTGATGGCGAGGGACATTATTAACAGGGAAAGCTAATCCACACGCAAAATTCAGTCCATCATTACTAGTGTGTATGGACTATACTTGAGTTCAAAAGTGAGTGAGCGCCAAAAAAGAAATTGGCGAATGGTTTTTTCTGTTGCAACAATATGCGCTTGACCCGGCCATCAAAGATCTGTCATGAACTGACATCCTTTCTGAAACATTCATGCCCAGTCTGTCACTGTTGTCTTCGACACACATTTGTTACCGTATGCTGTCTGCATTCTTCAATAAATGTCCACTGGTCGACATCCTTCAAATGAAAGAAACTGAAGCACCTCTCTTTGAGCTTCTTTGGACGGATTTTGGATCAACCCTGCCATTTTCTCAACGGTCAGAATCAGAACCTATGCGTCATGGGATGTTAAGCACATGCTCTTTTATTCATTGGTCAGTACTTATCACATGACTATGACATGATCATATTCAACGTACACAATTACGCATGGTGCGGCACGAACGGATTTCAAGTGAACGCCCCTTGTATGTTCGCTCTATTTGAACTTTCCCTATTACCAGTGTCCCTCGCCATCAGGCAAACCCACTCCAAGTTCTAAGGTACTTGTAATTTACATTCCCAAGTAAAAAGAGAAGTCACAATTTTAGTCCAGCTGACTGGTGTAGGGGTTGAACCCGCTACCTCGTCATCAGCACACCGGATGTTTGAGGGTGACCGCTCTTATCCCTTCACCCTAGTTGACATCCATGTAGGGTACTAATGTTCTAGACCTGGAGAGTGGGTTGTTGGGACAGGGAGGGTACTATTTTTTCAATCTAGAGAGTGGGTTGTTGGGACAGGTAGGGTACAAATGCTCCAGACCTGGAGAGTGGGTTGTTGAGACAGATAGGATACTAATGTTCTAGACCTGGAGAATGGGTTGTTGGGACAGGTAAGGTACGAATGTTCTAGATCTAGAGAGTGGGTTGTTGGGACAGGTAGGGTACAAATATTCTAGACCTGGAGAGTGGGTTGTTGAATTGAATTGAACTTTATTTCAAAAGGATTACAAATTGGGCACTTAGGCCCGTCTTACATTCGGTCCTTCCAATCACTCATCTTTCATTCATCAACAGTGCATGGTACATTCACACAGGAAAAAAATGAATGTTGTAGGCATAAACAATGCATATTATCATGTTATGTGACACATCCCCTCTCTCACACCCACATCCTGCACCCACTCATACATCACCCACCTATACCCACACCCCCCCACCCATCCCCCACCCACCACATATCCCCTCCACCCCACTCACACATCCCCCCCCCCCACCAACCCAGACATCCTCACACCCACCCACACACACATCCTTCACCCACATCCCCACCCACACACATCTCCCAACCCACTTACAATACCTAAACCCACACACACTCACCCATACACACATGCTGCACCCACCCACACACATCCTGCACCAACCCACACACATCCTGCACCAACCCACACACATCCCTCTCTAACTTGCACATCACCCACACATCACCCACCCATACCCACACATCTTCCCATCCACACACACATCTCAAAACACACATTTCCCCACTCACCCACACATTTCACATCCACCCACACACCCCACCAACCATACATACATTCCCAACACACATACCCCCACACACACATACCCCGACCAACACACACACCCCCCACCAACACACACATACCCCCACCAACACACATACCCCACACCCCCTACACACGCCCCAACCCACCCACCCACCCACACACACATCCACCACCTACCAACACCCACACAAACACACCATTCCAAACACACATCCCCCTCCCACACATTCCTCACTCACCCACATTTTCCCCACCCACACATGCCCCAACCATACACTCATCTCTCCACCCACTCATCTCTGCAACCACCCACACATCCCTCACCAACCCACACATCCCACACCTCCTCACCCACCCACTCACAAATCCCCCATTACACACATCCCCCACCTGCACACATCTCCCCACCCACACACACACATCCCCACACACATACATCCCACACATATACATCCCACACATCCACCACTCACACACACTTATCCCATACTCCCACACATTCTCCCATCCACACACACACATTTCCCACCTACACACACACATCTCTCACCCCCACACACATCTCTCACCCCCACAATCCTCACATACATTCCCCATCCAGAAATTCCCACACACACACATCTCCCACCCACACACACATTCCCCACTCACACACACCTTCCCCATCCATATACACATCAGCCACACCCATCCCCCAACCCATACACACATCTCCACTCCCCCTACACACATCCCCGGACACCCATCCACATACCCCCACCCACACATCCACACACACCCCCACCCACCAATACTCATACACACATCCCTCTCCCACACACATCCCCCACTGACCCTCACACATCCCCACCCAGACACATCCTTCATCCACACACACATTCTCCCACCGACACCCAAATCTCCCAACCACACACATCTCGCAACCCACACACACATCCCACACACACATACCCCTACCCACAAACTCATCCCCAACCCAAACACAATCCTCACATCTAGACACATACATGATGCCTCACATAATCACTAAAGCTAATGTGAACAAACTCATATACACTGACGATTATCATGAGCATTCTCACAAAAATGTAAAAAATGGAGAACAAATTATGCACATACATTGTGTAACGTAAAAAATAGTGATGCAATTCAATAAGTTGATTCCTAAGATTGACATAAACATGATGTAATAAGCAGTGCACACATTTTTGTCAGTACATGTTAGAAAATCAAGTGGCAGTAAAATTGATAATATAAATGATGAGTATACCAGAAAAAACATGGAATAGCACGTCATGTGACATACATGCGCTCAACTCTCTCTCTCTCTCTTTCTTAGTTTCTTTCACACACACTAACTCTCTCGTCATATCTCCCCACCCACACACACATCCTGCACCCACCAACACTCCCCCACCCACACACTCATCCCTCAACCCACACACAACCCCCACCACCATACACCCATTCATCCACACATCCCTCACCCACCCACCCACATACACATTCCCAACCAACACAATCCCCCACCCACCAACACCCACACACTTCCACCCATCCACCCAAAGATCCTCCACCTGCACACACATCCCTCACCCACACACACACACATCCCCCACTCGCAACCCCTCCACACATACATCCCCCCACACACATCCCCCACATACACACTCACTCACACATCATCACATCTAGACACTTACATGATGCCTCACATAATCACTGAAACTAGTATGAACAAACTCCACACTTTACACACACACATACACTGACGATTGGTGTGAGCATTCTCGCAAAATTTGTAAAAAATGGAGAAAAATTGTACATATACATTGTGTAACGTAAAAATAGTGATGCAATTATACTCTCTCTCTCTCTTTTTTCTTACACACACACACACTCTCTCTCCCTCACTCACTCACTCTTGCTCACTCACTTGTTGGGACAGGTAGGGTACTAATGTTCTAGACCTGGAGAGTTGGTTGTTGGGACAGGTAGGGTACTAATGTTCTAGACCTGGAGAGTTGGTTGTTGGGACAGGTAGAGTACTAATGTTTTAAACCTGGAGAGTGGGTTGTTGGAACAAGTAGGGTACTAATGTTCTAGACCTGGAGAGTGGGTTGTTGGAACAAGTAGGGTACTAATGTTCTAGACCTGGAGAGTGGGTTGTTGGAACAAGTAGGGTACTAATGTTCTAGACCTGGAGAGTGGGTTGTTGGAACAAGTAGGGTACTAATGTTCTAGACCTGGAGAGTGGGTTGTTGGGACAGGTTGGGTACTAATGTTCTAGACCTGGAGAGTGGGTTGTTGGGACAGGTAGGGTACTAATGTTCTAGATCTAGAGAGTGGGTTGTTGGGTCAGGTAGGGTACTAATGTTCTAGACCTGAAGATTGGGTTGTTGGGACAGGTAGGGTACTAATGTTCTAGACCTGGAGAGTTGGTTGTTGGGACAGGTAGGGTACTAATGTTTTAAACCTGGAGAGTGGGTTGTTGGAACAAGTAGGGTACTAATGTTCTAGATCTGGAGAGTGGGTTGTTGGGACAGGTAGGGTACTAATGTTTTAAACCTGGAGAGTGGGTTGTTGGAACAAGTAGGGTACTAATGTTCTAGATCTGGAGAGTGGGTTGTTGGAACAAGTAGGGTACTAATGTTCTAGATCTGGAGAGTGGGTTGTTGGGACAGGTAGGGTACTAATGTTCTAGACCTGGAGAGTTGGTTGTTGGGACAGGTAGAGTACTAATGTTTTAAACCTGGAGAGTGGGTTGTTGGAACAAGTAGGGTACTAATGTTCTAGACCTGGAGAGTGGATTGTTGGGACAGGTTGGGTACTAATGTTCTAGACCTGGAGAGTGGGTTGTTGGGACAGATAGGGTACTAATGTTCTAGACCTGGAGAGTTGGTTGTTGGGACAGGTAGAGTACTAATGTTTTAAACCTGGAGAGTGGGTTGTTGGAACAAGTAGGGTACTAATGTTCTAGACCTGGAGAGTGGGTTGTTGGGACAGGTAGGGTACTAATGTTCTAGACCTGGAGAGTTGGTTGTTTGGACAGGTAGAGTACTAATGTTTTAAACCTGGAGAGTGGGTTGTTGGAACAAGTAGGGTACTAATGTTCTAGACCTGGAGAGTGGGTTGTTGGGACAGGTAGGGTACTAATGTTTCAATCTAGAGAGTGGGTTGTTGGGACAGGTAGGGTACAGATGTTCTAGACCTGGAGAGTGGGTTGTTGGGACAGGTAGGGTACTAATGTTCTAGACCTGGAGAGTGGGTTGTTGGGACAGGTAGGGTACTAATGTTCTAGACCTGGAGAGTTGGTTGTTGGGACAGGTAGAGTACTAATGTTTTAAACCTGGAGAGTGGGTTGTTGGAACAAGTAGGGTACTAATGTTCTAGACCTGGAGAGTGGATTGTTGGGACAGGTTGGGTACTAATGTTCTAGACCTGGAGAGTGGGTTGTTGGGACAGGTAGGGTACTAATGTTCTAGATCTAGAGAGTGGGTTGTTGGGTCAGGTAGGGTACTAATGTTCTAGACCTGAAGATTGGGTTGTTGGGACAGGTAGGGTACTAATGTTCTAGACCTGGAGAGTTGGTTGTTGGGACAGGTAGGGTACTAATGTTTTAAACCTGGAGAGTGGGTTGTTGGAACAAGTAGGGTACTAATGTTCTAGACCTGGAGAGTTGGTTGTTGGGACAGGTAGAGTACTAATGTTTTAAACCTGGAGAGTGGGTTGTTGGAACAAGTAGGGTACTAATGTTCTAGACCTGGAGAGTGGGTTGTTGGGACAGGTAGGGTACTAATGTTCTAGACCTGGAGAGTTGGTTGTTTGGACAGGTAGAGTACTAATGTTTTAAACCTGGAGAGTGGGTTGTTGGAACAAGTAGGGTACTAATGTTCTAGACCTGGAGAGTGGGTTGTTGGGACAGGTAGGGTACTAATGTTTCAATCTAGAGAGTGGGTTGTTGGGACATGTAGGGTACTAATGTTCTAGATCTAGAGAGTGGGTTGTTGGGTCAGGTAGGGTACTAATGTTCTAGACCTGAAGATTGGGTAGTTGATACAGATAGGGTACTAATGTTTACGTCTAGGGATTGGAAGTTGGAATGGTCAAGATACTGACCTCTCACATATGGGGGATCTGAATCAAAGCCCCCCCCCCCCTCCCCTGGAAAGGTAACCCGGCCAACACATACCTGAAGAAGTTTGATGTGTCGACCAAAAGGTGCAAATATTGCAGCTTTGCTGTAAACAGACACAATGCAATTACATCTAAAACAACATTCTTGATGAACGCACAAGAAGAAGAAAGCCCCCCACAAGATACTGACCTCTTATATATGGGGGATATGGATCAAAGCCTCCCACAAGATACAAGGCACTTTTTTTAGAGTTAAAATTAAGAAAAAACTTGATTTTCTTACTGTGTGGCATCTTTAAGGGTAACTTGACTTCTCACCTCTCAGAATAATTGGGCAGTGACTTGTGGGGTTAAACAAATGACGTTGTGCTAGTCTGTGTAATCACCAGTTCCCATGCCAGATACTGTCTGTATCTTGCACTTATTGCAGTTGGAGCAGTCGGACGGGGGTGTGAAGTATTTTGAAACCCAGGATGAGAACAGGTGCAACTGGATGATGTTTGTGCGGCCCGCCAAGACGTTCGCCGAACAAAACCTGGTAGCCTTCCAGTACAAGGAGGACATCTACTTCAGTGTGACCCGGCTGATTGAGAGCAAGCAGGAGTTAAAGGTCAGGGGTTGTTTTAGGGTGTGTTGCTTGGAGTTTCTCCCACTGGGCCTCTTCTCCTTCTCTCTCATACACTCCCTCTCTCCCATAACACAACCTCTCTCTCTCTCTCTCTCTCTCTCTCTCTTTTTCTCTCTCTCTCTCTCTCATATATTTAGTCTCTTTAAATGTGGGTGGAGGTGGATGATTGGATGTTTGTGTGAGTGGGTTATGGGTGGGTGAATGTGTGGGTGAGTATGTTTGTATAAGGGTTGGGTGGATGGATGGATGAGTGAATGATCATCACGTGCCCTGCCTGATGGTTAGGCTTTCATGTCTCTCCACAGATCTCAATCCTTGGTGTTCTGGATCAACTGTGCTGATGGTATTCCTCCATATCACTGTCTCAGTCCATCCAGCATCATTTCTCTTGGTCTGCCTCTGAATCTCCCTCCATTGATCTTTCCAGTTGTCACAATGTTCTCCAACACCTCTCTTCTTATCACATGATCAAAGAAAGCTGTTTGTCTATTTTTTTTTATTGTTGTATATAATGTTCTAGTTTCATTAGCCTCTTTCAGACAATCATTGTTGGTTACTCAAGGTATTCACAACATTCATCTCAAACCACTCATGAGTATCCATATATCAGATGATTGAATATGTGTCATATTTAACTATCTACTGCCATGTCTACCTGTCATGTGTGGTATATTTGACTATCTACAACATGTCATGTGTGGTATATTTTGACTATCTACAACCTGTCATGTATGGTATATTTGACTATCTACAACCTGTCATGTGTGGTATATTTGACTTGCTACAACCTGTCATGTGTGGTATATTTTACTATCTACAACTTGTCATGTGTGGTATATTTTACTATCTACAACCTGTCATGTGTGGTATATTTTACTATTTACAACATGTCACATGTGGTATATTTTACTATCTACAACCTCTCATGTGTGGTATATTTGACTTGCTACAACATGTCACGTGTGGTATATTTTACTATCTACAACCTGTCATGTGTGGTATATGTTACTATCTACAACCTGTCATGTGTGGTATATTTCACTATCTACAACCTACCATGTGTGGTATATTTCACTATCTACAACCTGTCATGTGTGGTATATTTCACTATCTACAACCTACCATGTGTGGTATATTTCACTATCTACAACCTGTCATGTGTGGTATATTTCACTATCTACAACCTGCCATGTGTGGTATATTTCACTATCTACAACCTGCCATGTGTGATATATTTGACTACAACCTGTCGTGTGTGGTATATTTCACTATCTACAACCTACCATGTGTGGTATATTTCACTATCTACAACCTGTCATGTGTGATATATTTGACTACAACCTGTCAAGTGTGATATATTTGACTACAACCTGTCATGTGTGGTATATGTTACTAACTACAACCTGTCATGAATATCTGCAACCTGTCCCCTATTGCATTTACCTGTACACAAGTGTGGTATATTTGACTATCTACAACCTGTCTCCTATGGTATTTACCTGTACACAGGTGTGGTATGCAGCACATTACGCAGACAGGCTCGGTTTAAAGACTCTCAGAATGACAGAAGAAGATTTACAAGGTCAGTTTTTTATCTGATCATTTTGTAAATTTCACAATTTCTGCTGATATTTTTTTATTGAAATATTTGAAGAATGTCCTCAGACACGATTTAAAATCATTATGAAATTGTTGTTTTAACAACCGATGGTGCCCGCTAGGAGGTGTTTACCGCACTGAGTGTTGAAACATTCCTGGCTGTGTCGGCATGAAAAACAACTTCTCATAAATAGCATCCGTCTGGAACTGCACTACTTTGGCCATTGTAATGTCTGACTGGCTTGAGAAAGAAGCAACATTGTAATGTCCTGACTGGCTTAGAAAGAAGCAACATTGTAATGTCTGACTGGCTTAGAAAGAGCAACATTTGTAATGTTTGACATGCTTAGAAAGAACAACATTGTAATGTCTGACTGGCTTAGAAATGAACAACATTGTAATGTCTGACTGGCTTAGTAAAGAGCAACATTGTAATTGTCTGACTGGCTTAGAAAGAACAACATTGTAATGTCCTGACCTGGCTTAGAAAGAGTGCACATTGTAATGTCTGACTGGCTTAGAAAGGACAACATTGTAATGTCTGAACTGGCTTAGAAGAACAACATTGTATGTCTGACTGGCTTAGAACAGGAACAACATTGTAATGTCTGACTGGGCTTAGAAAGAACAACATTGTAATGTTATGACTGGCTTAGAAAGAACAACCATTGTAATGTCTGACCTGGCTTAGAAAGAACAACATTGTAATGTCTGACTGGCTTAGAAAGAAACAACATGTGTAATGTCCTGACTTGCTTAGAAAGAACAACATTGTAATGTTGACTGGCCTTAGAAAGAACAACATTGTAATGTCTGACTGGCTTAGAAAGAACAACATTGTAATGTCTGACTGCTTAGAAAGAAACAACATTGTAATGTCTGACTGGCTTAGAAGAACAAACATTGTAATGTCTGACTGGCTTAGAAAGAACAACATTGTAATGTCTGACTGGCTTAGAAAGAACAACATTGTAATGGTCTGATGCTTAGAAAGAACAACATTGTAAATGTCTGTGACTCTGGCTTAGAAAGAACAACATTGTAATGTCTGACTGGCTTAGAAAGAACAACATTGTAATGTCTGACTGGCTTAGAAAGAACAACATTGTAATGTCTGACTGGCTTAGAAAGAACAAACATTGTAATGTCTGATGCTTAGAAGAACAACATTGTAATGTCTGACTCGCTTAGAAAGAACAACATTGTAATGTCTGACCTGGCTTAGAAAGAACCAAATTGTAATGTCTGACTGGCTTAGAAAGAACAACATTGTAATGTCTGACTGGCTTAGAAAGAACAACATTGTAATGTCTGACTGGCTTAGAAAGAACAACATTGTAATGTCTGACTGGCTTAGAAAGAACAACATTGTAATGTCTGACTGGCTTAGAAAGAACAACATTGTAATGTCTGACTGGCTTAGTCAGAACAACATTGTAATGTCTGACTGGCTTAGTCAGAACAACATTGTAATGTCTGACTGGCTTAGTCAGAACAACATTGTAATGTCTGACTGGCTTAGAAAGAACAACATTGTAATGTCTGACTGGCTTAGAAAGAACAACATTGTAATGTTTGATGCTTAGAAAGAACAACATTGTAATGTCTGACTGGCTTAGAAAGAACACCATTGTAATGTCTGACTGGCTTAGAAAGAACAACATTGTAATGTCTGACTGGCTTAGAAAGAACAACATTGTAATGTCTGACTGGCTTAGAAAGAACAACATTGTAATGTTTGATGCTTAGAAAGAACAACATTGTAATGTTTGATGCTTAGAAAGAACAACATTGTAATGTCTGACTGGCTTAGAAAGAACAACATTGTAATGTCTGACTGGCTTAGAAAGAACAACATTGTAATGTCTGACTGGCTTAGTCAGAACAACATTCGAAGGCTTGGTTTCTGGGTGAAGGGGCAGGGTTTGGTTGGCCAGCTCGAATGTGATACAGAACATTCAAGACACCCTAGGCAGAAACATGCTTGAGGCAGGGGAGCTGGGGAAAGATGGGGGTCTGGGGAAAGATATGGTCTGGGGAAAGATGGGGTTTGGGGAAATATGGGGTCTGAGGATAGATGGGGTCTAGTGAAAGATGAGAGTTGGTGAAGGATGGGGGTCTGGGGAAAGATATGGTCTGGAGAAAGATGGGGTTTGGTGAAAGATGAAGTTTGATGAAAGATGGGAGGTGGTGAAAGATGTGGTTTGATAAAAGATGGGGTATCATGAAATATGAGAGCTGGTGAAGGATGGGGGTCTGGGGAAAGATATGGTCTAGAGAAAGATGGGGTTTGGGGAAAGATGAGAGATGGTGGAAGATGGGAGCTAGGGAAAGATGGGAGCTGGTGAAAGATGGGAGCTGGTGATAGATGGGGAATTTCCAGCAGGCTGTTATGGGGGCAGTAATCTGTGAAGGATTTGCTATTTGATGATGATTGTAGTGTTTACATTGAGGCTATATTTGATGATGATTGTAGCATTTGCATCAAGGCTATATTTGTTTTTACTGAATGATTGCTAGGAAATTACATGCTGTAATTGTATATTTGCATTGTTTTTCCTTCTCCCATGTTGTGATGGTCATGCCTCCACACACACAGCTTTGGATGAAGAAGATTCCAAGTTTGGTTGCTTCGAATGCAGCCGCAAGTTTCGATCTTCGGCGGCACTCCAGCAGCATCTGATCTCACACGATAATGAGGATATACGGGACTTGGATGACGAAGGTGATGATGATGCTGATTTCACAGTTGAAGAGGCAGGAAGAAAAGTTGACAAGCAGAAAGGAACTTTCCTCCGGGGACAGTTAACACAGGGGAAAAAAAGGAATGTAAGTGATTGTAGGAATATTTACTTATAGCTATGAGATGGCCCCTCCTTTCAGCATTACTTATAATATGGCCTCTCCTTTCAGCATTAGCTATTGGTTGGCCTCTTTTTTCAGCATTAGCTATGAGATGGTCCCTCCTTTCACTATTAATCCCCCCTATTAATCCACTGGAGCCCTACGCGTGTCAGTCTTTAAGCAAGGACACAGAATCAGATCAGTACATTTAATTAGTTTAATAGTTTAATATTGTCATAGTGTGTTTCATGTAGGTTTGTGTTGGTTTGTATTTGTTTGTCCTGTGCTGACAAAGGCTTTGGCCGCAACGTCCAATTTGTCTCTTGTAGTCGTGTTTTAGTAAAGCTCACAATCTACTTCTCGTTTTTTTGGGGTGATTCATTCCTCCTTTCACTATAACTATAAGATTACCCCTCCTTTCACAATAAACTATGAGATTGTCCCTCTTTTCACCATAAACTATGAGATTGTCCCTCCTTTCACCATAAACTATGAGATCGCCCCTCCAATCACAATAACTATGAGATTTACTCCTCCTTTCACAATAAACTATGAGATTGTCCCTCCTTTCACCATAAACTATGAGATTGTCCCTCCTTTCACCATAAACTATGAAATCGCCCCTCCAAACACAATAACTATGAGATTTACTCCTCCTTTCACAATAAACTTTGAGATTGTCCCTCCTTTCACCATAAACTATAAGATTGTCCCTCCTTTCACCATAAACTATGAGATTGTCCCTCCTTTCACCATAAACTATGAGATCGCCCCTCCAATCACAATAACTATGAGATTTACTCCTCCTTTCACAATAAACTATGAGATTGTCCCTCCTGTCACCACAGACTATGAGATTGCCCCTCCTTTCTGCATGTGGTAAATTTCTCTTGTGAAAATGTAATGCTCTTGTTTGTATATAGCATCTGTTAACATATATGTTTGTCTACATGTTTGTCTGTGTGCCTGCCTGCACATCTATCTGCTGTCTGATTGTCTTTTCATCTTTTAGCATGTCTGTCTGTCTGTCTGTCTGTCTGCCTGTCTGTCTGCCTGTCTGCCTGTCTGCCTGCCTGCCTGTCTGTCTGTCTGCCTGCCTGCCTGCCTGCCTGCCTGCCTGCCTGCCTGCCTGCCTGCCTGCCTGCCTGTCTGTCTGTCTGTCTGTCTGTCTGATTATCTCTCTTGCATTGGTAGACTCGTCTGCCTGCATTCATGTTTGCTATCTATCCACCCATGTGTATGCATGTCTGGTCAGCTGATCTGTTTACCAGTCTGTCTGCAGGATTCCTGTCTTGTCTGCCCATCCACAAGCCATTCTGCCCATTTCTCAAAGTATCCAGCCTCCTCTCTTGTAGTTGCACATTTTAAATGAACAATGAGTTATAACAAACTTGCTATAAATGATTCCAGTGTTTGAATGTGTCCACAGACAAGCATCGACCTGGGCAACTACCAGTGGAAGAAAAAGTCAACAAGCATCTACATCAGCAAGTAGGTCACAGTTTGTGCATTTGTTTGGCTGATCTGTGTGGGATAGACTTGTGTCCAATCTTCCATCTACCTCCATTGACTGTTCTGTGTGGGATGGATCTGCATCCAGTCTTCCATCTTCCTGCATTGATTGTTCTGTTTTGTGATTGTGTGATAACTACAGAACACTGTATATATTGATATGTGATAACTACAGAACATTGCAGATATTGATGTGTGATAACTACATGACACTAAGTATTAGTTAATTAGTCTTTCCTCTTGAGCCTAAGGCGGCGCATAGGGCAGAAGTCCTGTCTCTCCATGCTTGGCGGTTCGCTGCTACCTGTTGTAGATCTTGGATATTTACTTGGCATTGAATGAGCCTTCTCTAATGATGGTTCTACGCAGGGTCTCTCTTGGTCTTCCCCGTTTTCTTTTCCCTATTGGTGACCATATGAGGGCTTGGTAGGGGAGTCTTGACTTGTCCATTCTGAGTACATGGCCGATGTAGTTCCAACGGCGTCTTCTTATGAAATTGGATACTGTATCTTGCTTAGTCTCTTGTCTTATTTGTGAATTGGTTCTGAAGTCTGTCCAGTGGATGTTTAGAAGTCTTCTAAGACATTTGTTCTCAAAATTGTCTAATTTTTTATCTAAAGCTACCGTTGATTTCCAACTTTCACATCCATACGTTAACACTGGAATCACACAAGAGTTGAAGATTTTAAGTTTTGTGTGTTTGCTGAGTGTCTTTGACTTCCAGATGTTTGACAGTTTATTGAAGGCACTAGATGCCAGTGCGATTCTAGATGATATTTCTGGTGTTGAGTCCCCTGTAGATGTCATTTTGCTTCCTAGGTATGTGAAGCTGTTGACTTTTTCAAGAACGTAGCTGTTCAATTTGGTGTCATCTGAACTGTTGGTAAGATCAATAGTCTTTGTTTTTGTGGTGTTAATTTGGAGACCAATTTGCCCTGAAACATTTTGGAGGTGGTTTATTTTCTCTTGGGCATCCGGGTGCGTTGAACTCAAAAGCACTATGTCGTCAGCAAAGTCCAGGTCTTCTAGAATTTTGTCAACCCAATGGATACCCATATTTGTGTTGTTTGTGCATTTGCGCATGACCCAATCGATAGCTATTCCAAAAAGCATCGGTGATAAGACACAACCCTGTTTCACTCCTGTTTCGACTGAGAACCAGAGTTGCCTGTTTCTGTTCTTACGCAGCAACGTGTTTCTTTGTAGAAAGATTTTATGACGTTGGTATATTTGGTAGGAAAACCATAGATGTTAAGTAGATTCCAAAGTGAAGGACGGTGGATACTGTCGAAGGCTTTTTGAAAGTCGACAAAGTTGGTGATTAATTTCGACTGGAATTCTACGGAGTCTTCAATGATTATTCTGAGGGTGAAAATGTGGTCTATGCATGACCGTTTTGGTCTGAAGCCTGCTTGTTCTTCTCTGAGCCTTTCATCTATCGCCTAAATGGAGGAGCGGGAGTGTACATAGAATACCCAAATAATACTAGGGACACAGCCAGAGTACCGACAGGAAAGTACTGCCATAACTATGATGCCGAAATTGAGGCAATCAAGATAGCAACAGAGAAATTACTAAATAACAGCAATGGTACACAACCTGTGGTGCTACTAACAGATGCAAAATCAGTACTTGAGGCGCTCCTCTCTGGGAAATTGCCAGTACTAAGGACACTACTTTCTGAACTTAGCAGTCAGCATAAAGTCACCATACAGTGGATACCATCCCACTGTGGAGTACCCGGAAACGACAGAGCTGATCAATTGGCTAAGGAAGGAGCCAAAGAAGAACAGCCTGATGTGCCCGTTACATACCACCAAAAGAAAAGAATGATCAAATCAGTCAGAAAGCCACCAAAACCTGCTCAAGATGACTACCACGTTATGGACAGACCAGAACAAGTCATTATTCTGCGCCTCAGAACAGGACACAATAGATTACGCAACCACATGTATACAAAATTCAAGATTGGTGAAACAGCCATGTGCACATGTGGATTGGCGTCGCAGACAGCAGAGCACATACTCCAAGACTGCCCAAAATATAACATATCTAGGCAAACCTTCTGGCCTAGAGAGACGACAGTGGAAGATAAACTCTATGGACCACTGTGTGAACTGAAAAAAACAGTTCGATTCATGCAAGAGACGACATTGCAGATATAGACATATTTCAAGCGAACGAAAGAAGAAGATCTATCGCATTTTTCAATCTCTCAAGTAACATGCTACAAAAAAGTTTTCCTGGTACTGACAATAGAGTGATACCACGCCAATTATTGCAATCAGACATATCGCCCTTTTTGGGCAGTTTGAAAATTACACCATCTTTCCACTGTTGTGGTGGGGATTCGCTTTGACAGATTTCATTGATCAGCTGTAACAAACGTTGTAAGGTGTTCTCATCTGCTGCTTTGAGCATTTCTCCTGAGATTTCATCTTCACCAACAGCTTTGTTGTTCTTCAATTTTTTGATGGCTGCTTTAATCTAAGTATTGAAGTGTGATAACTACAGGACACTGTACATACTGATATGTGATTATTACAGAACACTATAGATTTTAATGTGTGATTGTGAGATAAATACAGGACGCTGTAGATATTGATGTGTGATAACACAGAATGTCAATGGGGAGAACCGTTGAGGCCACTAAGACATTACATAAATAAACACACATAGTATTCTTTGGCGCTCACAGAAAGAGAAGAAGGAAATAGAGACTAGACGACGCACTAGACAACATAAAATTTGAAAGCTATAGTTACTGGCCGGGATCGAACCTGTCGCCTCCAAATGACGACGGCGCCTTGCTGCAGGAACAAGTGTACTTCGATGCACTACCAACTAGTCACTCCAAAAAAAGTGTCTTCATTGGTCATGTCTATCATACACATGAACCTAACAAGTATGGAATAGGGACAGAATTCGTATGAAACCATTGAGATAGTACCATAGGTCTCATAATGTATATTAAACCGGCATAGGTCAAATAACAAACACACAAACACATCAGACCGTAATGCTGTTGTCGAGTATATGTGAACAAACATTTAAAGAAGAGAAATGATTGGTCGGTTCTAATGCTGTACACGTAAACACAAGAAATCAATGGGGAGAACCGTTGAGGCCATCAAGACAATTACATAAACAAACACACGTAGTATTATTTGTAATGAACACAGAATGTAGAGATTGATGTGTGATGAACACAGGATGTAGATATTGATGAGTGATGAATACAGAACACTGTAGATATTAATATGTGATTAAAACAGGAAGTAGATATTGATATGTGATGAACACAGGATGTTGATATTGATGTGTGATGAACACAGGACACTAGATATTGATATGTGATGAACACAGAATGTAGATATTGATGTGTGATGAACACAAGGCATAGATATTGATATGTGATGAACACAGAATGTAGATATTGATGTGTGATGAACACAAGACATAGATATTGATGTGTGATGAACACAGGACACTGTAGATATTGATGTGTAATGAACACAGAATGTATATATTGATGTGTGATAAACACAGGATGTAGATATTGATCTGTGATTATGTGATGAACACAGAACACTGTAGATATTGTTGTGTGATGAACACATGACACTGGATATTGATGTGTGATAAACATAGGATGTAGATATTGATCTGTGATTGTGTGATGAACACAGAACACTGTAGATATTGTTGTGTGATGAACACATGACACTGGATATTGATGTGTGATAAACACAGGATGTAGATATTGATCTGTGATTGTGTGATGAACACAGAACACTGTAGATATTGTTGTGTGATGAACACATGACACTGGATATTGATGTGTGATAAACACAGGATGTAGATATTGATGTGTGATTGTGTGATGAACACAGGACACTGTAAATATTGATGTGTGATGAACACAGGATGTAGATATTAATGTGTGATGAACACAAGACATAGATATTGATGTGTGATGAACACAGGACACTGTAGATATTGATGTGTAATGAACACAGAATGTATATATTGATGTGTGATAAACACAGGATGTAGATATTGATCTGTGATTATGTGATGAACACAGAACACTGTAGATATTGTTGTGTGATGAACACATGACACTGGATATTGATGTGTGATAAACATAGGATGTAGATATTGATCTGTGATTGTGTGATGAACACAGAACACTGTAGATATTGTTGTGTGATGAACACATGACACTGGATATTGATGTGTGATAAACACAGGATGTAGATATTGATCTGTGATTGTGTGATGAACACAGAACACTGTAGATATTGTTGTGTGATGAACACATGACACTGGATATTGATGTGTGATAAACACAGGATGTAGATATTGATGTGTGATTGTGTGATGAACACAGGACACTGTAAATATTGATGTGTGATGAACACAGGATGTAGATATTAATGTGTGATGAACACAGGATGTAGATATTGATGTGTGATAAACACAGGATGTAGATATTGATGTGTGATTGTGTGATGAACACAGGACACTAAAGAAGTACAAGAAAAGACAGTGCTCAGAGAAAGTGCTGCAGAGCATGAAGAGCATGTACAAGAAGCAAGGACGGGTGTCCGGAGGCAACACCTGGATGTGCACCCACTGCGGCCTGACCTTTGACAACTCCTCTCTGCTCAATCTGCACACATTGACTCACGCCGCTGAAGACCTGGGCATGGATGAGATCAAGAAGCTGGCCGGGGATCAGAATGGAGAGGTTAGTGTTTACATATCTCAATATTAACCGAATTTACTTTGTTGTTGTCTTCAAAACCCATTGCTCACTTGCTAGGGATTGGCTATGACCTTTAGTGCCATCCTGGCATGCAAGCAACATGCTCATTTCCAGCATGCATCTGGGTGGTGAGTTCATGGCTTTGGTGCTGCTTGTCTACCAGCATTGTGGGGAGTTGCCGCAACGAGATTACAGTTTGATAGCTTGCAATGTTTGAGTTGTCTGCAGGCTTCATCACAACAAAGATGATGATCTCTCCTCTCTTTCTTAGCCAAACTAGTGTCTGCCCAGGATGACCCACAGATTAGTGACTGCCCAGGATGTACCACAGACCTGTGTCTGTCCATTTTATCCCACAGACTAGTGTCTGCCCATTTTATCCCACAGACTAGTGTCTGCCCAGGATGTCCCACAGACTAGTATCTGCCCAGGATGTCCCACAGACTAGTGTCTGCCCAGGATTTCCCACAGACTAGTGTCTGCCCAGGATATCCCACAGACTAGTGACTGCCCAGGATGTCCCACAGACTAGTGTCTGCCTAGGATGTCCCACAGACTAGTGTCTGCCCAGGATGTCCCACAAACTAGTTTCTGCCCAGGATGTCCCACAGATTAGTGTCTGCCCAGGATGTCTCACAGACTAATGACTGCCCAGGATGTCCCACAGACTAGTGTCTGCCCAGGATGTCCCATAGACTAGTGTCTGCCCAGGATGTCTCACAGACTAGTGTCTCCCTAGAATGACCCACATACTCACCAACAACAAACCCACACACCCACCAAACAACTACCCACCAAACAGCAAACCACTCACCCACCAAACTAAAAGCCAAATAACACCCACTCATCAAAAACCTACTTCCAACCAAAACCAAACTACCAACTAAAGAAGCATTTAAATTGCATTTATTCTTTCACACCAAAAATACAACTGTACGTGAATACTTTAAGGCAATATGTTGCAAGCATCTGGCTGTTTTAATTGTCTCCTCTATCACAAACAAATCTCCTCAGATTGTGCAGTCAGGAGTGAGCCTGTCTGTCGGGAGTGAGGGTGATGTCAGTGACCCCAACCTGGCAGGGATCATTAGTCTCAGCACCCCCATGGTGGCCTGCCCCAAGTGCGGGGTAATCTTCAACGACCAGCGCAACCTCATGGAGCACGTGGCAACACACGGCCACAAGCGGGAGACCGGTTATGTATGTACACACAGTCTGTTTAGTCATAGTTTATGTATGTACACACAGTTTGTTTAGTCATAGTTTATGTATGTACACAGTCTGTTTAGTCGTAGTTTATGTATGTACACACAGTCTGTTTAGTCATAGTTTATGTATGTGTACACAGTTTGTTTAGTCATAGTTTAAGTATGTATACACAGTCTGTTTAGTAATAGTTTATGTATGTACATGCACAGTTTGTTTAGTCATAGTTTATGTATGTACACACAGTTTGTTTAGTCATAGTTTATGTATGTGCACACAGTCTGTTTAGTCATAGTTTATGTATGTTCACACGGTCAGTTTAGTCATAGTTTTGTATGTACACACATTTTGTTTAGTCATAGTTTATGTATGTACACACAGTTTGTTTAGTCATAGTTTATGTATGTACACACAGTTTGTTTAGTCATAGTTTATGTATGTACACACAGTTTGTTTAGTCACAGTTTATATATGTAAACAGTTTGTTTACTCATAGTTTATGTATGTACAGTTTGTTTAGTCATAGTTTATGTATGTACACACAATTTTTTTAGTCATAGTTTAAGTATGTACACAGCCTGTTTAGTCATAGTTTATGTATGTACACAGTCTGTTTAGTCATAGTTTATGTATTGTCACAGTCTGTGTAGTCATAGTTTATGTATATACACACAGTTTGTTTAGTCATAGTTTATGTATGTACGGTTTGTTTAGTCGTAGTTTTTGTATGTACACAGTCTGTTTAGTTGTAGTTTATGTATGTGCACACAGTTTGTTTAGTCATAGTTTATGTATGTACACACAGTCTGTTTAGTCATAGTTTATGTGTGTGCACACAGTCTGTTTAGTCATAGTTTATGTATGGACACAGTCTGTTTAGTCATAGTTTATGTATTGTCACAGTCTGTGTAGTCATAGTTTATGTATGTACACACAGTTTGTTTAGTCATAGTTTATGTATGTACAGTTTGTTTAGTCGTAGTTTTTGTATGTACACAGTCTGTTTAGTTGTAGTTTATGTATGTACACACAGTCTGTTTAGTTGTAGTTTATGTATGTATACACAGTCTGTTTAGTCGTAGTTTATGTATGCACACAGTCTGTTTAGTCCTAGTTTATGTATGGACACAGTATGTTTTGTCATAGTTTATGTATGTGCACACAGTTTGTTTTGTCATAGTTTATGTATGTACACAGAAGGAGTATGCTTAGTAAGGTGGAGAAAGGAATGTTTCGTGTAGAATGGCTCATCTCTCTTCAGATGTCACAGTTTGTGAGAATTGTATGAATTTTTGCCCTGGCCATGCGGGAGTGCGGGAGGAATGAACAGGCTGATAGGCTGGCAGGGAATGCACCTCTTGGTGGTAGATTGCCTATGGACAAGGGAGAGATGGTCAAGCACCTGTGGGACCAGGTGGAGAAGGTGGGAAACAGATTGAGAACCCGTATGTGGAAAGAATGATATTGTGGGGTCTCGGCAGGGGTTCTGGCAGAATCTCAAAACTGAGAGGGAAGACCAGGAGAACTTTCAATCAGATAGCGGTGGGAACGATTAGTAGTATGACTCTTTGCTGGTAGTTGAACAAGAGGATGGAGCGCACATGGGAATGTCTTGTGTGCAGTGATGATGAGGATGGAGCGCGCATGGGAATGTCTTGTGTGCAGTGATGAGAGGATGGAGCGCACATGGGAATGTCTTGTGTGCAGTGATGATGAGGATGGAGCGCGCATGGGAATGTCTTGTGTGCAGTGATGAGAGGATGGAGCGCACATGGGAATGTCTTGTGTGCAGTGATGATGAGGATGGAGCGCGCATGGGAATGTCTTGTGTGCAGTGATGAGAGGATGGAGCGCACATGGGAATGTCTTGTGTGCAGTGATGTTTGTTCTTAGCTCAACTAACTTTACTCTGAAATTCTCACTCAGTCTCACTTTATTCTGATGTTCTCCAACTTAATTAGAACTAACTGTCCCTTGGTCCCACTTGCTCTCACATTTTACTTTGATCACTGTCACTGTCACTTTGTCCCACTTAGTTTTGTTTTGTCCCACTTTGCTTTAGTTGGTCTTATGTAAATTCATGTTGTCCCACTTAGTCAGTTAGTTAGTTAGTCTTTCCTCTTGAGCCTAAGGCGGCACATAGGGCAGAAGTACTGTCTCTCCATGCTTGGCGGTTCGCTGCTACCTGTTGTAGATCTTGGATATTTACTTGGCCATTGAATGAGCCTTCTCTAATGATGGTTCTACGCAGGGTCTCTCTTGGTCTTCCCCGTTTTCTTTTCCCTACTGGTGACCATATGAGGGCTTGATAGGGGTATGTTGTCCCACTGTGTTCCACATAATCCAAGTTTGTACCACGTTGTACTACTTTGATCTTACTATGCCCCTTTTATTTATACTAATTCCAGTATCCACTTTGTGCTACCCACTCCCACTTTTGTGACACCCAGAACCACTTTGTGCTACGCTGTCCCACTTTGAGTCACTCAGATCCAATTTGTGCCACTATGTCCCACTTACTCATTGCCATGCAATCCTAGCTGTCCCTACTCACTGACTTGAGGAGATCTGCTAACTTGAGGAGACCTGCTAACTTGAGGAGACCTGCTAACTTGAGGAGACCTACTAACTTGAGGAGACTTACTGACTTGTGGAGACCTGCTAACTTGTGGAGACCTACTGACTTGAGGAGACCTACTAACTTGAGGAGACCTACTAACTTGTGGAGACCTACTGACTTGTGGAGACCTACTGACTTGTGGAAACCTACTGACTTGAGGAGACCTGCTGACTTGAGGAGACCTGCTAACTTGAGGAGATCTGCTAACTTGTGGAGACCTACTGACTTGTGGAGACCTACTGACTTGAGGAGACCTACTGACTTGTGGAGACCTACTGACTTGAGGAGACCGGCTAACTTGAGGATACCTACTGACTTGAGGATACCTACTGACTTGTGGAGACCTACTGACTTGAGGAGACCTGCTAACTTGAGGAGACCTACTGACTTGAGGAGACCTGCTAACTTGAGGAGACCTACTGACTTGTGGATACCTACTGACTTGTGGATACCTGCTGACTTGTGGAGACCTGCTAACTTTTGGAGACCTACTAACTTATGGAGATCTACTGACTTGTGGAAACCTACTGACTTGTGGAGACCTGCTAACTTGAGGAGACCTACTGACTTGTGGAGACCTGCTAACTTGAGGAGACCTACTGACTTGTGGAGACCTGCTAACTTGAGGAGACCTACTGACTTGTGGAGACCAACTGCCTTGTGGAGACTTAGAAAATGTAGCATTAATGTCAAACTAGTGCTACTGTAAGAATCAAATCAATAGAGAGAGCCCACAACAATTACAAATAAACCACAAACATTTATTAAGTGGTGCCTGTGAGAACAGGAGGGCTATAATGGTTTAATAGAACCACCAACGTGAAGTTCATGTAGAGAACTAAACAAATATCAGTGAACCAATAGTTGAAGAAAGGATGCTGGCACTGGGTAGGACACACATTGAGACAACGTGAGAATTGTATAACTGAAAAGATCTTTGTCTAGAACCCACAGGGCAAAGGAACGAATGAACAAACAAACTTTATTTTCTAAGGGTTAAGAATTGGGCACATAGGCCCGTCTAACATGCTGCCCTTCTTCTCTCTTTCCTCTCATACATTATTTCATTTAACATTAGAGGGAAATCTGAAAACAGAGAGAAATGAATTAGAGATAGGGTTGAATAACAGGGAGAGGACATTGACAGGGGATGGCAGAAGACAGGATGGCTTGGAGTCAGTCAGTTGAGGGTCTATTCATCAGTGGGGAAGAAAGAGCAGAAGAAGAAAAGGGGTCTTTATGCATGCTGGTCATAATGAGGTGAGGTGACCAGTTGCTTTCTCAGGGAAATCTGTGGTACCCATGTTATGAGAGTAGGTCAATCCCATGTTATGAGAGTAGGTCAGTCCCATGTTATGAGAGTAGGTCAATCCCATGTTATGAGAGTAGGTCAATCCCATGTTATGAGAGTAGGTCAGTCCCATGTTATGAGAGTAGGTCAGTCCCATATTATTATAGTAGGTCAGTCCCATGTTATGAGAGTAGGTCAGTCCCATGTTATGAGAGTAGGTCAGTCCCATGTTATGAGAGTAGGTCAGTCCTATGTTATGAGAGTAGGTCAATCCCATGTTATGAGAGTAGGTCAGTCCTATGTTATGAGAGTAGGTCAATCCCATATCCACCCTGGTTGTTACAGATACTCCTGTCCTGCCACTGCTGCAGATTGAAGTCTGGGCTGTGTGGTTGTATAGCTAACACACTACCTACCATACCACTGCTGCTAACACTTATGTGTACTTGAATGTGCCTCTGCAGCTGCCAAAGAAGGAGAAGACCTTTTTCTGCAGCAAGTGCACCAAGTCTTTCGTCTCTGAGGAGAAGCTGCTGAAGCACCAGATGGTTCATGGGGATGATGCCAACAAGCCTTTAGAGGTCAGTTTTTTGGGTTTGTTTCTTCTTGCTGGTGGTTGTAGCGGCAGCAGGGTTCTGGTGCTGTTATTGGTGTTAGTTGTGTTGTTGCTAATGGTGCTGTTCAAGGTGTTGTTTTGTTGTTGTTGTTGTCACTTTTACTGTTGTAATTGTCTGATTGGATGTTACTGTCAATCGATGTTAATGCCAATCTGATTAATGTTACAAAAACTCTACATGTTCCAATCTGACGGATGTTACTGTCAGTCAGAGTGATGTTTCTGTCAATCTGATTGATGTTACTATCTGATAGATGTAAGTCTGAGTGATGTTACAAAAAACTCACATTTGTCAGTCAGCTGATACCCATGTCTATGATGTTACTGTCAGTCAGCTGATACCCTTGTCTGTGATGTTACTGTCAGTTAGCTGATACCCATGTCTATGATGTTACTGTCAGTCAGCTGATATCCTTGTCTGTGATGTTACTGTCAGTCAGCTGATACCCTTGTCTGCGATGTTACTGTCAGTCAGCTGATACCCATGTCTATGATGTTACTGTTAGTCAGCTGATACCCTTGTCTGTGATGTTACTGTCAGTCAGCTGATACCCTTGTCTGCGATGTTACTGTCAGTCAGCTGATACCCATGTCTATGATGTTACTGTTAGTCAGCTGATACCCTTGTCTGTGATGTTACTGTCAGTCAGCTGATACCCATGTCTGTGATGTTACTGTCAGTCAGCTGATACCCTTGTCTGCGATGTTACTGTCAGTCAGCTGATACCCATGTCTATGATGTTACTGTTAGTCAGCTGATACCCTTGTCTGTGATGTTACTGTCAGTCAGCTGATACCCATGTCTATGATGTTACTGTTAGTCAGCTGATACCCTTGTCTGTGATGTTACTGTCAGTCAGCTGATACCCATGTCTGTGATGTTACTGTCAGTCAGCTGATACCCTTGTCTGTGATGTTACTGTCAGTCAGCTGATACCCTTGTCTGTGATGTTACTGTCAGTCAGCTGATACCCTTGTCTGTGATGTTACTGTCAGTCAGCTGATACCCTTGTCTGTGATCCATGGCCTTTGCAGACTGTTGCCATCAACTCTTGTGTTGATTTTCTATGGAATGGTACGTTCAGTAGTTTGCCATGTCTTTCTAAATGTCTAAATGAGAAGTCCACTTTGAAATTCAACTGACTGGTATGTGGAATAAACCCTCTATCCCACCGTCAGTGCACAGAATATTTAAGCACGAGCATGTCAAGCCTCTCAGCCAAGCTAAACTCATGTCTTTGATTATAATCACCAAAAACAGAAAGTGGAGTTTGTCAGCTTTCTAGAAAATAATTAATAAATAACTTTTCCTGAGGCAGTTTCCTGCCAGGGCCTGTGATATTATAGCACCATCACACTTTATATAGCTGAAAGCACCGAGGAATAGCTGGCCAATCCAGAAAATAAAATAGAATTATCAAATCAGTCAGAAAGCCACCAACGCCAACTCAAGACGATTACCACTATATGGAAGACCAAAAAAAGTCATTATTCTGCGCCTCAGAACAGGACACAACAGATTACACAACTGCATGTATACAAAATTCAAGATTGGTGAATCAGCCGTGTGCACATGTGGATTGACATCGCAGACAGCAGAGCACATACTCCAAGACTGCCCAAAATACATCATATCTAGGCAAACCTTCTGTCCTGGAGACATAACATGGAAGATAAACTCTATGGACCACTGAGTGAATTAAAAAAGACAAAGATGTTTATACAAGAGAAAACATTGCAGACATCGACACATTTCAAGTGAACAAAAGAAGAAGCAGATGGCCAATCTTTCCTTCACTTTTGCAAGTAATGAGACCCTCGCCTGACCTTGCTCTTGGCATTATTACCTTAGTTTGCTATCAACTTTGCTAAGTTGCCCACGGCTTTACAAGAACACAATACAACTACCGTGTTTCCCCGAAAATAAGACCTACCCCTAAAATAAGCCCTAGTTAAGATCGTCAGCTAGAATGAGAGACTTTTTGCCGAATGGCCAGTTGGAGTCGGGATTTGGAGAGTTATGACGATGTTTCAGAATAAGATGACATGGCTGCATTTGAATAAATGTAGAATTTTGTACATGAATAAATGTAGATTTTTGCATCTGAAAAAAACAATATAAGACAATCCCCAAAAATTAGCCCAAGTGTATTTTTTAAGCTAAAATTAATATAAGACCCAGTCTTATTTTCAGAGAAACACGGTACATTAAACAAATTACTGAATAAGTTGCATCACGAGCCTGATTGATGTTGAAAAAAAAGTGTGTCAATTTGCCGATTTCAGTGTCCCATCTGTCTGAAGCGGGTGATGAACAACTCGGCCATGGCCTGCCACATGAAGACCCACAGTGACAGGAAATACTACGACTGCCCGGTGTGTGGCCAGGACTTTGACATGGTGGCTCACCTGAAGGAGCATTCAGTCAAGCACATGGATGAGCTGGGCCACTTCCCCTGCACCAGCTGCAGCAAGTCCTTCGAGGACTTCAGCGGCCTCAAGAAGCACGTTAAAACCTTTCACTCGGACCGGGAGTTTCACTGTCCAGAATGTGGCAAGGTTGGTCAGCTGATCCTCTCATTTCCCTTCCTTCCTTCCTGCCTGCCTGCCTTCTTTCCTTTCTTCTCCTTCCTTCTCCTTCGTTCCTGCTTTTGGATGTAAAGGAAAATACAAAATGAGACTATGATTCTGTATATGTATCAAAAATACATACACACACACACGTACCCATACACATGTATCCACACACACACATACCCAAACACACACATACCCATACACACACACATACCCAAACACACACATACCCAGACAAGACCTTGTGGTCTAGTGTATTTGGCACACACAAGCATACGTTTGCACGCACACACACACCCACAGAGAGAGAGAGAGAGAGATAGTAGATATGCCACTTGATCCTCTTCTACCACACAGCTGAGAAAAAAATATCAACCCTGATGTCATATTATTATTATTATTATTTTTTAATTTAAGGACCATTTTTTAATGCCATGAGGCCTATTGGGTATATTGTACGAATGCCATATTTGACACTGGAAGGCTGATGTGGTTAGTGCAGCACTGGTTGCCTCCACATCCCACAATATATTCTGGTACGCATATTAGGCTGTACCCACCTGGGTTAGTACCGCACTGGTTGCCTCCACTTCCCACAATATATTCTGGTACGCATATTAGGCTGTACCCACCTGGAAGCCCAGGTAAGTTTAAACAAAATACCTGTCTGGATGGAGATTGGAACCCAAGACAACCAAGCAGGCAGGCATTCTAGCCATTGTGTGATGGCCAGTGCCACGGGCATGTTGCTACAATTGGTACACCTGTGTCCCGACGCCGTTTTCTGTGATGTGACAGCATCATCACATTATGTAGGGCTGGATGTAGGCAGGAATAGCTGGGCAGTCTGTCTTTCACTTTTGCAAGTGATGAGTCCTAGCAACAGACCTGCTCATGACATTATCAGGCAGTTCGCTGTGAAAGTTTGCTAATGCAACTGCTGGTAATAGTGTTGTACTGGTTATAATTGGATTGCAAAAACAGAAAAAACAAGTGGACAAAAGAAAATTAACAATTTTGTAAGTTTCCTCACAAACTCTGGCATCCGGATATGGGTACTTGTAAATATCAAACAACACCCCCCCCCCCCCCCCCCACCATAAGGGAGGTTGGGCTTTAAGTGTTATATAAATAACTGGGACATTGTGGTCCATAGTACATGGGACAGAATGAGTTAAAGTTAGAAGAGTCATTGAGAGGTTGATGTGACATTTGGGTGGGGCAGAAAGGATTAAAGTTAGAACAGTCATTGTGTGGGTTGATGTGACATTTGGGTGGGACAGAAAGGGTTAAAGTAAGAACAGTCATTGAATTCATGTGACATTTGGGTGGGACAGAAAGGGTTAAAGTAAGAACAGTCATTGAGTGGGTTGATGTGACATTTGGGTGGGACAGAAAGGGTTAAAGTAAGAACAGTCATTGAATTCATGTGACATTTGGGTGGGACAGAAAGGTTAAAGTAAGAACAGTCATTGAGTGGGTTGATGTGACATTTGGGTGGGACAGAAAGGGTTAAAGTAAGAACATTCATTGAGTCATTGATGTGACATTTGGGTGGGACAGAAAGGGTTAAAGTAAGAACAGTCATTGAGTGGGTTGATGTGACATTTGGGTGGGACAGAAAGGGTTAAAGTAAGAACAGTCATTGAGTGGGTTGATGTGACATTTGGGTGGGACAGAAAGGGTTAAAGTAAGAACATTCATTGAGTCGTTGATGTGACATTTCGGTGAGACAGAAAGGGTTAAAGTAAGAACAGTCATTGAGTGGGTTGAAGTGACATTTTGGTTGGAGGGACATGAAAGTGTGTAAGGTAGGAGACCTGGCAATGGCTCATGGTGATATTGAGTATGTCCTTTGATCTCATCATCGTGCGTCATGCAGATAAAACAGTCATGTTTCGCAATCTCACACCAGAGTCGTGGATCAATTGTGTGTTCTTGTCTCAACCATGCCACATGGCTAAGCCATCCCGGTAACCACTTCTCTGTCTCCTCCCGTATCTTTCCCCCTCAGTCTTGCCAACTGTCACCAAGTACTCTATATCTGTTCAGAACATTCTATGTGTGCTGCTTTCAATTGTGTAAATGTGTGTCCTTCCCCAGCCATTCCCGAGGATGGACAAACTCCGCTTGCACATGCTGCGACACACCAACCACAAGGAGTTCATGTGTGAAACGTGCGGCCGGCAGTTCAAGCGCAAGGACAAGCTCAAGGAGCACATGAAGAGGATGCATTCCAAGGAGAGGATGGAGCAGCAGCTGTCGGCCAGACAACAGCAGAGCAGCTTCAAGCACGTGGGCAAGTTCACACCCAAGGTAAGGGAGAGAAACCTGCACAAACACCTTCCTTAATGTCTGATTACTCCTCTTTGTTATTGTCTTCATTGTTCTTGGTTTTTTATATTGTTGTTTTTGTTGTCTTATTTTATTATTGTCCTCATTGTTCTGGTATTATTGTTATTGTCTTATTTTATTGTCCTCTTTGTCCTAGTATTATTATTATTCCTACTGTTTTCTCCTTTTGCAAATGTCATGTCCCTGACATTAGAGATAATGAGATCCTCATGTATATGCCTTGTCTGGAACTATATTGTCATAAGTTGACAGTGACAATTTTGTAGTAGTGGTGGTGGTGGTCGTGGTGGTAGTAGTAGTAGTAATAATAGTAGTAGTAGTAGTAGTAGTAGTAGTAGTAGTAGTAGTAGTAGTAGTAGTAGTAAAAGTGTAGTAGTAGTAGTAGTAGTAAAAGTGTAGTAGTAGTAGTAGTAGTAGTAAAAGTGTAGTAGTAGTAGTAGTAGTAGTAAAAGTGTAGTAGTAGTAGTAGTAGTAAAAGTGTAGTAGTAGTAGTAGTAGTAAAAGTGTAGTAGTAGCAGCAGTAATAGTAAAGGAGTGGCAGCAGTAGTAGTATAGCAATAACAGCAGCAGTCATATATTAGTAGTAATAGTAGCAGCAGCAGGATAACGCTATTCTAGCAGTTGTAACATGAACTCAGTTGTGTCCCAGACAGTTGTTACTAGAACCTCTTTTGTCACAGACAGCTATTATTATTTCAAGTGCTGTAGTTGCAGACATTTATATTTTGTTGTTGAGAGTCGGCAGCCTGGAATAGAAAGCATTAACATAAATCTGTTCATTTTTGTTGTCTAGGTGATGCCTTCAGAGTACCATCGGTTCATCTACAAGTGTCACAATTGCCTGTTGGGCTTTAAGCGTCGCGGCATGCTGGTCAACCACCTGGCCAAGCGGCATCCGGAAATTAAACCAGAACAGGTACCAGAACTGAATCTGCCCATCCTGAAAACACAGAAGGATTTTTACTGTCAGTATTGCAACAAGGTCAGTGTCATTTATAGTCATGTGGTTCTTCTTCATCCAAAAAAAAACGAGAAGTAGATTGTGAGCTTTACTAAAACACGACTACAAGAGACAAATTGGACGTTGTGGCCAAAGACTTCGTCAGCACAGGATAAACAAATACAAACCAACACAAACCTACATCAAACACACTATGACAATACTAAACTATTAAACTAATTAAATGTACTCATCTGATTCTGTGTCCTTGCTTGGAAAGACTGACACGCGTAGGGCTCCAGTGGATTAATAGACCGGATATCTTCTTCATCGTCTTCTCCTCCTTCTTCATCTGGAATGCTTGTTTTGGAAGTAATTGCATTGTGCCTGTTTACAGCAGAGTTGCAATATTTGCATGTTTCAGTCGACACATCCGACTTCTTCAGGCATTTGTTGACCGGGTTAACCTTCCCTGGAGTCACGTAGCTCAATTTCATTCACTTGTTTCTGGAGTCATATCGCTTCTTGTCTGTCATCATCTTTGCCTGCCGTACCGGTGATGTTGGGTTCCATCCACACTAGGGCGGTGTCAAATATTTACCATGGACCTGGATCCCCAGGTTGACCCAGCCTAATATGGGCACCTGGAAGTGCCTTGGGTAGTAAAGATAGCCTGCCTGATACAAACCACATCAGCCACTGAACGTTGTTTGGTCTATACAAACATGGCTGGAGCACCATATGCCTTGTTGACCTTAGGCGTGTACTTTATTTACTTACTCTCCTTTCACCCATATTTATATCTCTTCTTTCTTTTCACCCCTTCTGCTGTCATGTTTTCTGTCTCTCCCATCATCCTTCAGTAAAATTCAATTTCTTCTCATCCTCTTTCTTCATGTTCATCTCATTCTCATCAAGTGCCATGCCAGCTGGTGTAGGCTTTCATGGCTCTCCACAGATCTCGGTCTTTGGTGTTCTGAATCAACTCTGCTGATGATATCCCTTCATGCCACCGTCTCAATCCACCCAGCATCATTTCTGCCTCTCTTCCCCTCAATCTTTCCAATCGTCAGGATGTTCCCCAATGGCTCTCTTCTCATCACATGACTAAAAATTATTATTATTGTTGTATATAATGTTCTTGTTTCATAGAATATGTGTGTGCGTGTGTGCGCGCATGCATGCGTGTGTGGGTGGGGGAGGGGAGAGAGATTTGAACGTATATATGTCACACAACATGCTATTCCATATGTTTTGTGTATCCTCATCTTACATATGATCATTTTTACTGCCATTTGATTTTATCATGTACACTTTTGCACTGCTTACTTCACCATTGATATATCGGTTTTATCAGCATGCATGCATGTCTGTCTGTATGTGTGTGTGTGTGTGTGTATGTGTGTTTGAGTCTGTGTCGATTATGTGTGTATTTAAAGGAGTGTATGTTTGTGCCTTGCTATATGTATGAAAGAGGATATATGGGTGATATATATATATATATATATATATATATCTATAAAACAGAGTGTATGTGGCTTTGTTTGTTTGTTTGTTTGTATTGGATGCATTCGATAACGGTACATCCGATTGAGATGAAATTTTCTACACGTCTTCCTTTCATTCCTGTGCAACCTGACTGTAATAGTTTCTTAGTGTAAAATCTTCTACTTATTTAATAACATTTACTTTTTCATTTTTCATTATATAATTTCTATATAGCAGGGGGACTTCACTCTAGAAAAGTTATTTCAAGGGGCATAACTTTTAATAACATTTCTATATACTTTATAGTCATATTGTTGGACTTACTTGCACTATTGTTAAACTTTGTCTATAGTTATTTTCAGGCATATGAGTTATAATAAATAATGATATAATCTTTAAGGCATTTTCAAAGTTTTCATAAAAATAATGCATAATGCATAACATTGTAACCCATCTTTTTCTGCTTAAAGAACTTATCAACTGTCATGTCGGTGATTAAAAACAGTTTTCATTAAAAATAATGAATGGTGTGTGGAAGGACATTCTTTTAAGTTACTGTGCGCCAGGAGCTGGGCGAAACCACGCCGGGTCAGATAGATAGACAGACAGACAGATAGTCGGGAACGGAAGCTTATTTGACTACTTATATGAATTAAATGACATGCTCCCCACCAGGGACTGGGTGAAGCCGGGCCAGGTCAGACAGAATAGACAGACAGACAGTCGGGAACGGGAGAGCTTATATGACTACGTATATGAATTAAATGAGATGCTCCCCACCAGGGACTGGGTGAAGCCGGGCCGGGACTGACAGACAGACAGATAAACAGATAGTCGGGAACGGGAGAGCTTATATGACTACGTATATGAATTAAATGAGATGCTCCCCACCAGGGACTGGGTGAAGCCGGGCCGGGTCAGACAGACAGACGACAGATAGACAGACAACAGATAGTCGGGAACGGGAGAGCTTATATGACTACGTATATGAATTAAATGAGATGCTCCCCACCAGGGATGGGTGAAGCCGGGCCGGGTCAGACAGACAGACAGACAGATAGACAGACAGACAGATAGTTGGGAACGGGAGAGCTTATATGACTACTTATATGAATTAAATGAGATGCTCCCCACCAGGGACTGGGTGAAGCCGGGCCGGGTCAGACAGACAGACAAACAAGCAGACAGACAGACTGATAGATAGATAGATCCCCCCTTCAGGGCCTGGGCGATGCCGGGCCGGGTCAGCTAGTATATATATATATATATATATATATATATATATATATATATATATATATATATATATATATATATATATATACATATATATATTACATTGGCACCTTTCCGTCTTGACAGACGATAGTTTGGTACATTGTGCTTCAAAAAGGCTTAATAACTACGATCCATGGCGGTGGCGAGTGTGGCTGGTAAGGCCAATTCTTGCTGCAAATGTTTGCCCACAATAGGTGCATGTGAAAACATGGTCATTTCCACCATTTTGCACCATCTTACGTCTCTCACACTCTGTGTGTGCTTTATCTGCAATCATTTTCTCTTTTGTCTTTATTCCACGGACAGTTAGAGCATTGCTTTGCTGATCCGGCAGCTTCTGCAGTTTGTCTTGTTCCAGATGTATAGGTGTTAACTTTCCTCTGGAGTGAACTAGGCAGGCCGAGAGAGGGATCATGCTGCATGGGCAACACATGGTTTCTTTATTTTAGCCCAGGCTTTGTGCTATGGAGAGGCAATAGCCACACTCGCCACCGCCATGGATCGTAGTTATTGCCATATGACAGTTATTAAGCCTTTTTGAAGCACAATGTACCAAACTATCGTCTGTCAAGACGGAAAGGTGCCAATATGTGCTTTATTCCATTTCTGATAGTTGCCCTCCATGCAACACGTTCAGCGGCGACGTGCTCCCAATGTGCATTATTAATGCCTGTATCAATCATGTCCCGCTTACACACATCTTTGTATCGTAGTAGAGGCCGACCCTGAGGTATATATATATTATCTATTGTATAAGCTTCTACTTAGGTTTGCTAGACGTTTACTCACTCCATATTGTTTAAGGATTTCCCACAGCTTGTTTCTATCTACTCTATCATGTGCCTTTTCTTGGTCGACAAAGGCTAAGTAGAGTGTTTCATTGAATTCAATTGATTTTTCTATAAGTTGTCTAAGAGCAAACATTGCATCTGTACATCCTTTGTTTTTCCTAAATCCAAGTTGTGTTTCACTTAGCTGAGGTTCTATAACATTTCGTAATCTATTCTCAAGAAGTTTGCAAAATATTTTCCCAGTATGACTCAACAGTGAAATGCCTCTGTATTGTGTGCAGTCTCTTTTGCTGCCTTTGTTTTTCCAAACTGGGATAATTATGGCGTTTCCCCAGTTTCGTGGTGTCTGTTGTTCTACCCAAATGTGGTTGAATAGTCTACATAGCCATACTGTTCCTACTTCTCTTGCTGCTTTAATTAGTTCATTTGGTATTTCATCTTATCCTGGTGATTTGTTCAATGGGGCTAATCTGATGGCTTCTATATATATATATATATATAGAGAGAGAGAGAGAGAGAGAAAGGGGGGGGGGGGAGAGAATGTGTTTATGTATAAGTAAAATTTTGTTCGTGAGTTTGTGATTGTGATTGAGTATATGTGTATGAGAGGAAGTGTGTATTTGTGTGTTACTGAGTGGGTGCAAAACTGAGAGTTTGTGTAAATGATATAAGCATGTGGGAGTCTCTGTGGCGAAGTGGTCAAGCCATTTGACTCATGCTCTGAAGGTTGTGGGTTCGATTCCGGGCCGCACCCTTCGGTTTACAAGTTAAATGTTTCGGAAGCTCCTGTGGGTCGTCGCTAAAAGCTACGGAGTTCGTACTTTGTGTGACGGTTTCCGTGCTGCAGAAAGAGACCGAGCCATATGGGATAAAACCCGGTGTAATGAAGTCGACCCTGTCAACTTTTAAGTGACTTTTTATATAAGCATGTATGCAGGTATGTATGCATGTGTTTATGCATGTGTGTGTACACGTGTCTGCCTGCCTGCCTGCCTGTCTCATAACATGATAATATGCAGTGTTTATGCTCACAACTTTCATTTGACAATGTTTGTTTCCTATGTGAATGTAATATGCACAATAGATAACTGATGTATGAAAGATGAGTGGATGGAAGGGCTGAATGTAAGACGGGCTTGCGTGCCCAATTTGTGGCACTTTGAAAATAAAGTTTGTTCGTTCATTCTTTCTCTTTCTCTCTCTCTCTCTCTCTCTCTCTCTCTCTTTCTCTCTCTCTCTCTCTCTCTCTCTCTCTCTTTCTCTCTCTCTCTCTCTCTCTTTCTCATTTATCCATTCATTCTTTCACTCTGTCATACATTCACTCTCTCAATTATTCATATTCTCTCTCACTCATTAATTCTCTTACTCTGTAACTCGCTCATTCACTCTCATTCATTCATGTATTAATTAATTAATTCATTCATTCATCCATTCATTTATTCACTCTCTCAGTCATACAATTATTGACTCTTTCACTCATTCATTTACTCACTCTCAACTCATTCATTCATTCATTCACTCTCTCACTCATTCATTTATTCATTCTATCACTGATTCACTCATTCATTTATATACTTTCTCACTAACTCTTTTTGCACACACATGCAGATGAGAGAGAGAGAGAGAGAGAGAGAGAGAGAGGTGTTAATGTGTCAGATTGCCTTTGTCATCTGTGGCCTTAATATTCATAGGAGACAGAAATACCTGGTCAGATGTACATCGTAGTTCACTCCATGTTGATGGTACAATGAAATTGTTTTTAAAAAAATTATGTTAAATTAAGGTACCCATAGTTTATTTAACTTTACCCACATCTGGTTTGGTTTATATTTACTCACATCTCACATATTTTGGTTGAACTTTACCTGCATCTCTTATATTATACATTTTGGTTTAATTTACCCACATATCTCATGTATTTCAGTTTAACTTTATCTACAGGTCTTATATTATATATTTCAGTTTATCTTTATTTACAGGTCTTACATTATATATCTTAGTTTAACTTTTTCTACAGATCTTATATTTTATATTTTGGTTTAACTTTGCCCATATCTTATCTGAGTCAGTGATCTTGGGTGGAATCTGTTTAGAGGAAGCAATCTGAAACAAATGCATGCTGAAGTCGGACACACTGACCTCTGAGATGCATAACTAGGAGTGATGCTCTCCTCTCGGAAGAAGAATGAAGAAGGAGAAATCTATTTAGTTTATCTATACTCAGATATCTTATATCTACAAATCTATAAATCGTCCTCCAAACATAAAGCCCACATCTCCTATATCTATAGATCTATAAATTGTCCTCCAAACATAAAGCCCACATCTCCTATATTTACAGATCTATAAATCATCCTCCAAATGTAAAGCCCACATCTCCTATATTTGCAGATCTATAAATCATCCTCCAAACGTAAAGCCCATATCACCAAAAACCACCCAGGCTGCCAGGTACCTCCATCATCTCGCAAGAAGATCTTATCGCCAGACGGCTCGGTGGGTTTCCCGCCAAACTCGTACTCCCACACAGTCAGCAGCATCACCACGATGCCCCACGGTTGCAAGTTTTGTCACAAGCAGTACGCCAGCAAGGCCAAACTCTTGCAGGTGAGGACATATGTGTGAGATGTGAGGCCGTGCACATATTTGTATGTAGGTTGTGTGATGTGCAGGCATGGGTGTGGGTAGGGCCATTAGATATGTGGGCTGTGAAGTGTGTGTGGGGAAATGTGTGAGCTGTAATATATTATATGGGCTGTGAGATGTTGTATATGTTATAAAATGTGTGAGATGTTGAGTAGGCTGTAAGATATTGTGTGGGCTATCAGGTTGTTAAATTGGCTGTCAGATGTTCTGTGTGTGAAATGTGTGGAGTTATGAGATGTTGTGTGGGTGTATGCAGGTCCGCATGGCCGAATGGATAAGAACGCGTATTCTTAAACATCTGATGTGCTGATGCAGAGGTTAGCGGTTCAACCCCTACACCGGACAGCTGGACTAAAATGTTGACCTGTCATCCTCTACTTGGGGACGTTAATTACAAGTACCTCTGAAGTTGGAGTGGGTTCGCCTGATGGCGAAGGACACTGTTAATAGGTAAAGCTAACCCACACACAAAATTCAGTCCATCACTACTACAAATAATGTGTATGGTCTGCGCCTGAGTTCAAATTGAACGAGCGCATAAAAAAAATGTATGTGCTGTCAGATGTTAAGTTAGCTGTAGGTGTAAAATGTGTGGAGTTATGCCATGTTGTGTGGGTTGTGTCATGTGTGGATTATGAGATGTGTGATGTTGTTTGGGTTGTGAGATGGTGTGTGGACTCTAATATTGCAGAGAGAAAAAGGGTGTTGCAGTGCTACATAGAACCTGCTGGAATGTATGGATGTGAAGCATGAACAATAAGCAGACAAGCTGAAAATAATCTAATGCCTGTGGAAATGTGGTTTCTGAGGAAAATGTAAAGAATACTATGGACAGACAGAAAAACCAATGAGTAAGCAAACAAAAACTGTAAACTGATTGGAGAAATGAGACCACACAGTCATAATTATATGGACACATTAGGAGAAGAATTAAATTGAAGAATATTGTGACAACTGGTAAGATTGAGAGGACAAGGTCAAGGGAGAGTCAGAGAAGTAAATATCTGGATGGCTTGACCACATGGCATGGTCGAGGCAAGAACACAGAGCTGACTCTGGTGATTGTATGAGATGGTGAAACATGACCACCCACGCTTACTGGCACAGCACATGATGATGATGTTATTGAACCTTGTTGAATAGAGTTGTTTACCCTTGTAAGAGTTCATGAACCGGGGAATAGCCAAGTGGTGTATGCAAAATATGGATGCGGACTTAATGACAGATAAAGGATGCAAGACGTGGATGCTGACTGTCCACCAACATGTCACTGAGCTATGCAAGTAGTGTATGCATGATGTGGGTACTGATTGTCCACCACTATGTCCCTGAGCTCACCAAGTGGTGTATGCAAGATGTGGGTGCTGACTGTCCACAGCATGTCCCTAGCTCACCAAGTGGTGTATGCAAGATGTGGATGCTGACTGTCCACAGCATGTGCCTAGCTCACCAAGTGGTGTATGCAAGATGTGGGTGCTGACTGTCCACAGCATATCCCTAGCTCACCAAGTGGTGTATGCAAGATGTGGGTGCTGACTGTCCACAGCATGTCCCTAGCTCACCAAGTGGTGTATGCAAGATGTGGGTGCTGACTGTCCACAGCATATCCCTAGCTCACCAAGTGGTGTATGCAAGATGTGGGTGCTGACTGTCCACAGCATGTCCCTGAGCTCACCAAGTGGTGTATGCAAGACATGGGTGCTGATTGTCCACCAGCATGTCCCTGAGCTCTCCAAGTAGTGTATGTAAGACATTGGTGCTGATTGTGCACCAGCATGTCTCTGAGCTCTCCAAGTAGTGTATGTAAGACATTGGTGCTGATTGTGCACCAGCATGTCTCTGAGCTCTCCAAGTGGTGTATGGAAGACGTGGGTGCTAACAGTTCACTAGCATCACCAGAATTACTGTGACTCGTATGCAATTTCATAATGTCTTAAAGTCATCTTAAAAGTTGAGAGGATCAACTTCATTGCCCGGGTGTCACAATCACCTGCAACAGGATGAGATTGGCCGTTGTCTAAGGTCCCGATAATTTGCAGATATCACTGAAGAGTTCAGGATGGATCAGCCCCAAGTATAACAACACAGATCATTACTCTAATCTAACAGCTATGAGTCACTGGAGAAAATTGATGTTGCGCACACAGATTCGTTTAATCATAGATGAACACAGTGACATACAGAACATTTTTCCAGGAAGTTTAGTATACATAATCCATCATTGTTAGGAATTACTTTCTCTATAACATTGCCTTCTCTAGGCCTCCTTCACCTAGTGCACATAGACAGTTACGCCCGGTTCTCCAACAGCCGACTAGAACCACTCCGAAAATCCACTCCCGGGTTACTTCTCTACACTTAGTCCAAGACTCGATTGTCTAAACATCCGTCCGGCGAAGTTGTTCCTAACTCTGCTGCAACTCAACTACCCCTCATTTTCCCAGTCTGTCTTCTTATTCACTTTTTTCCAAGACCTCCCAAGAACACCATTTAACCCCCTGATCCCACTTATCATTCCCCATGAAAATTACATTTAGAATTCTTCTTTGTTTCTAGGTTTCCTGTCACATATTCGCATCTCATTAGTGATTCCCTCTTAACCCCGTACGTGTTCTAACAATCTAACATTACTGAGCTATCACGTTTATTCTCTGCATACGTGACTTCGACTGACATCTATGTGATATATCCACCCTTTGGTTCCGGCCCGCCTTAGTTTTGGAGTTTCCTTAATCAACTTCTCTGACCTCACATCCGCTCTAATCTCCTCTTAACATCTATGACCCTTTGTTGTAAATCTCACATTCTTAAGTAGGACAATCATCCCCGTTATGCCTAGACCCACGCACGTTACACCGGGTTTTATCCCGTATGGCTCGGTCTCTTTCCACAGGGCAGCCTGCTGAATGTGTCGTACAAAACACAAACTCTGTAGCTTCCGCGATGACCCCCAGGAGCCTCCGGGGAAAATGCACTCATGAACCAAAGACGAATTGAACCCACAACCTTCGGAGCGTGAGTTGACAGCTTGACCACTTCACCACGGAGACTCCCACAACATTTAAGTCCTTGACCATCTCCATCAAAATAGATACCCTGGTCGCTCCTCCTTTTGTTAACAAGGCTTGTGTCTGCCCAGAATTCCCTGCCTGAAAGTGAAGAGAGGACTTGGTCAATATAAACTCTGACCATGACTCGCCAGCCCCTCTAAACCCCA
Organism: Cepaea nemoralis; assembly: GCA_014155875.1. NCBI lineage: Eukaryota > Metazoa > Mollusca > Gastropoda > Stylommatophora > Helicidae > Cepaea > Cepaea nemoralis. The sequence goes on along the minus strand of JACEFZ010027617.1, from coordinate 76,132 downwards.
GGGCAGGGAATAGGGTTTAATAACAGAATTGTTGACTTTGTGTGCTTCTCATTGATAAGCTTGTTCTTGTTGTTCCTGAACTCACAAAGCATCAAAGGAAGAGTCACTCCAAACTTGTCGAACCAGCTCACGAGAGACGCAGGGTCAAGCGGCAGCACCTTCAGCAGCAGGATTTCCTCATTACTGTCACAGGTACAGCTTCATTACTATTTTCTGTATAAATTACTGCCACAGGTATGGCTTTGTTACTGTTTTCTATATAAATTACTGTCACAGATATGGCTTAATTACTGTTTTCTGTATAAATTACTGTCACAGGTATGGCTTAATTACTGCTTTCTGTATAAATTACTGTCACAGGTATGGCTTAATTACTGTTCTCTATATAAATTATTGTCACAGGTATGGCTTAATTACTGTTTTCTGTATAAATTAATGTCACAGGTACAGCTTAGTTACTGTTTTCTATATAAATTTCTGTCACAGGTATGGCTTCATTACTGTTTTCTGTATAAATTAATGTCACAGGTAAGGCTTCATTACTGTTTTCTGTATAAATTGTCACAGGTATGGCTTCATTACTGTTTCATTACTGTTTTCTGTATAAATTACTGTCACAGGTATAGCTTCATTAGTTAGTTAGCTGGCGGTTCCAACTTCACGCCAACTGGTTGTCCCTATTATGCTCCCTTCCTGTGCCAGTGAATATCATACAAAATGCTCCTCACTGCCCCATGTGAAAAGTGGAATAGACAGGAGTCTCGACAAGCCAACAGCCCACACAGGTACACTGTGCATAATGCCGCCGTCAGAATGCCAGCACAAAAGACACGAGAGGATCAACTTCATTGCCCCGGGATTTATCCCATATGGTTCGGTCTCTGTCGGCAGGGTGGCCCGCTGAAAGCATTGCACAAAGCACGAACCCCAGGAGTCTCTGAGAAAAATGCACTCATGAACTGAAAAGGCAATCCAGTCAATTCCAAGTGACAGGCCAACTGCCATCGTTCCGAACATGCAGTTCATGCTACAACAACTGTGAACAGATGTAAATACATTCCAAATGAAATTCACAGCTCACACTGTCGCGCCACGTACTCAGCTTAGTAGCAGGGCGACGGAACCATGCACTACCAGTCCGACATGAGGAAAATGCGACTGCAAACCATAGCCAGAAACATAAACACTCCAGATGCTTAACAGTTCAAATGTCTATCGCCATGTTTGGGACCGGAAGTCCCATATATAGCTTAATTACTGTTTTCTATATAAATTACTGTCACACATATAGCTTCATTATTGTTTTCTATATAAATTACTGTCACAGGTAAAGCTTCATTACTATTTTCTATATAAATTACTGTTACAGGTAATGCTTCATTACTGTTTTCTATATAAATTACTGTTACAGGTAATGCTTCATTACTGTTTTCTATATAAATTACTGCTGTTTTTGTACACAATGATTTCAAGTAAGGGAATGATGATATACTGATTAAGTTAAGGTAATGATTGAAACCACATCCTGTTATTTGTCTCTATCACATACAGACGGCACAGAAAGGTATGAAGCCATGCCAATAGCAGTGGTCACCAACGCAGACTCCCTGCCCAGCACCGACTTGCTGACCCAGGCCATGAGTGAGCTGCACAGTTACCCCAGCGAGTTCACCATCAGCCCCCGCTTGACTCAGGGAGGATCCCCCACCATGGTGAGGCTGCCTGTCCAGTGTCATTGTCATTGATCATGTTCTTTCTCATTCCCTGTGGAGTATTAGGGCTGTAGTAGTTGTAGCAGTCTCCAGTACCCTGGGTAGTTGCTGTATCTGACTCTTATTCTGTGCTTCAGAAGGTTAGAAATGGGTGGCTATGGAATCTGATGGCTGGTTGGAGGTCCCTAGAGGACTTGAGTTGTAACTCTGAATTCCACTGTCTTGATGTTCACATGTGAATCTCTGTAGAAGCTGTGTTGATGTTCACATGTGAATATCTGTAGAAGCTGTGTTGATGTTCACATGTGAATCTCTGTAGATGCTGTGTTGATGTTCACATGTGAATCTCTGTAGATGCTATCTTGATGTTCACATGTGAATCTCTGGAGTTGGAGGTCTGCATGAGTATGGATTACCCTGTATTGACATTCATATGTAAATCTCTTGATTACCCTGTATTGACATTCATATGTAAATCTCTTGATTACCCTGTGTTGACATTCATATGTAAATCTCTTGATTACCCTGTGTTGACATTCACATGTAAATATCTTGATTACCCTGTGTTGATGTTCACATGTGAATCTCTTGAGTTAAAAAAATCTTAAAAGTCGAGAGGATCGACTTCATTGCACTGGTTTTATCCCGTATAGCTTGGCCTCTTTCCGCAGGGTGGCCTGCCGAAAGCATTGCACAAAGCATGAACTCTGTAGCCCCAGCGATGACCCCCAGGAATCGAGAAAAATGCACCCATGTACCAAAAGACTTAGCCCGGAATCGAACCAACAACCTTCAGAGCGCGAGGAAGATGGCTTGACCACTTCTCCCATCTCTTGAATACCATGTGTTGACGTTCACATGAAAATCTCTTGAGAACCCTGAGTTGACATTCACATGTGAATCTCTTCAATACCATGTGTTGATGTTCACATGTGAATCTCTTGAGTACTCTGTTGACATTCACATGTGAATCTCTTCAATACCATGTGTTGATGTTCACATGTGAATCTTTTGAGTAACCCTGTGTTGGTGTTCACAATCTTGGAATCTACACAAACTGAATAATACACATTTCCATTGATTTATTAGCAAATAATTTCAAATAAATAATAACATTTTTTCTGAATTTCTACAAATGTATTTATTCATTTGTACCTCTATGTGTACATTTTACTTATTTCCATTCATTTATGTAGCCAATAATATCTCAAGATATATACAATTTTTTTTGCAGGTACTTCAGCCAACCACAATTGATATCAGTCAATTAAACCAAGCCCTGCATTCATTCACAGCACATACAGGAGGTGTGGCCACAGTCTTAACCCAGCCTCCTCAGCCCTTAAGCCCCACCCAGTCTGTCACCGTGATGGCACCCAATGGGCCCCAGACAATTAACTTAAGCAATGCTCAGTTTATTACTCGGGCCTGGCCTGGTGGCTTCGCCCCTTCTTTTAGATAGAAGATGAAAAAGTGTTATGTTTATTTTTACCATTAGCCAATCATGAAGAGAATTGACTAGTAGATTATTGATTGGTCAAGTGGATCAGCCAATAGGTTAAGGCTATTTGTTAAGATAATAGGTAAAAGATTGTTAGTGGTCATCTACCCATAGATTGTTATGATTGGTCTTCACAATCAGCCAATAGATTGAAGAGATGTGATTGGTTTTTCATTGTGCCATTTTGTACAGAGCGAAGAATGTGAGATGAATGACTGAATGATAAAAACAGTATATGAGTTCAAAATATGAGAAGTCATGTGTTTGTGTGCATATATTTTACCTAAATTATTCTGACCCAAAAATGTTCATTAAAGGTTGGTTTGCAAACTTTATGACTGACTGGTGTCTTGTCTCTTGTTGAAATTTGGCTGAAATGTTTGGTTGAAACTGTAATGTAATGTCACTTGTTAAAACAAAACAGAGCCTGTGTGAAAGTACACTGGTCCCTCAGCTAAGCACTGCACACATTTGATGATGATAGATTTGAAACATGTTCTTTCTGCAGCTTTCAATTTTCTGCTGTCAGACTGTCAATTTCTCTGCCGTCTAGCTGTAAATGTTCCTGTCTAGTTATCACTTTCTCTGCCATCTAGCTGTCAATGTTCCTGTCTAGTTATCAATTTCTCTGCCATCTAGCTGTCAATGTTCCTGTCAAGTAATCAATTTCTCTGCCGTCTAGTTGTCAATTTTCCTGTCAAGTTATCAATTTCTCTGCCATATAGCTGTCAATTTTTAAAAATCTAATCATTTTCCTGCCAGGGATCTTTGATGCAACAGCACCGTCACATCTTGTAGGTCTAAACACCCAAAAGAATGGGTGGTCAAACTTTCCCTCACTTGACAGGTGATGAGCCCATGTGCCATGACATTAACACAGTTCACTGTTAACTTTGCTAACATTACCGCTGTCTCTTGTTAGTTAACAAATTTGGCAGAAACTTGAAAAGCAAATGAAGAAGCTGGGTCATGAAATGTAATCTGTGCTTTTAACTCACAGCTCTTCTAGCACGTAACTAAAGCAAAACCTGGCAAGAGCATCTGTATGCTGCCTAGAACATGTAATACACACGTACACAAATCTATTCATACATTTCTGTTCCACCATCAGCATCATGCAGAGATCAGCACGGCCAAATGGATAAGAGTACTTGCTCTTAAACTTCCGGTGTGCTGATGCTGAGTTAGCGGGTTCAACTCCTACATCGGTCAGTTGGGCTAAAATGTTGACTTCTCGTCCTTGACTTGGAGACTTAAATTACAAGTACCTCAGAAGCGGGAGTGGGTTCACCTGATGGCGAGGGACACTGGTAACAGGGAAAGCTAAACCACACACAAAAATCAGTCCAGTGCACTAGAAGTAGTAGGACGTGTATGGACTATGACTGAGTCCAAAGTGAGCGAACGAAGAAAACAATCAGCATCATGTGCCATGTCAATTGGCGTAGGTGTTCAAATATCTGCACGATCTTGCTTCTTGATGTTCTGGATCTGTTCTATTGATGATCTTCCTCCATGTCACCATCCAAGTCCGTCACATACCATTTCTCTGTCTTCCCCTGTGCCTTCTGCCATCAATATTTCCAGTCATGATGTTCTGCAATGCCTTTCTTCTCGTCACATGACCAAAGAAAGATGTTTGTCTCTTTCTTCTAGTTGTATTTAATGTTCTAGTTCATTAGCCTCTTTCGGGCAATTGTTAGTTATTTTGATAGTTCAAGTAATTTGCAATATTCATCTGTGAAACCACATCTGTGAAACCACATCTGTGAAACCACATCTCTGCTACCTTCAAACTCTTGCTAATTTGTTTGTTCACGTTCCATGATCTGTTGTCGTACAGCAGCATACATTGGCACCTTTCCATCTTGACAGACGATAGTTTGGTACATTGTGCTTCAAAAAGGCTTAATAACTACGATCCATGGCGGTGGCGAGTGTGGCTGATAAGGCAGCACAAGTTCTGTATATAACATACAGCAGCTCAGGTTCTGTATATAACATTTCAATACTCTAATTTTGGCAATCAATGAGAGTGATTTATTTCCCCTATTTAATAGTGATTGTAATAGTAATTGTAACAGTAACTGTAAAAGTGATTGTAATAGTGCCTGTAATGGTAAATGTAAAAGTGATTGTAGTAGTAATTTTAATAGTGATTGTAATAGTAATTATGATAGTGATTGTAACAGTGATTGTAATAGTAATTTGACGTTAGCCTACTTCAGCTGTACTTGGGATCATGCGTATTAAGCCCAGGAGCCTTCAGACGTACAGTTCCCACATAAACCAACTTGCCAGCTTGTATTACACAAATATATCCACAAGGTGTGAGCACTGGTGAACTAGAAGCTGTCACAACGTGGGTCCTGTCCAGTTGTGTCTGGTCCATTTGGGCGATGATTCTTCAGATATGTGCGCCTTTAGAGGGGACAAATACACACAGTGTAATATGTTATAGCACGGATGGAGTTTTCTCTCTATTTCTCTCTATCTCTCTTATTTCTCTCCTCTCTTGCTTCTCTCCTCTCTCTCACATCACCCCCTCTCTCTCTCGCTCTCTCTTCTCTCTTCTCTCTCTATGTCTGTCTGTCTGTCTCTCCCTTTGTGTCATATAGAGAAATAAAATAAGATATGCACGCACACACAATGAAACTCACACAAAGATACAAAATAAAATATGCATACACAAAACAAAATGCACACACAAAGAAAAACGAGAAATGCATACACATACATGAACACACACAAAACAAGATATGCATACACACAACAAAACACATACATAGACACTCAACAATATACACACAACAAAAACAAATACACAATACAGTCACACATATATACAAGTCACACACACATGTCAGAATGACAGCTTATGGGGATGTCTTACAGCACCCTGCTCATGGACACTGGTAGGCTGGGGGTGATGCCACTCCACCACAGAGTTGTCCATGTGTCAGCTCTTTGCACTGAAACATGGTTCAGTTTTCTGACAGTCAAGGTGGCCAACTGGTAGAGCGATGTCACACGTACCTTTGTTGGTAAAGTTCCAGGTTTGACAACCAAACACTGGTAGTGTGTGGTTGTGTTTTCATGTTTGTGAGTGTGTATGTGTGCGCACACAGAAATATCACAGTGCCTGTGTGGAAGTACACTGGTTCCCTCAGCAAAGCACTGCCTATATTTGGTGATGAAGGTTTGAACTCTGTTCTTCCTGCAGCTTTTAATTTTCTGTTGTCAATCTAGCTGTCAGTTTCCCTTCTAATCATCAATTTTTCTGTCTAGTTATCAATTGTGATTGTGTGTTTTCGTGCTTACATTCATCTGTGCATGCTTGCATGCAAGTGTGCAAATATTTTAATGTGTGTGTATGTTTTATTTTCATAGCATGTGACACCTATACGTTCTGGCTCACAATACAGCTGCCCCTGTCTCTTCCTACTTTGGTTTATTTTGACCTTGTGAACAACAACGCAGATAAATATGATAATGGCATCTTCATTTCTGGTATATATATAATAATAAACCTATTTTAATAATATTTCCAGGTCTTTTCCCCTCTCTCTAAAGATTTCTTTTTCCCTGTCAGTCCCTCCCTCCCCCTATCCCTCCCACTTTCACAATTCTTAACCCTTTAAAAATAAAGTTTGTTGGTTCGTTCATTCGTTCTCCTGTTGTTATCAAAGATTAGCCTCATAAATGATGTGTGAATTAAAGAACGTATGACAGCAGAGAGATAACGAGGGCAGAAAGCTAGACATGCCTGCGTGCCCAATTCTTAACCATTTGAAAATAAAGTTTGTTCATTTGTTTGTTCTTTCCCTCTTTTTCTCCTCTTTTTTTTTCTCTCTCTCTCTCTCATATTGATTCTTCATAATAAATCTTAATTAATGTATCTATCTGGTATAGTGTGGTATTTCAAAACCTGATCAACTTACAAAAGATCGTTTGTACTTTGAAGATCAGCAATCTTGGCTTCCGTCTGCTCCATCCATTGTTTGTATTTCTTCCCCCATGATCTGTTCAGCTGTTGACAAACAGGCAAATGTTCATGATTTAAAAATAATTACTTCACTATTGGCACCTTGCTGTCTTGACAGATGATAGTTTTTCACATTGTGCTTAAAAAAGGTATAATAACTACAACCCCATGGTAGTGGCAGATGTGACTGATTAGACCAATTCATGCTGTAAATGTTCATCCACATTGGATGTATGTGGGCACATGGTCATTTCCATGATCACACACCATCTGACACCTCACACGCTTGGTATGTGACCTATCTGCAATCATTTTCTTATCTTTATACCATTTCTGATCTTTGCCCTCCATGCAACACGATCAGCAGCAACTTGCTTCCAAAGTGCAACATCAAGGCCCGTATCAATCATGTCCGGCTGACACACATCTTTGTACTGCAGAACTTTACACAGCTTAACTATTTCAGTTTGCTAGACGCTAGTTTCCTGCTCCCGTCTGCTGTGTCTACCGTGATGAGGTAGAGGGGCTTGCGCGTTCCAATAACCCCAAGAGCTATGCCGACAGTAGCACAGCTACTGGTAGGGTCACCCATACCGGACAGGTCAAGGGAGAGGAACCAGACGAAGAGACACACAAACCTGCTGCCTTGTAGGTAGACTGGGGACAGTCAAAGGCTAGGGAAAGCACCCCGGAAAATGCTTGTCGAAATCGGATGTACTGAGCCACAGGCTTGACAAAGCAGTGCAACGTAACTTTATTTACTCATGATGCCACAGATGAAAATGAATCGTTATGGTGCTAATCCCGTGAAGTCCCATCAGGTGGTGATAGTGCCGGCCTCCCTGCCTTGAGGGGGTCCACCCATGACTACTGGTGGTCACCTTCCCCTGTGCTGTGGAGTCAAGGCAAAGAGGAGTAGGTTAAGAGCTACTGACCAACCACCCCGGACACTCAACATATTATAGTAGAATGCCGAAGGAGTTTATAACAAGAAAGTCTCCCAACAAACCGTCTTCATAAAGATAGAATAGATGTAGCATGCATTCAAGAGACACGCCTCAACGCCAATCACAAATTCTCAGTCAGAGGATATCAGGCCACACATTTTGACCGCGAAGGACACAAAGGAGGAGTTCTAATACTTACACGAAATACAATACCTTGCAGCGAAGTATCTGTGATCTCTGACAACCAAACGGAAATTATAGGTGTTGATATAATGATAAAGGACGTGAAAATAAGAATTTACAATATGTATAGCCCAACAGATAAGGACCTTACACTCTCAAACATGAAAATAACTGACACAAACTGCATTATTGTCAGAGACTTTAATAGCCGTTCAGAAAGATGGGGATACCCAGATACTGACAAAAGAGGAGATGAAGTGGAGGACTAGGAAATAGACTCAAATCTCCATCTACTCAACAAAGCGGATGATACACTGAGCTTCTACTCCAGAAGATGGTTTACCACTTCTACTCCAGACTTAGCTTTCTGCACAGGAGATATCCTCCACAAAATCGATCGCCATGTGCTTGACCAATTAGCAGGTAGTGACCACAGACCAATCAAGCTTGCAATGAATAAGGAGTATGTTTCACAGGAGCAAAAGCCTTTGCCCCGCTGGAATTACAAACGAGCAGATTGGCACAGATTTGCAATACTAACAGACAAATATTGTGAAAACATAAATACACGATACAGCAACATGAAGCAAATGGTGGAAAGTCTAAACAGAGCAATAATACAGGCGGCCACTGAGTCTATTCCAAGGGGGGGGCAAGGACAAATTACAAATCATACTGGACTGAAGAACTACAAATTTTGGAGGACAAAGTAAAAGATGCCAGGAAGACAGCAGAGAGAGAACAAACAACTGAAGCGAACAGCTCTCTCAAAGCCATCTCAGCAAAATATAAAAGAACAGTAAATGAAACAACAAGAGATTGTTGGAAGGAAAAAACCTGAACTTTGACAGGGATGGAAACAAACTATGGAAACTAGTGAAAGCCATGAACAATGAAGGACCTAGAAACAAACAAATAACAATTAAACAAGGAAATGCCTTGCTTACAGGGAAAAAGGCTGCAAATGCACTAATGGAACACTATGCCAGTGCAAACCACATTGATCTTGCAATCAAAGATAAACAGATACATTATAGTAATACAGAGACAGCAGCAGAATATATGATGGCAAATCTAACAATGGAAGAAATGGAACAGGCAATGAATACCTTTGAATAAAAAAGAAGAAATCACCAGGAGAAGATGGAATCACAAATGAAATGCTAATAGGACTAGGCACTAAGGCAAAAAAGAAACTACTAGCAGTCCTAAATTACAGCTGGAAGAGAGGAATAGTCCCACAGGCATGGAAGGAAGCTATACTAATACCAGTCCCAAAGAAAGGAAAAGACCTGGAAGAACCAAATGGCTATCGACCTATCAGTCTATTTAGCTGTGTAGGAAAATTAATGGAACACATCAATTGGCAGGCTAACATGGCATGTGGAAGAAAACCAACTCTTAACACCACACCAAGCAGGATTCAAAAAGTACAGATCCACTGAAGATCAAATAACCTATAAAGCTCAGGAAATAGAGGATGCCTTCCAAGAGAAAAAGCACACACTAGCGGTCTGGATAGATTTAGAAAAAGCATTTGATAAAGTATGGAAGGAAGGACTGAAAGTAAAACTGCAAAAAATGCATGTTTGTGGGAAAATGTATAAATGGATCAGCCACTACCTTGAAAACAGAACTGCCAGGACAAATGTACAAGGACAAACCAGCAAAAAGATGCTGTTGGAGCACGGTGTCCCCAAGGAGGAGTTCTTTCACCAACATTATTCCTAGCATATATAAATGACATCACAGAAAATTTTCCAGCCAGAGTACGCACATCCTCCTTTGCAGATGACCTAGCCATACGGACATCTGAAGAATATATTAGTACAGCTAACAGCAGAATACAGCAAGCCTTATTAGTGCTAGAGGACTGGTCAAAATCATGGCTAGTGAAGATAAGTGAGGAGAAAACAACATGCACAGTGTTCTCCCTCTCAACTAAAACTCAGCAACCTAAGCTGGTATTGAATGGAAAAATATTGCGCCACGAAGAAAATCCAAACTATCTAGGAGTCACCTTTGATCGTCACCTGACATGGAAGACACAGGTTGAGAAAAATCTAACAAGAGCAAGGCAAAGAATGGCAATCATGAATAAGCTTGCTGGTACAATGTGGGGAGCAGATGAAAAAAAAACAGCACAGAACTAGCTGACTTAAGAGCAGCACTCCATGGTCTATGCCTGAAATCCAAAAAAGTTGTAATACAGTAGATCCTATCACATTGCAGTATACCTGGAAATGAAAAGGCTGACAGACTAGCAAAAGAGGGCGGACAACTACCACAGCCTGACATAGACATAACCAATAATGAGGCAAAGAGGTTTATAAAAAGCACTTATAGAACCAAATGGGAATCAAAGCATCCAGGCCACCAGAAGGATAATGCATATTACAAACTCGACCGAAGAGAACAAGTAGCAATCTTCAGACTCCACACATGACATAACAGGCTGAAATACCACTTGTTCAATAAACTAAAGATAGGAGATACCGATGAATGTAATTGTGGAACTGGTCAAATGACAGCTAAACATTTGCTGCAGGAGTGCCCAATATATGCAGAACAGAGAAAGATATTTTGGCCCACACCTGCTTCATTTGAGGACAAGCTCTATGGAGATATCAACAAGCTCAAGTTGCTTGCAGCTTACTTTAACTACATTCAGGTTGACATTTAAAGGTGCATGTAGTAGTATTTAGACTGCAACACTTCATACCACAGGTATGTCGGTTACAATAGCGTCCCAGAGGCATGAAATGGAATATTGCTTGGATAGCAAATCCATTATGTGGAAAGTCTGAATCGAAAGCTCACTGTGTGGGCTTCATAAAAGGTGGAAAAAGTGTCCTAGTGGCACGAAATGGAATATTGCTTGATAGCGAATCCATTACGTGGAAAGTCCGAGTCCACTGTGTGGATGTCATCTGCAGACTGCATTCTTCTGGTTTCCGGAAGAACAGTCTATGGTGAACAGAAGGCCCAATATACGGAAGTGAGGCTAAGCAGCCATGTGCAGGACATGATGATTCCTTGGGTGAGCCCAGTTCCAGAGCGTTGTGTGTTGGCTCTGCAAGTATGGAAGCCTCCTTGGATGGCAGGGAATGCCCATGGTCTGCCCCTGCCTTCCCTTGAGGGCTGACCAGGATGTCTTTGGCTGTTCTATATGAACCAGCTGGGATGGGGGATAGCACCACAACAGTGAGAGTAAAACGTCCTAAGAAACCCCCGGGAAAGGTAATCCTGTCAACAAATGCCTGCAGAAGTCGGATGTGTCAGCCTAATGGAGCAAGAACGCAGCTCTGCTGTAAACAGGCACAACGCAATCACGTCTGAAAAATAAAAACTCCGGATGAACGCAGCAGAAGAAGAAGTTTCCTGCTGTGGGAGGAATAGGTGGCCGATCTTAGCCTCAAGTTGGCAAGCGACAATAAGAAAATATGGTCAGGGCACTTTGGGATCATGTGTATAATGTGGAAGAACAGATACACCATCATTCCTGGAGATAATGAAACAGCAGGGAGTGATCAGAGGGACAGCCGATACTCAGTTCTTCAAGGAAAGGTTAGATGGGCACACAATCAGATTGTAACTGGTATCATTAGTATTGGGATTCTTGATTGGCTGTTGAAGATGACAGCAGAGTGTCTTTGGGAATGCCCTGAGTGCTGTGATGTCAGTTCTTGATTCAACTCAACTCAAAGCAGCTGGGAAATAGCCACCAGAAATATCACTAGTTTATTAATTAAACAAAAGATTGGCATGTACATGTTGAATGAGACATATGCTTTGTAGCAAGTTAGCTAGACAGGAAAAGTTGGAGAATTGTTTTACACACACGACATGGCCAGATATTCAACATCAGCTTACAATCACGCATGATGCATTGTGTGGGACACAAACAGTGACATTACCTCCAGCTTAAATTTCTCCTGCATCTGACACCATCCAGCCTCCTTGACACTCAGATCTGACAACAAGGTGTTCACTCTCTCTTGGAGTTCCCTATTCTGGGTTATCAGGGCAACATTATTGTTCCCCAGCTCCTCGTTCTGTTGTCGTAGGAACTCTAATTGTGCCGGGTGATCACAAGCAGGCTCCTGAAACACAGACCAGATGGTTGACGGTCGTAGACACCGGGGATACATATCTTCACAATCCACAATATTGTATCAGTGAGAGAAACACAGAAGCCACAAATAAATGAATAATACTTTAGCTCAAACAATTAAAACATATAGTCACAGGTATTGTTCGAACGTGGAACCTCTGTTATCCCCACAATAATTTCAAATTTACCATTAACTCTTTCTGTTTGCACAGAACTGGCTATAAATGTGTGTATCATCTTCACAGAAGCTGTGTTACAAAGTTCTTATTCCCCTCTCCCAGCACACCAGTGGGGTGTGCAGTACTGGTACTTGAACTAACAAGATCAGTGATATGTCTCTCAGGAAATCAAACCCCAACTCATCCACAGCTGAAGTAAGGTGTTCTACTTTACAACTGCGAAGGACTACTTATTGATTTCTTCTACCTCTTCTTCTCCTTGACGTGCCTGGTCTGGTACCTGGAAGCAGATATTGGTGAACATGACCCTCCATTCCCTCTGTCATCTAACATTTGTATGCAGTTGATGTCATTTACATTACAAGTTTTCCGGTTTTCACATACATCTTTGTGTCTTCCTCTGACATTTGTATGCAGGTGATGTTACTTAAATTATGAGTTTTCCAGTTTTCACATACATCTTTGTGTCTTCCTCTGTCTCTCTTGGCTGGTATTTTCTCACATAAGGATAATTTCTTTAATCCACCTGTTTTACTCAAATGCCATATATCTTTCAATTGTCTTTTCCTTTCGATTACAATTAGTGTGCTAGTTGATTACCACATTATAAACAGCTACAACAAACCTTGATTGTGCTCTGTTTTAGTTGGCTGATCTCGGCTTTGAGCTTTCTTCTCATGTTGTCTAGTTCCTTCTGCCATGCCAGGTCTTTTTCTGATAACTGTCTCCTCAACTCTGTCTCACTGACTCTTTTTGGTTCTCTAAACTCAGTAACAGAAATAACTGTTAGCATATAATTTATTAACCAAAAGACACTTACTGCTGTCCTTCTCCTCCTTCCTTCCTCCTCTTTTTTCTTGATCTTCCTCCTCTTCTTCTTTCTGTTCTTCTTTTTGTTCTAGTTAAGCAGACTGAGTCCAAGCCCCGGCTGAGCAAGCATGTTTTCGGGCACACACAGTTTTGTGGTTAGTTAGTTAGTTAGTCGACAGATCATCCTCATTGCACATCGAACCATTCAGTCCATAAGTGCTCGGATCCCCTCCTCAGCAAATCCCGCAGCGTGTAGTGGCTAATGACGCCAGTTCTGTGTTGGTTTATCAATCTTCTTTGGCTTCCTGCGTAGTGTTCTTGTTTGGTCACCCCTCTTTTAATTTGCTGTTCTCGCAGTCCGGCCATGGTTGTAGATTCACAGTCATCACTTGGTTCTCGCAAAAGTCTTACTTCTCGTAGAGCATTCAGAATGTCAGCCTGGTCCATGGCGCGTCCGCCCTCCACAGTAGCCTCACCTGCGAGCTTGTCAGCCCGCTCATTTCCTTGTACTCCCGCATGCCCTGGCACGAAGATGAAACTAATCTTTGCCAGCCGAGACCGCTCCAGAGGCAGCAACCATTCTCTTCGGATCGACCCCTCCTCTATCCTCTTGATCATGTTCATTGAGTCGCTAAGGAAACATGCCCTAGTGAATGTCTGTGTCTCGAGCCATGTTATTGCTTTACTTACTGCCATGACTTCCATAGTCAGGCTACTTGTGGTTTCAGTGAAAGCACCAGAGTCCTCCTTCACAATTCTCCCTCCGGCCCGAGCTGTAAAGGCCCATGAGCTTCTCACATGTCGGACGACCGACCCATCTGTGTAGATGACCGCATCACCGTCTAGCGAATTCTCGAAAATCAACGCTTGTACTTCAGCCTCCACAGCAGCCGGATCTTCTTGTCTGCATTTTCTATCTAGTTGGATGCAAACTGAAAAGGATGTGCAGAAATCTGTTGGCACTTGCACCCACTCCTCGCCAGGTTCTAAGTCCTCAAGTGAACACACCTGTTGAAGAATGTCTTCGGCTTGACCCATCCACGACCGTCCTCTTTTTAACCTGCTGCCCTTCACCTTCATAATTTCACTATGCAGTGGATGTTGTGTGTTTGCGTTAACTCTGAGGTAGGCGCGTGCCCTGCAAACTTGTATTCTCTCTTCAATGGTTGGAAAATCAAGAAGGTAGCGCATCGCCCTGCATGCTGTATCTCTTGTACATCCAAGAATAATGCGCATAGCTTCATTCTGTATCCTTTCCATCCTTTCTATCTGCTTATGGCTGAGAGTCAGGATTGCCATTGCATACTCCAAAACAGACATGACCAGCCCCTCGTACAGAAGACATAGATGGCGCTGCTCACAGTTTGCTGCCGCCATCACCCGCATCGCAGCCAAACCCCGCTTGGCCTTTGTTATCACCTGGTCTATGTGCTCATTATAAGCAAGGCTTCGATCAAACCGTATCCCCAGGTAATTCATTGCCTGCGTTCTTTCCACCGTCTCTGAACACAGCATTACAGTTGGTGTTGGAGTGTTGACAATATGATTATTCAACGAGAACCAAGTCACTGTTGCCTTTGTTGGGTTGACCATTGCCCCAGCTTCATCACACCAAGTACTTATGCGATTGAGTTCGGTTTGTAGTTCCACAGCAACCTGCTCTCTATCCTTACCCTGACGATACACTAAAACATCATCGGCATATGACAATGTCCTGCCAGGTCCAGTGATCTGCTCACTGGTGATTCTCACTGTGTAGGCGTTGAACAGTACCGGAGATAATGGTGATCCCTGTGGTAGGCCAGGATATATTGTTGTTGGTTCCGAAGTCCAACTGCCACATCTAAAAACTACTTTCCGTTGGAAGAGGGCTGCAGCGATCCAACTAAGGAGGAATGGACTTACTTTTAGTTCAAGAAGCTGAAGCATTAAAAAATCCAATGGTACTCTGTTGTATGCGTCCTCAAGATCAATCGCTGCAGCAAAGGTTTCAATGCCTGAGTGGAAACCTTCATAGACATCATGGGCAAAGACTGCTGCATTGGTCCAGGTTTCTCTTTTTGGACGGTACCCACCCAGGGTAGGTGGGAAAACACCTTGCCTCTCTAGCTGGCTTGATATTTTCCTGGCAATTACCTTCTCCAGCAGCTTGCCTATTGTATTCTGCATGGTTATAATTCGATATCCCTGAATTTTTTTGTGGTCTTTGTCAGGCTTCGGCAAGGGAATCAGATAGCTGTGTAACCACTCCTCCTTGATGCTAGCACTCTCTATACTGTTGTTGTACATGTCTGCTAGTTTCTCTAGCTCATTGTCGGTACACCTATTGATGTCGTCGTATCTTATGCCATCAGGCCCTGGAGCGCTGTTTTTTGATCGTCGAAGTACAGCCTTGATTTCTTTCACTGTCACTGTGTCTTCATCCGAAGTGTTCTGGGCCTTGCACCTGTCTGAGGTGACCTCCTTGGCCAGATTTCGGCCTCCCATGTCTGTCTGGTTGCTCTGCTCTAGATAGCGTTCAAAGAGGGCTTTGCCCTTGTCCTCGTCAGTCCTCTGCCAGATGAGGTCAGCACCTTGGAAGTCAGAAATGCTCTTATTCTTGACTACACCACTCATGCTTTTATGTAGTCGCCAGAACAATTTCAGTGACTTGTCTGTGCTTACTCTTTGACACACTTCTGCCCATTTTTCGCTTTTAACCACCTTGACCAGTTCTTTGAAATGGCTTACTTTTGTGTGCATCTCTCTTTCTAAGTGCATGCAGGGACTAGGATGACCAGCTCTGTTCTTCTTGGCATTTTGCCATCTCCTTACAGCACTACGCTTATCCACCCAAGCCTTCTCCACCTTGAAATTCCACCAAGGTGGCTGCTCCCAGCTTTTTTTCCTGCCCTGAAGCTTTCTGCGCTTGTCATGTCTTATTTTACTCACCACATCTTTCCCTGTACTGTCAAACTGGAAAGTCTTTACCTTTAGCTTCTGCTGCCTGGTTCTGCCTCTCTCCACCAATATGCTGCAAGGGTGGTGGTCGCTGCCATGGTGTCCTAGGATACTCCATCTACACACTGTAGTGAGTGAAGGTGAAACCAGTGCCAGATCAATAGCACTGTCCTCATCGCCTGGACGGCTTGCTGTCCTGGTGACACAGCCACTGTTGATACAAACCAGGTCAATGGTTTCAAGTGCACTCTCAAGCACCTCTCCCTGTGTATTGGAGGAAATGTTTCCCCATGATCTGCCTTTAGCGTTGAAGTCGCCACAGAAAATAACATTTCTCTCGTGACCTAATATACCACTTAAGCACTGCCACTTCTGGGCGTCCATACTCGCATTGCGGGCATAAACATTAACCAACACGAATGGTATAGTGGAATGAACTCTCAACGCCTGTATTTGTATATCGTCACTGTCCCAACTGGACGTGTCTAGCTCCGATGCCACCATGCTGTCGTGAACGAGAATCGCCATTCTTGTGGTTAGCACAGTCTAGCAAAACTGGCACCAGAGATCTCTCTGGGAGGAAGGGAGCTGGTCAGACCACTTCATAATGCTATGACCTAGTATATGCATGGATGTCAGGTCTTAGTCAGATATGACTGAGCTACTGTATGACAGTAGATGGTACTACCTGCTTTCTGTTAGCGCTGAATGTTGGGCGGGGCTTACCAAACCTGACACCCCACATTGTGCCAACGGCTTTGGGCGGAAGAGCACAACTGGGAGGGTACAAGCCTTATCCTGGTGCGAGGAAATGCAACCTAAAGACAAAATGTTATGGCAGGGCAGACCAGACCCTAATCCTTGGTTGGCAGCTGGTCTAGGATCGAAGCTCAGACAGGGGGACAGTTAGAGTATGGCTTTGCTGATCCTGCAGCTTCTGCAGCTTGTCTTGTTCCAGATGTAGTGGTGTTACCATTCCTCTGAGTGAACTAGGCAGGCCGAGAGAGGGATCAGTGCTGCATGGGCAACACACTGGTCTCTATATTTTATCCCAGACTTTGTGCTATGGAGTTGTTGTTTTTTTTCTGGAAATATCATAAATGGAATAAAGACAAAGGAGAAAATGATTGCAGATAAGTCACACACTGAGCGTGCGAGACGTAAGATGGTGCCTGATGATGGAAATGACCATGTGTTCGCATGCATCCATTGTGGACAAAGATTTACAGCGCAATTTGGACTTATCAGTTACATTCACTACTACCATGGGTTGTAGTTATTATGCCTTTTCGAATTACAATGTAACAAACTATCTTCAAGACAGCAAGGCGCCAATGAGTATATGTATGCAATGCCCTGTCCCTTCACAACCTATGACAGCATTTAATTCTAACATGTAGTTATAGTTACCTTTAACCTTTTACTACAGTGTCTGTAGCTCTACCAAAAGTAATAAATAAACCATATGTGGGTCTTTAATGTACAGATTATGTTTCATACAAATATGTTTCATTTAAATACAATGCTTAATACATTCATATTATTTCCATAAGTCCATAATAGTTCTGAAATACTGTTGAATAACTACATTAAACTGTACCTGCTTCCAAAAGGTGTACCAGTTTCTAGTAACTCTCGCTGCCGTTTTATTATTGTGGTATTCTTTGCTTTTCTTAGCTCATTAAGCCTCTGCTTTAGCTCAGCTACTTCTTGCTCCAGCTGTTGCCAAGGTGACATTAATAGGTTTTAGAAAAAAAATGCGTACACACACTGACATGTATATTTTAAATTGTTAAAGTGCTTCTAGTTGTTTTAATGTAAGCCAAAAATAAAGTTAACCAAAGTAATGCAGTCTGGGATGATGATTTTCTACCCAGGTTTTGCAACTTTGGTAATACCAAACACACAAAACAAATTTACATTTAGTTCACAATTTTGGTTTACATTATGTTGATATTTTATAGGATGTAATATACTGTGCATGTTTGAACATAATAAATATTGTATGAAATAGGTTCTTGTCACTAGAAGATAGGAAAAGAACTCTCATATATTACATAGAATACATTTTAGCATAGAACTGTGAATCCTGGACAATTTGTAAAGAAGAACATCATCCCTTAAAGCCACAAAAATGTGGTTTTACAGATGAAATTATAAAATACAATAGGCAGCCAAAATGATAAACAAAACTGGTTTTACAGAGGAGATCAACACAAAATGGCAACTTGCCACTGACTTCTCCTTTCACCCTGTATCTTCTACTGGGGGTGGACTTTAAAGAAACTCACTCTAAGTCCTCCTGTCTTTATCTATCCCACACAGCTCTGTCCATCTCCTCCCCATATTATTCATGTCTGTTTATACGTCTCTTCCCCATGTGTTTTTAGGTCGTCTCATATTTCTTTTGCCATGTGGATTCCAAACCTTTTTAGTTATACTATTTTCTGGTTTTCTCAATGTATGTCCTATCCTGGGCCAACATCTTTTCTTTACCTCTTGGTTTCCTGGCATTTATCTAGTTCTCTCCATGAGCTCCATATTGGTGACTCTCTCATACCATTTTATTCCTTCTATTTTGCACAGGCATCACTGACTACCGGAAGAAAATTCACCATTATCTGGCAATAACTGTCAACCAATATGGCATCAAGCAGCTTTATGCCAGCAAAAACTGTACAGGAACATCATGAACCTGAAACTAATGTTGATTAGAGATATTAATATATCAACCTCAAGCAATCGCAGTCATATTTTGTGTGTGTTTATTCAGACTGCCATTACAATCTGGCACCAGCAAACCCCGTTTTTCAGTACCTAGATGTCTGTTGCTAAAGGACAGTGAACATCTTTTACAATCCCACATACTGGGTTTTTAATTAGCTGCAGCCAGTTAAAAGCAGGCCATCTTGTGTTGATTTTTAACTATGGTATGAGTGTTGGTCATTCATAATGCAATGGCAAACTACTGAACGTAAAATTTCTAGAAAATTGCAAACAGCCAAACAATGCTGGGGTTGCTTGCGACGTCCAGTAAAGGACACGCCACTAACTTGTCAATGGAAATCCCTCATCGATTTGGTCTTTGCTCTGTGGCACATGTGGTACTTGCAGGTGAAGACAAAAGGTTAACGTTGCATGACTGGTTTGCTGTAGGAACTATACCTGTAGGAGATGTACCTATTCAGACTTACCTGTGTGGAAGTACCTGTCTGAATGTGTTTGCTTGGACGTTACCTGTAGGACTGAACTCATCACTTACCTCCCTGACCCTCTGTTTGAGCAACATTTCGTTCACTCTGGGATCCACCTTTCTGCTGGAACCTTCATGCACATTTTTGGCTGCCATTCTGTCTGTGAATGTACACAATCAGTAGGTCTGAATGTGTACATTTGATTTATTTGGTTGTTTCGGGATTCGAGGTTTGAAGATTGAGCACAACCCACTACTGGCAATGTTGATCGTATTCCGGTATGAACTTGGGCCTTGTCCACTTGAATCTAGTGCTTCCAATCCTGACGTGGAGTAAGGCCCAAAGTTTGTACCAAAATACATTCAGCGTTGCCAGTAGTCTGTTGTGCTCAATCTTCACATGTATACATTTGCAACAAAGCAACAAGCAGGCATATAAAAGCAACTATTCTTCCACAGTCTCACTGAAAGAAGGAAAGAAATCAATTAAGTGTTGAGTTGAGTCAAGAATAATTTTTCCACAGTCTCACTGAAAGAAGGAAAGAAATCAATTAAGTGTTGAGTTGAGTCAAGAATAATTTTTCCACAGTCTCACTGAAAGAAGGAAAGAAATCAATTAAGTGTTGAGTTGAGTCAAGAATAATTTTTCCACAGTCTCACTGAAAGAAGGAAAGAAATCAATTAAGTGTTGAGTTGAGTCAAGAATAATTTTTCCACAGTCTCACAGAAAGAAGGAAAGACATCAATTAAGAGTTGAGTTGAGTCAAGAATAATTCTTCTAGTCTCACCCAGGACATTCCCATATGTGCTCTTTTGCTATCTTCAACAACCAGCGAAGAGTCCCAATACTAATGGTACCCGCTGCAGTCTGATTATGTGTCCCTCTGGCTGTTCCTCGGAGTCCTGAGTCTCAGGCAGATCATCTGGTCATTCGCTGCCACACCATTCTCTCCAAGCCATGATGATTTATCTGTTCTTCCCCATTATTTACATTTTCTCAAAGTCCTGACCACTTGCTCCTTGCCGTGCACCAATATCCCTCTCATCAGTGCAGACCCAGTGAAACTATCCACCTGTTACCCACCACACCAGCATGTCCTAGGGAAAAGATCCAACAGATGCTCTCTAACAGATTGTTGAATTGAAGCCTGCCACTCTACACAAAGCATCCCTACCTTCACCTTTCTCATCATGCTCTTTGAGTCCGTTACAATCATGACATGTGTGTGCTGTTTGTCTTCCAGCTTTCTCAGACTAGATGGACTTAGACAGACTCTCAGACTTTCTCTAGACTAGACTAGATATGCCAGGCTGTCGTGCACTGAACACTGTCCATTAACACTTCTTTTACCTCTTAGTTCCGAGCCATCCATGTAAATGATTTCTTCACTTGGGCATGAATTGTTATTGGTCAGTTCTTGCACTTACCATTCAGCGCTGCCTGCCAGCCAATCCCTACACTCCTGGTCCAATGTGATTATAACTTGCACAGGCCTGGCATTATGACCCACTCTCCTTCTCTCCCTGTTAAGAGAAAGTGTAAAAACAATGATGCTGTTAGATGAAGATACAAATAAATGGCACACAACATTTAATGAATTTGAAGAGGCAGACAACAATACAAGTGGGAAGATAGCATCAAGACATGGATGAACATCAATCTGACAGAATATAGTCAGGGCGAGAGACAGACACTGGTGGTTATCCATCGCAGCCAACCTTCATTGTGGAGACAACACCTGGTTGATTGAATCTGAATGTGTTCTTAAAGCAAGGAGGGATTTAAAGTAACACAAAATAACGGTCCCTAGTACACGCCACAAGGCACATTGGACATATGGTACTGGACAGATGTTTGTATCGACCAATCAGCTCACGTGTGTGGTGTGGTCAGTGTCCTGCCAGCCACCTCTACTTCCCAAAACATTTCCTGCTTCACATTTCAGGCCGGGTCGACCTGGGAATCAGGTCAGTTTGAAAACTTCAAATCCATTCCAATGTGGATCACCAGTACAGCAGACGAGTGTCCAGCGAGTGCGCCAGCACCACTCAAAGTTCAGCAGATGAGTGTCCAGCCAGTGTGCCAGTGCAGCTCAAGGTACAGCAGACGAGTGTCCAGCCAGTGTGTCAGCACAGCTCAAGGTACAGCAGATGAGTGTCCAGCCAGTGTGCCAGCACAGCTCAAGGTACAGCAGATGAGTGTCCAGCCAGTGTGCCAACACAGCTCAAGGTACATCAGACGAGTGTGCCAGCCAGTGTGCCAGTGCACAGCTCAAGGTACAGCAGACGAGTGTCCAGCCAGTGTGTCAGCACAGCTCAAAGGGGGATTCAGGATAAGACACATCTGACGTGTTTATTAGTTGAGCTGAGCTGAGTAGAGCTAAGTTAAGAATCGACCACATCAGGATATTCCTACTTGTTATCTGTGTTTATAAGAAAGTACAAAAACACATGCAGAAATTAGCCAAACAATCACATTCTAACACTAGACACAACACACACAAACGTCCATGTTTAGCTCTGCACAGAACACTGTGCACTACAAAATTGGATTAAAAAGTCAAGAGGATCGATTTCATTGCACCAGGTTTTATCCCACATGACCCAGTCATTTTCTGCAGGGCGGCCTGTCAAAAGCGTCGCACAAAGCACAAACTCTGTGGTTGCAGTGACAATCATTAGCTTTAGCAGTCTCAGAGATAACTGCACTTGTGACCAGAACGGCGTGGGTCGGAAACTCTGTTGTAGACTGCAAGTCTGTTTCTACACAAACAACAGCCTCCTGATTGAATGACTTGTGCACTTGCTAGAATGGTCACCACATCCAAAGTATATGTTCTCTTTGCTTTGATAAACCTGGCACAGGAAACAAATGTTGAAGAGAAATCATGGGGCGTACACGACCACCTCCAATCGATGACTGGGTTTGTGGAGGAGCTTTATTTCTTCTCTTTGTTGTCACGCGCACACCATCATCTCTATAGATTCTTCCCACTGTCATCGGCCGATCTTTTCTCTGCATTTGCCTGTACAGTTTCCAGAATTTTTGCAGTGTTTTATCCCCTCCAAATCACTGAACAACAGTTGGACGGGAGGGGTAGGACTCTGTCATTCGTTGACAATATCCTCATGTGTCGACAGGGTCGAGATAGACAGGCGGTTGCCAATGATATGCAGGGCGAACTAGATTGAATTTCCTCATGGTGTGCTGATGCCGATGATGCCTTGTCAACCCTGCAAAGGCAATGGTTACATGGTTCTCACTAAACAACCATATTGTGAAAACAGACCTGCCGGCAGTAAGAATGGATGGGAGCATTTTGAGTAGAACCCAGTCAATGACATATCTTGGCGTGAGGCTTGATCGTAGCCTGTCCTTCAGAGATCATGTCGATTATGTCATAACGAAGGCTCGAAAAGGTTTGTCAGCAATGAGAGTCATGGCGACTGCCAATATCGAGCAAAGACTGCTAATACTTCTGTTCCAAGGACTTGTGCTTTCACGCATCGAGTATGCCCTGGCCATCCTCACTGTCAGCCCTACACAGATTGGAAGACTTGAAAAGGTACAAAACGAAGCCATGCGCATCATTTTGGGCTGCACGAGAGACACCAGCTGTGTAGCAATGAGATACCTCCCTTGACTTCCCGACAATGGAACACAGGATCAAGATCTGGAGAGCTCGTGCATACTTAAAAATAAGTGCAGATGAGCAGCACCCTCTGCATGACTGCTATATTCAGAGAAAAGGGTGACAGGCTAAAGAGGGGCAAATCATGGATGGGTCGGGCGGAAGATGTCGTCAGACAGGTCTGCAGTCTTACCAGTATCAACCCCGGCAAGGAATGGGTGCCGGTGCCTCCAGCTTTTAAGTGCACTTTCTCCTGCATTATCACACTCGACAGACGGTGCAGAGAGCAGAACCCTGCCGCTGTCAATGCAGAGGTTAACGCGCTCATCTATGAACACTCAGATAGCCCCGAAGTGCTCATCTATACAGATGGATCTGTTGTAAAGCAGCAGAGAAGTGCGTGGGCATTTACAGCCCGTTCAGCAGGGCCGAACCGTTCAAGAATCCAGTGGTGCCCACTCTATGACCACGAGCAGCATGACGATGGAGGTGATGGCAGTTACACAGGCTTTCATATGGCTGGAATCACAGCATTATACCAACGTGTGTGTACTAAGTGATTCAATGAGCATGATTCAGAAGGTCGAAGCTGGATCTGTACGTAGACAGTGGACTGAATCGCTGCGGAAGTCTGTTGTCCGTAAAGTCACCTTCATCTTCATCCCGGGACATGCGGGAGTCAAGGGAAATGAACGAGCTGACAAACTGGCTGGCTCTGCACCCCCTGTAGATGGCCAGCCCATGGATCGTGCCGATGTTATTAACTGTCCTTAAAGATATGGCGAAGAACAGAGGACTTTGACGTCAGTGATTCCACATCGCTGTCCAGGATGAAAGGCCTGGGAGTAAGAATCGGCACAGCCAGACACGAGAGGTACATCGGGAAAACAAAGCGTCTCGTCAACCAACACAGAACTGGCACTATTAGCCACCGGACGCTGATGCAAATGCTGGGGGGAGGATCTGAGCACCTATGGACATGTCCGTAGTGCAATGAAGATACCCCAACAGATAACTGATAACTGATAACAGAACAACGTTAAGAACTTAACAGCACTTTTAGTACTATTATAATCTACCACCATAGAAATCTAAGCCACATGAAGTAGCTTTCAGTACTCTCATCCGTAGTAGTAGTACTTCTATCTGTCTTTATTCCTGTTTTTTCCTGTAAATATTGTGTACGTGTCATCCTTAATTTACGTTTCCTGGACAAAATTAAAATTATGCCTCTTATTCTTATTATCTCATTTAAAAACCATTTATTTGGAAAAGGCTAGTATTTGTTTAGTTTAGTGTTGAAACAAATATAAACCCACTGTTGTTCTCCATCCTTTAATACAGATAATGAGATACAAAGAAAACTGTACCAGTAATTGATACACGATTAAATAAAATGAGCAGAGCTTCCAATTATTGCTGGAAACCAAGGACGCTGTAGTAGGCAATTATCATAACTTTGTTCTTTCAAAATTGTTCGCTTCAGATACGAGCGTATACAAAATTAATCAACAATAACCAGTTTAAAAAAAAAAGTATTTGAATATATAAATACATTTTAATTATCAAAAATTCGGTAACATTTTAAAATTGTGCTATTTGTAGTAGATATACATAAAATCCATAGAAAGTTTACTATACGAAATATTAATTCGTGAGTTTGGGAGGAAATGTGTAGAAATTTGAGCGTCGTTGACGATGCATACAACAGTGTTCTAGTTGTTGGACAGGATCGGTCTACACACACAGAATGAACGGACTCAGTCGCTGGGAGAGACAGACCAGGCAGAAAGTTCAGTCCAGATCACACGTGAGACTGTCTTAGATCATTTTTCCTATAGCAGACTGTCTTAGATCATTCTTCTATCACAGACTAGCAGACTTCTTCTTCTTCTTCTTCAGTGTTCCGAGCCATTGAGGTTCTTTGCTGCAGATACAATCCGTCTCCATTCGTCTCTCTGGTGGACCTTCTCTTGCCAGTCGTTGATTCCAAGTGCTTGTAGGTCTGTATATATATATATTATCTCTCCACCGTCTTCTTGGTCTACCTCGGGGTCTACGGTCATTTATTTCCTGAGTGTAAGCGAGTTTTGTTTCCCTATTATCTTCCATTCTTTCTATATGCCTCAGCCATTGTAGTCTATTAGCCTTCATGATACCAGTGATTAGCGGGGACTTAAACAAATCATAAATGTCTGAGATGGTTTCAGAGCCATACGGCACAACTGGTCTGATCAGTGTTTTGTATAATGTGATTTTGGTGTTACGAGATAGCGCCTTTGATTTTAGTAGATGTTGTAGTGCATAGTATATCTTATTTCCAGAGTTGATTCTAGTTTGTATTTCTTCCCTTATGATGTTGGAGCAGTTGAAGATTGTACCCAGGTATTTGTATGTTTCCGTTATTTTAATGGTCATATTATCTATTTGTATGTGGCCAGAGTTTTTAGCCATTCCGTCTCTTGAAATTACCATATATTCTGTCTTATCTTGGTTGATAACCAGCCCCATCTATTGGGCTTTTTCCTTTAAGTGAGTCAATATTTCCAATGTCTTTTGTTCACTTTGCCCTATAATATCTATATCATCTGCATAACCAAGCAGCTTGGATGTTCCTCCAATATCACATTCCTCCTTTATCTTCCTTACAACTAGCAGAATGTCTTAGATTATTAATATTATTATTATATTCTTCTATCACAACCAGACTAGCATCTTAGAACATTCTTCTATCACAGACATCTTAAAACATTATTCTATCAAAGACAATCAATAGTTATTAGAATATTCTTCTACCAAGAGACTGATAGACTGTTCGTATGTTTGACATGTCAATTTTGTATTTTCAGTTTCAGTTACTATTTTAGTTATTGTTCAGCCCTACGGTTATGCTTAACCATACAATGATGGAGTTTTGATAAAGATCAGTTTCAGCAAGTCTCTAAGGGTCAAAACAAATATCAGGCCATGGGTTGTTGATCTTTGGGCTCAATAACAATAGGCTTCCTATCTAGATCTATGCAGATAGATTCTAGAGCTCATTATCTGATTATATGCGTAATTCATTCACCAATGTAATAAAGAGTGATCAGGTATTTGTAAACATTCAGGGGTCATTAATATAAATATTGGTATTCTCAAACAGAAAGTTTTATTCAGAGTAAGCTGTTGCTATTCTGTTAGTAAGTTACAAGGCGTCACAGTCAACCCCAGCATTTTTTTGGCTGTTTGTAATTTCATGACAAGTTTATGTTCATTAGTTTGCCATTGCTTTCTGAACAGCCGGCACTCATACTTGTGTATGGGAAACCAACGCACAACGGTCTGCTTCCAAATTGCCTGCAGCTGTCTTTAAAATGAGGTATGTGGGATTAGGAATTACATTCGTAACCTCTTTCGTAGCTCCGGCTATTTTTGTTACCACTCCGTAGATAGATACATTCAACATCAATGACTTTGGGAAGACAGTCAAAGAGACTTTACTACATTCAACCATCAATGACTTTGGGAAGACAGTCAAAGAGACTTTACTACATTCAACCATCAATGACTTTGGGAAGACAGTCAAAGAGACTTTACTACATTCAACCATCAATGACTTTGGGAAGACAGCCACAGAGACTTTACTACAATCAACCATCAATGACTTTGGGAAGACAGTCAAAGAGACTTTACTACATTCAACCATCAATGACTTTGGAATACAGTCAAAGAGACTTTACTGCATTCAACCATCAATGACTTTGGGAAGACAGTCAATGAGACTTTACTTCATTCAACCATCAATGACATTGGGAAGACAGTCGAAGAGACTTTACTACATTCAACCATCAATGACTTTGGGAAGACAGTCAAAAGAGACTTTACTGCATTCAACCTCAATGACTTTGGGAAGACAGTCAAAGTGACTTTACTACATTCAACCATCAATGACTTTGGGAAGACAGTCAACGAGACTTTACTTCATTCAACCATCAATGACTTTGGGAAGACAATCAAAGAGACTTTACTACATTCAACCATCAATGACTTTGGAATACAGTCAAAGAGACTTTACTGCATTCAACCTCAATGACTTTGGGAAGACAGTCAAAGAGACTTTACTGCATTCAACCTCAATGACTTTGGGAAGACAGTCAAAGAGACTTTACTGCATTCAACCATCAATGACTTTGGGAAGACAGTCAAAGAGACTTTACTGCATTCAACCATTAATGACTTTGGGAAGACAGTCAAAGAGACTTTACTACATTCAACCATCAATGACTTTGGGAAGACAGTCAAAGTGACTTTACTACATTCAACCATCAATGACTTTGGGAAGACAGTCAACAAGACTTTACTACATTCAACCATCAATGACTTTGGAATACAGTCAAAGAGACTTTACTACATTCAACCATCAATGACTTTGGAATACAGTCAAAGAGACTTTACTACATTCAACCATCAATGACTTTGGGAAGACATTCAATGAGACTTTACTTCATTCAACCATCAATGACTTTGGGAAGACAGTCGAAGAGACTTTACTACATTCAACCATCAATGACTTTGGAATACAGTCAAAGAGACTTTACTGCATTCAACCTCAATGACTTTGGGAAGACAGTCAAAGAGACTTTACTACATTCAACCATCAATGACTTTGGAAGACAGTCAACAAGACTTTACTTCATTCAACCATTAATGACTTTGGGAAGACAATCGAAGAGACTTTACTACATTCAACCATCAATGACTTTGGAATACAGTCAAAGAGACTTTACTGCATTCAACCTCAATGACTTTGGGAAGACAGTCAAAGAGACTTTACTGCATTCAACCTCAATGACTTTGGGAAGACAGTCAAAGAGACTTTACTGCATTCAACCATCAATGACTTTGGGAAGACAGTCAAGAGACTTTACTATTCAACCATCAATGACTTTGGGAAGACAGTCAAAGAGACTTTACTTCATTCAACCATCAATGACTTTGGAAGACAATCAAAGAGACTTTACTGCATTCAACCTCAATGACTTTGGGAAGACAGTCAAAGAGACTTTACTACATTCAACCTCAATGACTTTGGGAAGACAGTCAAAGAGACTTTACTGCATTCAACCTCAATGACTTTGGGAAGACAGTCAAAGAGACTTTACTACATTCAACCATCAATGACTTTGGGAAGACAGTCAAAGAGACTTTACTACATTCAACCATCAATGACTTTGGGAAGACAGTCAAAGAGACTTTACTTCATTCAACCATCAATGACTTTGGGAAGACAGTCAAAGAGACTTTACTACAATCAACCATCAATGACTTTGGGAAGTCAGTCAAAGTGACTTTACTACATTCAACCATCAATGACTTTGGGAAGACAGTCAACGAGACTTTACTACATTCAACATCAATGACTTTGGGAAGACAGTCAAAGAGACTTTACTGCATTCAACCATCAATGACTTTGGGAAGACAGTCAAAGAGACTTTACTACAATCAACCATCAATGACTTTGGGAAGACAGTCAAAGTGACCTTACTACATTCAACCATCAATGACTTTGGGAAGACAGTCAACGAGACTTTACTACATTCAACCATCAATGACTTTGGAATACAGTCAAAGAGACTTTACTACATTCAACCATCAATGACTTTGGGAAGACAGTCAAAGAGACTTTACTTCATTCAACCATCAATGACTTTGGAAAGACAGTCGAAGAGACTTTACTACATTCAACCATCAATGACTTTGGAATACAGTCAAGAGACTTTACTGCATTCAACCTCAATGACTTTGGGAAGACAGTCAAAGAGACTTTACTACATTCAACCATCAATGACTTTGGGAAGACAGTCAACGAGACTTTACTACATTCAACCATCAATGACTTTGGGAAGACAGTCAACGAGACTTTACTACATTCAACCATCAATGACTTTGGGAAGACAGTCAGCGAGACTTTACTACATTCAACCATCAATGACTTTGGGAAGACAGTCAAAGAGACTTTACTACATTCAACCATCAATGACTTTGGGAAGACAGTCAACGAGACTTTACTTCATTCAACCATCAATGACTTTGGGAAGACAATCAAAGAGACTTTACTACATTCAACCATCAATGACTTTGGAATACAGTCAAAGAGACTTTACTGCATTCAACCTCAATGACTTTGGGAAGACAGTCAAAGAGACTTTACTTCATTCAACCATCAATGAC
Source organism: Cepaea nemoralis (assembly GCA_014155875.1). NCBI lineage: Eukaryota > Metazoa > Mollusca > Gastropoda > Stylommatophora > Helicidae > Cepaea > Cepaea nemoralis. The sequence goes on along the minus strand of JACEFZ010027617.1, from coordinate 46,723 downwards.
TTTGGAAAGACAGTCGAAGAGACTTTACTACATTCAACCATCAATGACTTTGGAATACAGTCAAAGAGACTTTACTGCATTCAACCTCAATGACTTTGGGAAGACAGTCAAAGAGACTTTACTACATTCAACCATCAATGACTTTGGGAAGACAGTCAACGAGACTTTACTACATTCAATCATAATGACTTTGGGAAGACAGTCAACGAGACTTTACTACATTCAACCATCAATGACTTTGGGAAGACAGTTAGCGAGACTTTACTACATTCAACCATCAATGACTTTGGGAAGACAGTCAACGAGACTTTACTACATTCAACCATCAATGACTTTGGGAATACAGTCAAAGAGACTTTACTACATTCAATCATCAATGACTTTGGGGAGACAGTCAAAGAGACTTTACTACATTCAACCATCAATGACTTTGGGAAGACAGTCAAAGAGACTTTACTACATTCAACCATCAATGACTTTGGGAAGACAGTCAAAGAGACTCTACTACATTCAACCATCAATGACTTTGGAATACAGTCAAAGAGACTTTACTACATTCAACCATCAATGACTTTGGGAAGACAGTCAAAGAGACTTTACTTCATTCAACCATCAATGACTTTGGGAAGACAGTCAAAGAGACTTTACTACATTTAATCATCAATGACTTTGGGAAGACAGTCAAAGAGACTTTACTTCATTCAACCATCAATGACTTTGGGAAGACAGTCAAAGAGACTTTACTTCAAAGGACATCACCTGGTGTCTGTTTGAGGCTGGACTGACCTGGTTACTCACACAAACACAGGGACTCAAACACATGACCCTCAGGCCAGCAGCAAATATTCTAGCCAATCACTGCTGTGGCAGTTGATTGATTGATTGAACTTTATTTAAAATATACTAGCCAATCACTGCTGTGGCAATTGATTTATTGATTGAACTTTATTCAAAATATACTAGCCAATCACTGCTATGGCAATTGATTGATTGATTGAACTTTATTTAAAATATACTAGCAATCACTGCTGTGGCAATTGATTGATTGATTAAACTTTATTTAAAATATACTAGCCAATCACTGCTGTAGCAATCAGATATACTAGCCATTCACTGCGCGGCAAGCAAATATACTAGCCAGTCACTGTCGCATCAAGCAAATATACTAGCCAATCACTGCTGTAGCAATCAAATATACTAGCCAATCACTGCTGCGGCAAGCAAATATCTAGCCAATCACTGCTGCAGCTGCCAAATAGGGGTTACAGTATGTAGAGAGGGTTAATTTCAATGCACCAGGTTTGACCTCATTTGGCTCAGTCTCTGTCCACAGAATGACAAGCCGCTTGTGGAGAACATTGCACAAAGCACAAACTCCATACCTCCGGTGATGAACCCCAGGAGTCTCTGAAAAATGAGGGTTTAATGAGGTCATCATTCAGCACAGCGTGTTGTCATGGCTGAAGATTGTGCTGCTGCTGGTGATGTTTCTTCCACATGTTTGAGGGATCTCATTATGAACACACTCTATCCCAGTGACAATTTCCCAGAGGAAACCTAGTATATATGAAGGTCTGACACTTAATGCCTCAGTGGCAATCTATGTATGACACAGGAGGAAGGTGTTCAGTTATGACAGTGTGTGGGTGTATATGGGGATATGTATGCATGCATGTGTTTGTGTGAATATATAGTACCACAAGGTCATTTTTCCTCTATTTTAGCTTCATCATCATTATTTGCCATGCCGATAAGCGAGGCCGGTCATGTTTCACCATCTTACCTTAACCTAGAAGCTATAAATAGAGTGACAGTGAAGGAAGCTGTATGTGTGTACACTTGCGTGAATGTATATATTAAAAAAAAAAATTATTGTCTTCTTGAGCATCCATTTAATTGTCTTTATTTGTCTGATGAATGTTCCCGCTTGTTTTATTTGATAGAGAGTGACGTCTGCCGCTGACATCCATGACTGGATTAAGGTACTGATGTTGGATTGTCTCAGATGTGTTGTTTGTTGTGGGAAGTTGTGAGGGAGATGAGATGCAAACTGGCTCCACAAATAGGGTGTCTACAGATTATTTAGTAGAATCCACATTGGGACGAAGTTTAAACATTAACCTGAGCTACCAGATAGACCCAGTCTAGCATGCGTGCCAGGAAATGTTTGGGAAGTAAAGAACACTGACTACATCACTCACTGCATGCTGATTGGTCAATACAAACATCACTCACCGTGTACTGATTGGCCTATACAAATATCACCCACCATATGCTGTTTGGTCGATACAAACAGCACCCACCAGATGCTGATTGGTGGATACAAACACCACCCATCACGTGCTGATTGGTGGATACAAACATGGCTCTAGCACTATATGTCCAATGTGCCTTAAGGCGGGTAAAAATGTCTTTCTTTTTGTTTTATTATTTTGGTAATATCACAGCATAAACAATATCAGACACACAATATCAGATTAATAGATGATACAGTATTGATTGTAGATAATGAACATGATTTGCAGCGTTTAGTGGAAGCGGTTTTTGTACACAGTGGACAACCAGGGTTAGAATTAAATTATAAGAAAACAGAAATTATGGTCATCTCCAAGAAGAAAGGAATGCATTAATGTAAAATCCAAATAAATACAAACCATTCTTAAACAGATGAGTCAATATAACTATCTTGGAAAAGTCATAACGTCTGATGGACGGTGCCTTGTAAAGACTACTCATAGAACAAGAATCCTGGGAAGGTTAACCCGGTCAACAAATGCCCGCAGAAGTCGGATGTGTTGGCCTAATTGCACAAGAACGCAGCTCTGCTGTAAACAGGCACAACGCAATCACGTCAAAAAAAAAATCTGGACGAATGCAGAAGAAGAAGAACAAGAATCGCAGTAGCGAAGGTAGTCTTTTGCAAGATAGAAAACATACTTACCAATAAAATATTGCCAATTGTAATGATAAAAATAGTTTGCAGTGCTATACTGTTGTATGGATGTGAAACATGGACAATTAGCAGACACGGTGAGAAACATTTAATGGTGGTGGAAATGTGGTTTCTGAGGAAAATATAAAGACTACCATGGATAGACAGAAAAACCAAAGAGCAAGTCCTACAAGAAACAAATGAAAACCGTAAACTGATTAGAGGAATTAGACTTAGATATTCAAGATTTGTTTGGGAACATTATTAAGGAGAAATAAATTTGAAAGTTTAGTGAGAACTGGCAAAATTATTGTGAGAAGAGCAAAGGGAAGGCAAAGAAATAGATACATGTAAGGCTTCACCACAAGAACACAGAGATGATCCAGGAACGGTGATCATGTGAGATGGCGAACCTTGATTGCTGAAGCATACCAGCATGGGACATGATGATGATAATTGTAATAAACAGAAATTAGGTGTGACTGTTGGGAAACTGAAGTCAAAATACTGGTTTAAAATTTCACTTTTGTACTTCGTTCATTTTTGTACTGTGTTGTTCGTTTGTCCAAGTTCGTAGTTTCAGGTTGTGTTCATCCGCAACTGATAGAAATAGTCTCTTTCAGTCATATGTGATGATGGGGTACTGCACCCTGTGAGCAATAATCTCCCATCACATGGCCAGACAGGCTGTTGTCCTTTGTTTGCTGAAGTTTGGATAGAAAGGTGCCTGAGAAGGGGAACTTAAGGAAATGTGAAAATATGTTACTATTGGAAATTGCTTGTTCTGTCTCGTTTGTCATGTCTCTCTGTGTGTTATGTCCAGCAGTAATTGTGTCTGTATCATGTCTCACTGTGTGGTGTAATGACCAGCAGTAATTGTGTCTTGTGTGTCATATCTCACTGTGTGTTGTCATGGCCAGCAGTAATTGTGTCTTGTGTATCATGTCTCACTGTCTGGTGTAATGACCAGCAGTAATTGTGTCTTGTGTGTCATGTCTCACTGTGTGTTGTCATGGCCAGCAGTAATTGTGTCTTGTGTGTCATGTCTCACTGTGTGTTGTCATAACCAGCAGTAATTGTGTCTTGTGTGTTATGTCTCACTGTGTGTTGTCATGGCCAGCAGTAATTGTGTCTTGTGTGTCATGTCTCACTGTGTGTTGTCATGGCTGGCAGTAATTGTGTCTATGTTATGTCTCACTGTGTGTTGTCATGGCCAGCAGTAATTGTGTATTGTGTGTCATGTTTCAGTGTGTGTTGTCATGACCAGCAGTAATTGTCTTGTGTGTCATGTCTCACTGTGTGTTGTCATGGCCAGCAGTAATTGTGTCTTGTGTGTCATGTCTCACTGTGTGTTGTCATGGCCAGCAGTAATTGTGTCTTGTGTGTCATGTCTCACTGTGTGTTGTCATGGCCAGCAGTAATTGTGTCTTGTGTGTCTTGTCTCACTGTGTGTTGTCATGGCCAGCAGTAATTGTGTCTTGTGTGTCATGTCTCACTGTGTGTTGTCATAACCAGCAGTAATTGTGTCTTGTGTGTCATGTCTCACTGTGTGTTGTCATGGCCAGCAGTAATTGTGTCTATGTTATGTCTCACTGTGTGTTGTCATGGCCAGCAGTAATTGTGTCTTATTTTTGTGTGCAGACAGTGGAAGCGGCATCAGACAAAGCTACGGATGCTGCTTTTGGCCTTGTCCAATCTGGCAAACAGAGAGGTAAGGCTGCCGTTGAACTGAGGGCTGGCCTTGTGCGGAACCATGAACAGGCTTACACTGAAGGTAATGTTGAATTGTTTCACCAGCAGGATTATAATGGTGGTTATCTTAAATTATTTCAGAACATCAATAACAGTTTGTATGTGTTTGCTGCATGCAGGAAAGGCATTCATGTATATCAAAGCCATTCATTTTTGACCATGTGTATCACTGACCATGAGTAATATAGTACAGTGATTTTGGTGTAATTAGTTCCTTGAGTCACCAGAGAGCAACATTGCTGCCTCCAGTTCCATCATCATGCTGAATGTTGTGTCCACATTGGCTCCTCTACAGTTGTATCTGGGCTGTAAACCCCTGTCTTGAGTGTATTCCTATAGCACCAACCATCGGCGTAAATAATAACATCATAATCACTATCTTGATCCACTAACAGATGTGAAATTTCTGCCTCAGTCTGCCCTCCACACTCTCTATATTTGTGAATCAGTGTAGATGAACACAAGTTCTGGCTGATTGTTCTGTTTTAGTGAGACATGTTTTTTATTTGTGTGCATATTTGGGTGTGTATGTGTATGCCTGAAGATGGAAAGAGATACATCTCTGAAATAAGGCCATACTGACTTGTTTCACCGTGACAGCCGTGCCAGCATCCAGCCATACTTGTCAGCCATTCTGACCTCCTGTTAAGTTTACATTTCTCATAATAATTACGAGTTCACGTCTGATGTTACTGGCTTTTTTGTGCATTTAAGTTTTCTGGTAATTGATCAGCTCAAGACCTTCTGACGCAGTGGGTGAATGAAACAATCCGATTGGATGTGGAAGATGGCTTTGATGACTTGGAAGCTTGGCGCCGAGCTCGAGAGGTACAAAGTTATCAACGCTCAGCTCAGAAGACAGCCAATGATACTGAGGATTTCTCTATAGAGAGGCTGACGATGCTGGCTCTAGAAAATGATATTGATGTTGACGAGGCTGCAATTTATGAACGTGTAAAGAGGAATGCTGTTGGAGATACGGGTAAGTAATTTTATGTTGTGGTACTATGACTTCTTTGAATGAATGAATCGCACACAAAAAAGAGAAGTAGATGGTAGGCTTTACTAGAGCATGATCGCAAGTAACAAAGTGGACGTGGTGGCCAAAGCCTTCATCAGCACACAAACAGCAAACACACACTATTACAACAACATGAAAAACACTACATGGAAATGTATATATATATAATATATATATAGAAGTTACTCATCTGTTTTCTGATTGTGGACTGGACACCTTTAACTTATTTGGCATGTATAAAGAAGAAAATCTTGGTTTGTGGAAGCTAAATGCTGCAGAAAAATCCTCAGAATATCATGGGGGGACAAAGAAAAATATATTTACTTTCTACGAGATCTGAAAATCGAAAACTGGCTCTTTAGCAACATCATGTCTGAGAAACTGAAATACTTTAGTGGCCATATTGGACATCCCAGGGGCTGGGACAGAACAGTGAAGGGATGTGAGGCTTGGACAGAACAGTGATGGGAGGCGGGGATTGGACAGAATAGTGGTGGGATGTGGGGCTTGGACAGAACAGTGATGGGAGGCGGGGCTTGGACAGAACAGTGATGGGAGGTGGGGCTTGAACAGAACAGTGATGGGAGGCGGGGCTTGGACAGAACAGTGATGGGAGGCGGGGCTTGGACAGAACAGTGATGGGAGGTGGGGCTTGGACAGAACAGTGAAGGGAGGTGGGGCTTGGACATAACAGTGATGGGAGGTGTGGTCTTGGAAGATGAGGCAGGGGTCGACCAACACAGAGATGGACACTGGACATGGCAGACATCTTGGGCATAAACATGCACAAGGCAAGAGAACATGTCAGGGGTTAAGTAACTTTTCAGCAGGCTGTAATGAGAGCTAGGTTCTGTACAGGAGCTGTTACATGATGAGAGCAAGGTCCTGTATAGGTGGTGATGGTGGGATGTCTAGAACACAGTTGTTTCTGCAAAGTAATGGCAGTGATTTTGTGGGTGCTTGTAACTGCAATTCTGATTCCAATGTCAGTGACACAAGAAGATAAATTAGGATTGTCACGGATCACTTTTCTTGCACTAGATACCTTCATATGTGTCTCAGTATCCTCCCATAGATCATACAAGGAGAATCTTGGCACAGTGCATGAACTCTTTGGCAATTGCGACCACCTAGAACCCCACATGCTAATTAATTTTCTATTGTGGGCAGATTTTGTGATGTTGACAGTTGGCCTATGTAGTGGATTATTTGGTTTGTCTTTTCAGTGTTTAGCTGCTGTTAGTTTGATCTGTATCCAGGCAGATTTGTATTTTTAAAATTGATCTTGGCAACCAAACCTAAGATGAGTACCAGGAGTTGTCTTGGCAAGTAAAGATGGCTGGCTTGATACTGGCCACATCACATATTAGTGCCAGTTGGTCTACACAAATAAGAGTCTAGCACCACATGCCAGATGTGTCTTCTGCCGTACAAAAGGTGCTTTAACTGAAATATTCAGTAGTTTTCATGTTTATGTATTATTTATTAACAAAATCCAGTGTGACTGTCCACTAGGCAAACTTCTGGGTGCTTAGTCTTTCAGTGCAGATATAAAAGGCTGGCACGCCAACTGTCCCCATATCCCTCCACTCTGGCATGCCAACTGTCCCCATATCCGTCCACTCTGGCATGCCAACTGTCCCCGGATCCCTCCACTCTGGCATGCCAACAGTCCCCAGATCCCTCCACTCTGGCATGCCAACTGTCCCTGGATCCCTCCAGTCATGCATGCCAACTGTCCCCATATCCCTCCACTCTGGCATGCCAACTGTCCCTGGATCCCTCCACTCTGGCACACCAACTGTCTCCAGATCCCTCCACTCTGGCATGCCAACTGTCCCCGATCCTTCCACTCTGGCATACTAACTGTCCCCGGATCCCTCCTGTCTTTCATTCACATCTTCCTGCTCTCACTCGTTCTCTTCATCAGTTTTCTAGTCTGATGTTAAATTCATGACTATCCTGTTTTCTATTGGACAGACCCGTATGCAAATTTGTATGACCTGGAAGAGAAAGATGCTGTGGATGTAGTTCTGCAGAATATGTTGTCCAAGGAGATGGTAAAAGACATTTTCAAGTAGGTCATTCAATGTTTTCACTTTCCTCATTTGTGTATCTGTTTCTCTTATGCCTTTACTTCTTTCAGTCTTTATTTCTTCTATATTATTTTTTAAAATGTATATCTCATTTGTATTGTGCTTTTCATTTTCTTTTTCTTCAGTTCTTTCTGTGCTGCCTACTTCTATCTTCTTTCTACTTTATTGTTTATTTTCCTCTTCAAAATCCATCATTTCTTTCTTTCTTTCTTTCTTTCTTTCTTTCTTTCTTTCTTTCTTTCTTTCTTTCTTTCTTTCTTTCTTTCTTTCTTTCTTTCTTTCTTTCTTTCTTTATTTCTTTATTTCTTTATTTATTTATTTATTTGCTATATGTCTCTATGTTTGATCATTAATTATGTGTCTCTATCTTTGATAATTAAACTCATAGCTGTATGATGAACTATAGCCAGATATTCTAGCTCACTGATTTGATTCATCATCAAAAGCATCATCTTTATGTGCCATATCATGAAGTGCCTCATGTCATTGTTACCTTTGTGATCTGGTCAGTGACATAACTTTTAAAATCTACTTTAGAAAAGACCTGGGGCTTAGTGACGACCATCTAAAACAAGACCCCCGCACCAAAATGGAGCTTCGTCACAACATGGTCAAGGAGAATAGAGAGAAGCGACAAAAAGAAGAAGAGAGAAAGAGAACGGAGACACAGATAAAGAAGGAAGCAAGACTCAAAGCTCAGCAGCTGATTCTGAAAGTAGGTCATCCAGTGTTTCTTTCCTACGAATTCATCTCTTGTGAGATAATCTAGATGAATATCTGTCTTCTGTGTCCTTGAGGTTCTCTGCTGCAAGTTTGGTCATGGGGGACCATGAAGCTATCTGTTGCATGTTTCACCCTGAACTCATATGTTTCAGGCTCTCTTGGATGTGGCTTTCTTAGATCTTGGTTGTGTGTTTAATCCTGGATATTGGAGTCTTTGTCGTCAAGTGGATAAGTCACTTGCCTTCTGCTATGAAGATTGTGGGTTCATTTTTGGACTCCTTCAGTTCACGAGTGCATTAGTTTTTTTTTTAGACCTATGTCACTGGAGCTGCGGAATTCATGTTATGCACAATTCTGGCAGCTCTGCACACCTAGTGGTCAGGCTCACACACAAAGTGGTCAAGCTCACACACCAAGTGGTCAAGCTCACACACCAAGTGGTCAAGCTCACACACCAAGTGGTCAGGCTCACACACAAAGTGGTCAAGCTCACACACCAAGTGATCAGGCTCACACACAAAGTGGCCAAGCTCACACACCAAGTGGTCAAGCTCATACATCAAGTGGTCAAGCTCACACACAAAGTGGTCAAGCTCACACTCCAAGTGGTCAAGTTCACACACAAAGTGGTCAAGTTCACACACAAAGTGGTCAAGTTCACACATCAAGTGGCCAAGCTCACATACAAAGTGGTCAAGTTTACACACCAAGTGGTCAAGTTCACACAAAGTGGTCAAGTTCACAGCACAAAGTGGTCAAGTTCACACACAAAGTGTTCAAGCCCACACACCAAGTGGTCAAGTTCGCACACAAAGTGGTCAAGCTCACACACCAAGTGGTCAAGTTCACACACAAAGTGGTCAAGTTCACACACAAAGTGGTCATGCTCACACAACCAAGTGGTCAGGCCACACACACAAAGTGGTCATGCTCACACACCAAGTGGTCAGGCTCACACACCAAGTGGTCAAGCTCACACACCAAGTGGTCAAGTTCACACGACCAAGTGGTCAGTTGACACACAAAGTGGTCAAGTTCACACACAAATGGTCAAGCTCACACACAAAGTGGTCAAGTTCACACACAAAGTGGTTATGCTCACACACCAAGTGGTCAAGTTCACATACAAAGTGGTCAAGTTCACACACAAAGTGGTCAAGCTCACACACAAAGTGGTCAGCTCACACCCAAGCTGTTTGTTTCATGTTTAATCCTGTATATATAAAGCTCTTTGTTGCATGTTTAATCTTAGGTATATAAAGCTCTTTGTTGCATATTTTAATCTGTTAAATGTATTAGTTTCTTATATCATAATGTCATAATGGCAATTGCGGGTTACATTCCTTGAGACTGATATATTTTTAGGAACAAAAGGATAGAGAGACAAGAGCAAGAAAGGAGGAGATGGCACTTCAGAAAGAGATGGCCAAGATACGCAAGGAAATGCATGAGGAAAGGACTCGGAAAGTGAAGGAGATGCGGAAGTAAAATATTGTCATTTCTGTTTGAAACATGTTTGATAATTAGTGGCCCAAGTTTGACTGTATAGTTTTCTCGTTGTTGTTGTTGTTGTAGTAGTAGTTGTTGTATTTAAACACAGAAACCACAAGCAATGTATTGCACAATTTATTGCCTGGAATATTTCGCTGCATCTCGTCTGATGCATACTGCAGAGTTATATGTCATTTAAAGTGAATAAATGAATCATACTGTAGCTGAAACAATTAAACCAGATTGTCACAGGTATTGTTCCAATGTGGAACCTCTGTTATCTCCACTGTAATTTCAAATTTACCATAAACTCTTTCTGTTTGCACAAAACTGGCAAAGTAGTTGTTATTGTTGCAGTTGTTGTAGTAATTGTAGTTGTTGTTGCAGTTGTTGTAGTTTTTGCAATAATTGTAGGTCGGTTTTCAACAGATAAGGTTAGAAATTGGTGGTAACTTAGTCTCATCATGGTAGGCAAGCAACAGTCTCATTCTCTGTCATGGTAGGCAAGCAACAGTCTTATTCTCTGTCATGGTAGGCAAGCAACAGTCTCATTCTCTGTCAACTTGTGAGCCCTCCACACAGGGTATGCATTACATGGGTGCTGACAACCTAGCATCATCACAGAAAGTTGCTATGACTCTCTTGTACCCTTGCAGAGTCCGCAGTTTGTTGTCCATGGCAGTCTTCATCACAGTGGAGATGATGGTTCCCACTTCTGGATACAGACTATTGCCTGATTGTAGGATGCTCCAATGAGAGATGAATATTTGGTTTGGATTTCACTGTTGTACCTGGCCCTGAAACATTTGCATTTCTCAAGCAAATGAGGCATTTCAGAAGATGAAAGGTATCTAATGTAATAAGCAACTCTCATTAAGTGTCTGAAGAAGAGATATGAAATGTTATATAGAACATGTTTTGCTGTATGGCAGTGAATCTTGGAAGATTGATGATTAAATTAGAAAGAGCTTAGAGGCAATGGATATGTGGTTTCTGAAACAAATGTTGTGAATATCTAGGACTGCCAGAGTAATGTACAATGGGTGTATGAAATTTAAAGACACTATTCTAATGTTATATTGTTAGGGTGTTTTGTTTTTGTGTGTTCGCGCCCTTTGAACTCAAGTATAGTCCATACACATGCACTGGTCTGATTTTTGCATGTGGATTAGCTTTCCCTATTATCAGTGTCCCTCCCCATCAGGCGACCCCTACTTTGACTTCTGAGGTAATTATAATATACGTCCCCAAGTCAAGGATGCAACGTCAACATTTTAGTCCAGCTGACCGGTGTAGGGGATTGAACCTGCTACCTCGGCATCAGCACACAGGAAGTTTAAAAGCAAGCATTCTTACCCATTTGGCAATGCTGACCTCCCATCATTAGAATAATTTGTATAACATAACATTTCATGAGACTGTTCTAATGTTACATTGTTGGGATAATTTGTAGAACACAACAATTCATGAGACTGTTCTAATGTTACATTGTTGGGATAATTTGTAGAACACAACAATTCATGAGACTGTTCTAATGTTACATTGTTGGGATAATTTGTAGAACACAACAATTCTTGAGACTGTTCTAATGTTATATGGTTGGAATAATTTCTTTAGCATAACATTTCTTGAAATTGTTCTAATAATACATTGTTAGAACAATTTGTATAACATAACATTTCATGAGACTGTTCTAATAATACATTGCTAGAATAATTTGTATAATATAACATTTCATGAGACTGTTCTGATGTTACATGGTTGGAATAATTTCTATAACAAAACAATTCATGAGACTGTTCTAATGTTTATATGGTTGGAATAATTTGTTTAACATAACATTTAATGAAATTGTTCTAAAGTTACAATCGTTGGAATAATTTGTATAACATAACATTTCATGAGACTGTTCTAATGTTACATTGCTAGAATAATTTGTATAACATAACATTTCATGAGACTGTTCTAATGTTACATTGCTACAATAATTTGTATAACATAACATTTCATGAGACTGTTCTAATAATACATTACTAGAATAATTTGTATAACATAACATTTCATGAGATGGTTCTAATGTTACATGGTTGGAATAATTTCTATAACAAAACATTTCATGAGACTATTCTAATGTTACAGGGTGCAAGAGGAGAAAGAATTGTTGGACAGATTAGCCAGACAAGAACTGGATAGACAGATAGTCTCTGAGGAGAGAGATGTGATAGAGACACAAAGGCTACAGAATGACAGAAGAAAAAAGCAGATGATAAAATTGGAGATGGTGAAGGCTAAAATAGCGTCTCATAACTTACAGGTTTGTGTACATCTTATTATCTACACTTGAATCATTGTGTACAGGAAGTGACAGAGACTAAACAATTGTGTACAGGAAGTGACAGAGACTGAATAATTGTGTACAGCAAGTGACAGAGACTGAATCATTGTGTACAAGAAGTGATGTAGACTGAATCATTGTGTACAGGAAGTGACAGACTGAATCATTGTGTACAGGAAGTGATGAAGACTGAATAATTGTGTACACAAAGTGACAGAGACTGAATCATTGTGTACAGAAAAAGAGAGATTGAGTCATTGTGTACAGGAGCAAGAAGAAGAGAAGAAGAAATATAGATTTGTATATATATCTAATGGACACACCTACTGCAGCATCGTCTTCCTCTTCTTCTTTCGCTTGCTTAAAATATGTCTATAACTGCAATGTTGTCTCTTTGTCATCGTCTTGCTCCTATCTAGGTATCTGAGCTCGGGTTCACACAGGCAACAATAACTCCGTTCAATATGATATCGAACATTTATTGTATTTCAATATACAGTGCGTTGGCGCAGTGGGTTAACAATCCCGCGCTATATTACATATCACAGATAGTTAACATCAAACACATAGTTATCATACAACAGTCTAGCAAACTATCTAGCCTATGTATATATATATCTATTGATATCTATTGAGTCCCTCTAACGCAGGCCCTGTTGCCTCTCTGAAGTCCGTCTGTCCTCTGCCGGTCTACACGTGTCCCAATCCGACACGGGTGGTAACTCTGTCCGAGTTCCTCGTGGACCCCGCAATAGGCGGGCCACATCAGTGTCCACGGAACCATGGACTCAATGACCAGTCCTTCGAGAAGGCTCTAGATTACTCGGGCCTCGAGTGACTCACTTCTATCCCTTGGGCTGGAGTTGCAGCCCTTTAATTAATATCTCTAAAGGTGAGGCGGTGACAGGATTCCCCCCTCTCCCCTGATATGATGGTTTGTTATAGGGTAATTAGATCTGTTCTAATTCTGTCACCGAATCACATAAAGTTGGTGTTTGTAGTTTGGTGGACAGTAACCTGGTAACCTACATACTGGCATCAAAACTCATGTATTCTCCCATACACCACTTCTCTGATTTGGTGAAGAGACCACTCTGTCTCCTGTGTCCTTAAAAATGCTTATCTGACCGAAGTTACGTGACGTTTTAGTAGTTGTATTTACAACCCGCTCTTCTCATAGTACCCCACTGGTACCAAGACAATTAATCTCTGTATTAAAGAGAATTAACAAGACCGAAGTCCTGGCTAATTAAGTACACCTTCAAATCTTGATCTGTGTGTGCATTTCAATACACTTTTACTCTCGTATGTTGTATAATGCTAAATATGTAGTTACGTTGTTATTTTATCCCCTCAGACTACATGTGTCCCTGTTGGCTTGTTAGTGTGTTGACTAATAAGTTGCTGTTTCTAATAAAGTGACTGTATTTTAAATTGATAGTGTTGAGTTTTAAGTTTTGTGTAACGTGTGTGCTGAGTGTGTGGCGTATTTCCAAGTGTCACGAGTTGGGATAACCTCAATCATGAATTACTGTGTGCAATACATGATCAGGCATTCCAAGTAGTGGTGCTTAGATGTATCCTAATTCCTAAACTAAGTATATTAAACTTACTACTAAATTAAACTAACTACTAAACATGTATCACCAATTTAGACAAGTCATGCAATTTTACATTAAAGACGCAGACAAATTAAAATAAATACGTTTTGCGTACAATTTGTCCGCGAGGTATATTGTTCTCTCATTTAATCCATTCACGCAGTCATTCACTCACCTTTCATTCAAAATAGTATTTGGTTAAAATATATAATTAAAGTTGAGGTAAGTGTTATTGCCCTTAGAAAAAATGGACTAGGCGATATTTGCCCTTTAAGAAAATACGTACTTTTTGTACGATGACTCAAAAATTGGTTATAATTTACACAGAGACAATTGTATAGGACGGTTCTTTAGCCTATGAATGGCACCGCCTGTAATATTAACGTAGAATATGTACAAATTACAGGTTAACACATTTCATATACATCGTTAATGCAAATATAATATATATTTAATAATAAAGTAATTAATTAATTAAATAACTAAATCCAACGATGATGTGCGCGTTGTCCTCCTGTTGTTAGCGTGTTATGCCATAAATGTTAAAGTTAGTATGGCTGTCTCTTGAGTGTTGTAGTCGACGTCGTTCTGTTTCGGCTGTTTGCAAAGTTGCGTAGTAACATCAAGTATGGAATGTTCTCAATGTCCCGTATATAGTGTTCTTACAGTATTCAGAGTCAGTTCACTAGTTGATATTATTGGTTGAAACACAGTTAACGTTTCTTGCTGGGATCGTTCTAGAGCTTGGCACTTGATAATATAGATCTTAAGTCTAGCTCTTAAAGTATAGCTCTTACAGTATAGCTCTTACAGTTCCATGTTCGTGGGTGTCGTAAGTAACCTATTCACTGAGAGTTCTCTAGCAGGTGTAGAGTTACACTGTTATATGCAACAGATTAAAAGTATCACAGTTTCTAGTATGGCGAATGGTCGATGTGCTAAGAGTCATTCTACTGGCGCATTCGTTTGCCGTGATAATAGGTCAGCCATAATGTTGTCTGTGCCTTTGATATGGCGGATTTCGAAGTCGAAATCTTGAAGTAGAAGACACCATCTTTTCAAACGATGGTTTTTAGGTGACCCATGGTTAAGGACCAATAATGGCGAACTGTCAGTGAGAACGACAAAGTGACTACCCAAGAGGAACTTAGATAATCTCAATATACAAAACAGTAAGCTTAAAGCCTTCCAATTCCACTGTGGCATACCGGGTCTCTGCCTTCTTTAGTTTGCGGCTTACGTAGAGAATCGGGTGTCTCACTCCATCCACTTCCTGCATTAAACATCCTCCTATTGCGATAGCACTCGCATCTGTGGTCAAAATAAAGGGTAAATTTATGTTGGGTAATCGTAAGACTGGTGGATTAGAAAAAATATGTTTCAATCTACACATTGCATCGTCTAAGCTGGTACTTTTACAAATTTTTGATGGATGATTTTTAGTTAACATATCAGAAAAGACTGAGGTGAGTTCTGCCCAATGTGGAATAAATTTAGAATAATAGTTAATAAGACCTAGTAAACTTCTAATTTGTTTCTTTGTGGTAGGCACTTCTAGATTAAGAATCTTGGAAACAATTTTCTCATCTGTCAACAATTTGCCTTCAGAAATTCTATGACCAAGGAAGTCTATTTGTGTATAGCCTAATTCAACCTTGGACGGTTTGATAGTAAGTCCAAAAAGAGAGATTTGGTTGAAGACTTGTTTGAGGGTAAGTAAGTGAGAAGTCATATTAGAAGAATGGATGCATATATCATCAATATAGGCTACCACATCTTTAATTCCGTGTAATAACAATCTTGTTAATCTAACAAAAGTGGCCGGTGCATTCTTCAGGCCAAATGGAAGATATAGCCATTCGTACAAACCGAGGGGTGTTGCGAATGCTGTTATATGTCTAGAAGAAGGATGTAGTGGCACTTGCCAATATCCTTTCGCTAAATCGGTCTTGGAAAATAAGGAAGATTGAGCCATATTTAAAATGAGATCTTCACAACTGTTCATTGGCTCTGCATCCGTTGTGGTTCTTGTATTTAATACTCTATAGTCGATGCACAAACGGATTGTCTGGTCCTTCTTTTTCACCAGGACAATCGTGAAGAATATTGAGACATCGATTTTGAATTATTCCATTCTTCTCTAAATCTAAAATTTCTTTGTCTAAATTTGCTCTGTAATGGAGAGGAATAGAATATGGTCTACATTTGACCGGTGTCAGATCTGTCAGCACAATTGAATGTGTTATTTTATCAGTGCGTCCAGGTTTGTTAGAAAAGATAGATTTACACTCGTCAAGGAGAGTCAAAATGTCTTGTCGCTGTTGTTGTGTCAAAGTGTCAGAGATATGTATGTCATTTATACTCCCGTCGTCAGTCATAATTGGTACAGGGATTTCAGTATTGTCCACGTCTGTTTGATTTATCACAGATGCTACTGTTTGTAAATTGTCCTCAATGTCATTGTCGTCGTCGTCGAGGTCAATCGTTGTCAATATGTCGTCAAATTTGTCGTCGTTGTCGATATCACAGATTGTCGGTAATGTCCATATGTCTTCGTCGTTTTTGTCGTCGTACGAGTGTGTCGTTAACGATGCTTCGTTTGTCGAGGTGTCACTCCGTTGGGAAATTGTCGTTTCGTCTCTGTCACCAGTTCGTTGCGTCTGTTCACTTGTCTCAATGTCCTGTCTAGCATAGTATGGTTTCAACATATTTACATGGAATATTTTTAACTTTCCATTTAAAGAGATTTCGTAATCAACTTCCGAAATTCTTCTAATGATCTTAAAAGGTCCCTGCCAAGAGGTTGATAGTAAATCTCTTTTGTCAGGTAGCAGTAGTAAATATCCTGACCTGGATTTAGTACAATTGTTTTTGCACCTCTGTTGGCGTATTGCCTGTATTAAAACCTTTCTCCTGTAGTGATGTTCTGGCCAATGTACAGGAACGTATGATTTTGTCTCTGGTGTCAGTGACTAAATCATAGGTAGAAAATGGGTAGTTGGATATCTACAGGTTGTGATATGATCTCTTTATAAATAGTGAGAGGTCCTCTTGGGTTCGCTCCATACATCAATTCGAGGGAGAGAACCCTGTACTTGATTGCGGGACTTCTCTATATGCGAACAGCACCGTTGGGAGAAGTATGTCCCAATCGGCTGGATTTTCAGCTGTCACTTTAGATAGCATATGTTTCAGGTCCCCATTTAGTTTCTCGCAGATACCATTTGCGGCCGGTCGATAGGGACTGGTGAAACATTGCTTGATGCCTAGTAACTTAGTTACTGATTGGGTGGCATTCGATATGAACTGGGGTTCCTCTATCAGAAATTATTTTCTCCGGGAAGCCAAAACGGGAGAAAATATTTAATAATATGTCCGTCACATCCTTAGAGGAGATAGATCTTAATGGAAGCATTTCTGGCCATCTCGTACACACATCCACAAGAGTAAAAATATATCTATTCCCTTTATTGGAAATGTGATTCAACGGACCTACTAGGTCAACTGCCACGATTTGGAAAGGCCTCGAGGCAGTTGTCGTTGATTGGACTTCTGCTGTAGGGTTTTTTCCCTTTTCACCAGTTTCTGACATATATCACAAGATCTACAAAAGGTTTTTATATCTTGGCAAAACTTGGGCCAATAAAACTGGGTCAGGACCCTAGCCCTGGTCTTTTCGTACCCCATATGACCTCCAAAAGGTGAGTCATGGGCTATTCTTAGAACTTTGTCTCGATGTGCTTGTGGTAACACTACTTGCTGTATCGTGGTCTGCTTTGTTGTGTAAAATCTAGTTAAGATATTGTTTTGTAGCCTAAATGTCCACGATGCGTTCTTAGTTAATTTTGGTTTGAGTCCTACTAATTTAAAGTGTGGTGAAAGAGTAGGATCTGCTTTCTGTTCATTTCCAAAATTAGTGTTTGTTAAGTTTGGTGCTATTATTTCTAGTGATTCCTGCAGTTGGTCGGTGTTGGTTTTATGGGTTGTCTGTCGTGTTATTGCATTTGTGTGTTGTGTGTTTTGTTGCACATCTACAGGCTTGGTACTTGGTAGATCGGTAGCATCCTCAATTAGAGGTTTTAATTTGGTCGTATCGTTGACAGATTCGACCGCCCCTGCATTGTACACCTCGGTGAATTCTTTCTGAATTACCTTAGTGGTTGTCTCCCTTGGTCTTTTGGCAGATTGAGACAAGCATGAATGGTGTTTCTCCTTAGCATCGCTGTTTGTGTGGTGAATACCGTTTTTCTGCTCCCAATCTCTGATTTCCTTTTCGGAGCATGGTTGTATGTTGGGCAGGTTGCCAAGTATAATATCAGCGACTGGATTTTCAAGGACAGCGCACAATACTTGTCCTGATATGAACGGTGTTCGAATTTCGACCAGAGCAAGGGGGTATTTCTCTATAGTGCCTGAGAATGTGCGACAAGTCACATGTTTGTCTGTGTAGTCTTTAGTGTCTATTAATGTTTTCTTAATCCCACAGAGCGTTGCGCCGGAATCCCGAATTAATGTGCACTTTTTGTTATTTACAAACCCTGTTGAAAAAACTAGCTTGCCTGTAGATGACAAAGCAGCGTTGGCTGTTTCATTAGAAATAGGGATAGTGTGGCCACATAGTAATGTTGTGTCAAGTTGGAACTTCGTACAGGTGTTACACTTACTGTCTGTAATGGTGTCAATAATTTGTACAGCATTTCCAAGCTCACTTACATTGTCGTTTTGATTATCACAGTCATTCAGTGATTCAATCTCTTCGTCTGATGATGTTTTCACTAGTGCAGCATTGGCCTGTTTCAATAACTTTCGGCCATCACAGAAGCGACTATAGTGGCCAAAGCTCCTGCAAAAAAAACATTTGACCGCTCTCTGGTAAGCATTGCGCTTAGTCTTCTGCTTCTCCACCATCATTTTGAGGTGGTGAGGATAGTTAGGCGATTTATCGCACATCGCGTAACTGTCGTGATTCAAACTGCAATATTGGCATTTCACTAGTTTGCTGACATTTGAGCGCGGTTTAAATTTACTCTCTGTTTGTTTCGAGTATTTGGTGTTCACTAATGCTGCTGCTGTATCGTTGTGACTTATGTTTAGTTGAAAAATGTCTCTATTTGCTGTGAAAAATGCATTCCCCTTGGACTCGATCTCCTGAATACTTTTACAGTCCATTTGTTTTAAGAACTTAGCAAAAGGTGTAGGGATGGTGCTAACTATTTTGTCTATAATAATGAGCTCTTTAAGTTTGTCATGGCTGTTGTTAGTTTTAGCCGACTTAATCCACTTTGTACACACGTCTTGGACTGTACTGACATAATCTATAAAGGTTTGGTTTGGTTGTGGAGATAATTTGGCAAACTGTTGTTGGTAACCTGCAGTATCTAAAGAAAAATGTTGGAGAATGCGTTGTTTTAAATAGTCATAGTCTTTTCGCATTTCCTGTGGCACTGTCTCTATTACTTTTAAAGGTTCAAGAGCTAAGTTTCTCATTAAAATAATGCCCAATCTGATTTTACGATCTTATGGTAGGACATTAAACACTCAAAATTTTCCAAGTAGGCGCTGATGGAATCTCCTGAGCAGAACGCCTTCACGAGGCCTTTATACTTGTTATATTTTTGTTCCTCTTCTTTGCTTTTTAGCTTATTCACAGATATTTCTGCGTTAGACTCAATCTCCATCTGTTTTAGTTTTATTTGTGTATCGGCATTCAATTGGGCTTGTTTGGCCGCCGCCTCAAGCTCCAGCTGTTTTTCTTGAGCCTGTAATTGCATTTTTTTCTCTTCAGCTTGTAGTTGCATCAGCATCTTTTTTTTCTTCCGCCTCAATTTGTCTTTTCTTTTCTTCTGCCTCCATTTGCAATTTCTTTTCTTCTGCCTGCATTTGCATTTGCCTTTGTTTTTCATCTCGTTCTATCGCTCTTTCGTCACGGGCAATGTTTTCTGCGTGCGTTTTCTGTGCCCATTCTGACAGTTTCTCTTCTTTATAACCAAATTTTATTCCTTGCTCAATGCATTTATCTAAGCTAGACATTTTGTGTTTTACTTGTTGGTACTGTTTATAAAGTTAAATCCCTTAGAAAAAATGTTGGGGAGTAGAAAATTTGGTTATCTCCCTTAATTATTAAATGTGTAAATCAAAATGCAAGGTTATGTTGGTTACAAGGTCATGAATATGCAAACAAATCAATGTGAAACAAAATGATACATTGATGGATGGTGAGAAGTACAGCTTAGAGTTGCAATGGGTATGATATGAAACTTAGCTTTTAATCCCAGAACTCGCCGATGTTGTCTTGTACTCTCGCCACTGTTGGAAAGGTTACATAGGTTGCACGCGCCACTATTCGCGGAACAATCTGCTCGTAGAGTGAGAAAACATTAGTAACAGTCAAAAAATGTCACAGTCATGTCAAAAATAGTGTATCGTAATCACAATAATGAGAGACACACTGCTGAGGCACTGCTGAGGCACTGCTGAGGGACTCAGATTAATTCTATTTTATCGCTAGATAGCTACTAATATTTTAAACTTGTAAAGTTAACAATTTGTGGTACAAAAAATCAATTTGATATAATCAATTTGGTGATTTTACATGGCAATTAATAGTTCTATAACATTAGATTTTTATGCCAAAACCGGAAAACTAGCCCCCAAAAAGCCTGTCATCGTCTTGCTCCTATCTAGGTATCTGAGCTCGGGTTCACACAGGCAACAATAACTCCGTTCAATATGATATCGAACATTTATTGTATTTCAATATACAGTGCGTTGGCGCAGTGGGTTAACAATCCCGCGCTATATTACATATCACAGATAGTTAACATCAAACACATAGTTATCATACAACAGTCTAGCAAACTATCTAGCCTATGTATATATATATCTATTGATATCTATTGAGTCCCTCTAAGGCAGGCCCTGTTGCCTCTCTGAAGTCCGTCTGTCCTCTGCCGGTCTACACGTGTCCCAATCCGACACGGGTGGTAACTCTGTCCGAGTTCCTCGTGGACCCCGCAATAGGCGGGCCACATCAGTGTCCACGGAACCATGGACTCAATGACCAGTCCTTCGAGAAGGCTCTAGATTACTCGGGCCTCGAGTGACTCACTTCTATCCCTTGGGCTGGAGTTGCAGCCCTTTAATTAATATCGCTAAAGGTGAGGCGGTGACACTCTTGTATGAATTTAACTGTCTTTTTTAGTTCACTCAGCTGTCCATAGAGTTTATCTTCCACTTCTCCTCTCTAGGCCAGAAGGTTTGCCTAGTTATGTTGTATTTTGGGCAGTCGTGGAGTATGTGTCTGCGATGCCAATCCACATGGCTGATTCACCATTCTTGAATTTTGTATACATGTGGTTGCATAATCTATTGTGTCCTGTTCTGAGGCACAGAATAATGACTTGTTCTAGTCTGTTCATAATGTGGTAGTTGTCTTGAGCAGGTTTTGGTGGCTTTCTGACTGATTTGATTATTCTTTTCTGTTGGTGGTATGTAATGGTCACATCAGGCTATTCTTCTTTTGCTCCTTCCTTAGCCAATCGATCAGCTCTGTCATTTCTGGGTATTCCACAGTGGGGTGGTATCCACTGTATGGTGACCTAATGCTGACTACTAAGTTCAGAAAGTAGTGTCCTTAGTACTGGCAATTTCCCAGACAGGAGCGCCTTGAGTATTGATTTTGCATCTGTCAGTAGCACCACAGGTTGTGTACCATGGCTGGTATTTAGTAATTTCTCTGTTGCTATTTTGATTGCAGTATCTGACATGAAATTATATTTGTTTACCTTTGTCTTCACATATACTGGGTTAACAACTACAGTTACCTTGTATTCTTCTTGAAGTTGTTTTGTTTTTTATTTATTTCAGTGTTTGCATAGGCATCTTACTGCATGGTATGACCTAGTTCTAGCTAAGCATCTGCTCATGGGGAAGGTCAAGGCCATGTCAGACTGGAAGCTGATGCTGAAGGTGTGGGGAGCGTGGCGGCTGCACATCAGACGTCAGAAACTGGAGATTGAAACAGAAATCCATGAGAGAAACGTGATTGACACAGAGAGGTTGTCTGCATGTCACTTCTTTATGTGTATGTGCCACTTTTATGT
The DNA here is from genome assembly GCA_014155875.1 of Cepaea nemoralis. NCBI lineage: Eukaryota > Metazoa > Mollusca > Gastropoda > Stylommatophora > Helicidae > Cepaea > Cepaea nemoralis. The sequence goes on along the minus strand of JACEFZ010027617.1, from coordinate 24,670 downwards.
ATGTGGATCCTGCTTTGTTTTTGTGTATGTGTCAGTTTGTGTGTACAACTCACTTCTTTGTATGTCATTTCTGTGTGTGTGTGTGTGACTTTTGTGTGTGTATGTGTCACTTCCTTGTGTGTATGTGTCACTTATTTGTGTGTATGTTATTTTAACTCTCTCTGTACCAAGCAGCCTATCATCCACGTTAATTTAGTTTTTCCACACCAGTTGTTATATTTAGCCACTCTGTTTTAGCTTCTACTTTAACTTCTGCTGTTTCATTCATTTTATTCTTGCGTTTCATTCATTCTCACTCTTTTTTTTTTTTAAAGTAGTAGTAGTAGTAGTAGTAGTAGCAGTAGTAGTAGTAGTAGTGTAGTAGTAGTATTAGTAGCAGTAGTAGTAGTAGTAGTAGTAGCAGCAGCAGCAGCAGCAGCAGCAGTAGTAGTAGTAGTAGTAGTAGTAGTAGTAGTAGTAGTAGTAGTAGTAGTAGTAGTAGTAGTAGTAAACAAGCAGTAATAGTAGTGGCAGTAGCAGTAGTAGTAGTCATCATTGTTGTTGTAATCGCCATGGTTGCCATACTGTTCCAACTTCAACATTTCTCCCCTGTAATTGCTCCATTCCTGTGCCAGTGAAAATCTTCACAAAATCCTCATCATTGTCCCATGTGAACTGGTGAAGGAAACAATATTTTCGACATCGCCAACAACAGACTGTCCTTCAATTGCGTATGCATTTAATTCTTTCTTCACTCCAATGAAGACAAAACTAAACATGTAAAGTAAGTTCCAACGTGAGGTCACCATTGTTTAGCCTGGTCATGGGAAGATGAACACTGGGATATATTGTCACAAGCGATTTCAGGACAAAAGAGATCAAGGACAGCAGAGAAAAGAAGAATCTAGTTCATCTTGTATCACAACATGGATAAATGGCAGTAAATGAATTAGTATATAGCATTGGAGACAGAGTTTTGGAGAGACATGATCTCTAGAACTATACTAGAAGAAGTAACAAGTTTCTTCTACCTTGTACAGATGATGGCAGAAGGGAAAATGAAATCAAAAGGAGAACAGGAATGGCCAAAAATGCTTTCAACAGCATGAAATTAGTATAAACATCTAGAGAGATTAATAGCACATTAAAAATAAGAATTATCAAATGTTATGTATATTCAACACTACTGTATGACACGGAAGCCTGGACATTGAACAAGCAGCTAGAAAGTTGAATAGATGCCCTGGAGATGCGGATATACAGAAGAATATGCCGTATTTCATGGAAACAAAAACAATCAAATGCAGAGGTTCTAGAAAGACTGGGAATGAAAAAAGAGTTGATGAAAGAAATAAAAAAGAGGCAAGTGAAATATTTCAGCCACATTAAATCATAACACTCTTACAAAAACCATACTGGAGGGCAAGGTTGAGGGCAAGCAAGCAAGGGGTAGACAACGATACAAGTGGAAAGATAACATCAAAAGATGGGCAAACATCAGCATGACAGAATGTACAGTCAAGGCGAGAGACAGTGTTGGAGATCCATTGCAGCCAACCTTCATTGAGGAGACGGCACCTGATTGATTGATTGATTGATTGATTGATCTCCCACGCCAGTCGGCAAGGCATTTGAAGGAAAGGAAGAAGAGGGAGAGTTGAAAGAGGCAGAGTCAGTGCTGAAATAAATGAATAATAATATTAATAATCACAATATAATCAGTTTAAAGACAGATGCCATAAATAAAATATTGTATTATTTCTTGCCTGACATATTTTGCAGTATCTGGCCAGGTGCATACTACAGAGTTATATATCATATGAAGTGGAGAACTGAATGATACTTTGGTTGAAATATGATGTACATCGTTGCTGATACTGCATGATTGTGTAGGACGTTATATCCACAGAATTCTAACACTTAACAGGAAGTCCTTCTAATTACATAGTAACATCTGGAATCGACTAATAGATATTGCTTCAATATACTTTAACAACTGATTATTGTTCATCGCATACAGGATACAAAATGGTCTGCTTGTTAAATCTATGATTCCTATAAGCAAATGTTCCGTGATGGCCGACTTTGATGTTTTATGACCTGTCGACCGCACAGAGATTCCCAAAGATTGACTCTCTTTTCCACCCTCACTGGTATATGTTCTGTTACTCGATTTGCTAGTTGTAAAAATTACTGTTGTTGAACATTGAAATTACATTCTTAACGTGGATTACGCATTGACAGGAAAAGATTAGCGGCAGAGAGACACTACAACCCATGCGGTTCTAAGACACTGTTTTCTGGCATGGCATCGGTTTGTTAACGAGTCGATAGAGAGAAAAGAGATGGAGAAAGAGCAAGAGAGAACAAAGAATAAAATGATGTCCCTGCTGAATGCCGTGGCTAGTGGGAGAATTAATCATGAGGAGCAGCAGAAGGAGAATGCTCGTGCTGGTAAACATTCCATCAGTAGGCATGGTGCATCTACCAGATCAGTGCGACAGTCTACAGATAGTCAGAAAGTTGTAAGTATTTTTCTAATTCTTCCTTTGTTCACTTGAAATGTATTGTTTATATTTGCAATGGTGTCTCCTGTATCAACTGCACTGCCTTCTTTAGGTTGTAATTATGAAGCTAGGATGTTGTTAGGGGATCAAGGTAAGTGTTTAGGCAAAGGTCATGTTGTGGATGTGTCAGGCTCGTGTGAATAACACAATTCACAGGTAACTGGGCAAATGTACAGAGTGGGTATTTAAGGAGGCGTGAAGTTTGGCCAAGCACTAATACTGCTTCTGTTATTTATGAGTCAGAATAATCGATGTATAGTCACATTCATCACAAGACGAGGAAAAACTTGTACGCTCAATTCTTGTCAATTGTTTTCTTGTACAGGACAGCATGTTCCAACAGCCTGTCAGAAAGCAAGCGTGGGTTGATGAAGACAGTGTCCAGTCATCTGTCAGTGAGACTTCAGTGAGTAGACCTGCTGTGACAAATATCTCCAAGCCTCCATCTCAGGCCAAGGACAAAGGGAGATCACTCCCATCACAACCTTGGCAGTTGACTAGACGGCATTTGAAGGTCACCGAGGCAGATTTAAATGTGCAACACAAGTACACAGATGCTGAAATCAGGAAGAAGTAAGTGCAGAATGGGAAGTCTAAAAGTGTTTTTCTTTTATTTCTTGCAAGTGTAATTTAATAATTGTTGATTCTTTTTACTTTGCTTGAATGTCTTTTGATCCTTGCGACTTGTCATCCTTTTTCTGTCCATTGAACTTTCTTACATCCCTTTAATTATTTAATTTTTGTTTTAAATTGGGATAGCGCATTTCAGAAATGGTTCAATACTGACAATGAGAGCGAGCTTGAGGGCCTGTGTGAGGTATGGCAGCACCTGAAAAAACATAGAAGCCCCTGTCAAGCAGAAACAGGAAAAGAATTTGGAAGCACAAGAAAAGTTTCTTAGAAAACCATTACAATTTGTGAGAGATTTGTTTGAGCACCCACAATCTGGTAACTTCAGCATCAGGAAGGAGGATGTAGAAGAGCATCTCATGGAAGCCTACTCAGATTACCAGAGAGTAGTCCCACTTAGTGAGATAGGAGGTCTGTTGTGGCCAACTATCCACCCCAACCAACCAACCAACCAACTAACAAACCATTGCTGGCTTGTGTGTATATTTTTAACCTGTGTTAATGTTTGTAATGTTTGATAAGTGGTAAGTGGGTGCCCCCCCCCCCCCCCCCCCCCCCCCCCCCCCCCCCAATGAGAGGACAGGATTCTAATCTCTGGTAAGACAACATATTTTTTTTTGTTGAACTGAAATAAAAATTAGCTTGTACACTGCATAGGGACTGGTATAGACAAAGTGACCTTTAACCATGGGCTCTTGTGAAATGATGCAAACACTAGCAAAGAAACAAAGTCTGTAACAATAATTTTTTGAATTATTTTAATCTTTTAATTTAAAAAAAAAATTATTGGGTTAATTTACCTACTGATTTAATTTAACCGCAGTGATAATATACTTGCAGTGTTAAATTAACCATGGTGTTAATTCACTCATGCCTGCTAGTATTTTTATGTTTCAGATTTGGCACTCAGCCGTGGATGAACCGACATTTTGTGGTCAACAACTTTGAGCATCGCTATACAGCCCAGCAGCAGACATTGAGAGAACAGCAGAGTCAGATCAAGGAGCAGAAACGGTTGATAGAAGAGCTGCAGCATCACCACAGACATCAGTCTTTGAGGCAGCAGCTGCAGCAGGGTTCGGATCTACACTTGCCTCCACCACAGGCAGAAGCTGAAGGTAGAAGTGCCAGAAATGTTGGATAAGAACAGAGGATGTGAAATAATTACACGTAGGAGCATGTCATGTGTTTAATTACAGACTCCTGAACACAGTCAGTTAGTTCAGTAGGTAGGTAGTTAGGTAGGTAGATAGTTACTTCATTAGTTAGTTAGTTTGGTGGATAGGTAGGTTGCTAGTTACTTCGTTAGTTAGTTTGGTGGGTTGGTAGGCAGGTAGTTACTTCGTTGGTTTGTCAGTTAGTTCTGCCAAAACAAAAGTCCTTGTCTATCAAGCCTGTGTCCTTAGTACTCTTCTTTATGGCAGTGAAACCTGGACAACTTACTCACACCAAGAGAAACATTTAAACAGCTTTCATATGCAGTGTCTGCGAAGAATTCTTGGTATTAAGTGGCAAGACAAAATCACAAATACTGTAGTATTGGAAAGATCAGGCTGTGTGATGGTTTATTCCATACTCAGTCTTCGTAGACTTAGATGGATAGGACATCTTAGGAGGATGGATGATGGTAGAATACCAAAGGACATCTTTTATGGTGAATTACAGATGGGTAAGAGATCTCAGGGTCGGCCTCTACTACAATACAAAAATGTGTGTAAGCGGGACATGATTGATACAAGCATTGATAATGCACATTGGGAGCAAGTCGCCGCTGAACGTGTTGCATGGAGGGCAAACATCAGAAATGGAATAAAGACAAAGGAGAAAATTATTGCAGATAAGTCACACACTGAGCTTGTGAGACGTAAGATGGTGCATGATGGTGGAAATGACCATGTGTTCACATGCACCCAATGTGAATGGACATTTACAGCGCGAATTGGCCTTATCAGTCACATTCGATACCGCCATAGGTAAAAGTTATGCCTTTTTAAAGCACAAACTATCGTCTGTCAAGACGGCAAGGTGCCAATGATAGTTTCTTAGGTACATAATTAGGTAGGTAGGTAGTTACTTCATTAGTTAGTTTGGTGGGTGGGTTGTTAGGTAAGTAGTAGTTACTTCATTAGTTAGTCAGTCAGTTAGTTTGGTAGGTAAGTAATTAGGTAGGTAGGTAGGTAGTTACTTCATTAGTTTGTCAGTCAGTTCGGTAGGATTGTACTTAGTTAGTTACTTCATTAGTTAGTTAGTCAGTTAGTTCAATAGATAGGTAGTTAGGTATATAGGTAGTTTCTTAGTTAGTTAGTTAGCTAGTTAGTTAGTCAGTTGATCAGTTAGTTAGCTAGTTAGTCAGTCAGTTAGTTCACTAGGTAGGTAGTTAGGTAGGTAGGTAGTTATTTTGTTTGTTAGTTAGCTAGCTAGTTAATTAGTTAGTTAGCTAGTTAGTTAATCAGTCGGTCAGCCAGTCAGTCAGCCAACAGGTATCCTCATTGCACATTGAACCATTCAGTGCTTGGATCCCCTCAGTGTGTAGCTGTCGACGACACCAGTTTTGTGTTTGTTGACTATTCTTTGGGCCCCTGCATACCGCCCCTGTCTGACTTCACCCCTGTCTGACTTCACCTCTGTTGATTTGATATTCTTGTAGTCTGCTCAAGGTTGCAGATTCACAGTCTTCACTTGCTTCGTTTAATCGTCCAGCCTCTCTGACAGCTTTTACTGTATCAGCCCGGTCCATTGCTGGTTCGCTGTCCACAGTAGCCCAACCTACAAGCCCATCATCTTCATCTTGTTCATTTCCACTGACACCCGTGTGCCCTGGCACAACTGAAACTGATTTTTGCCAGCCTTGACCTTCTCAGGGACTCCTCCCACTGTCTGTGAGCCTAAATTTCTGACAGGTAACTAACCTCTATGATTTTAATATCATCATCATCATCATCATCATGTGCCATGCTGATAAGCGTGGACGGTCATGTTTTGCTATCTCACATGATTACCAGAATCGTAGATCAGCTCTATGTTCTTGTCTTAACCATGCTATATGGCCAAGCCATATTGATATTAGGGATGTTCATTTGAAACCCGTTCAAATGGCTTTATTACAAAAGCATTAAAGAAACATTAACAGGTGTGGTAGAATTAAACGAAGCATTCATTTTGAATAAATTATGCACCATGGGTTGGTCAGAAGAAGTCGTCGTAGGCATTCAGGCAAGCATCCCATTGCTTAGGTAGGCAGCAAATGCTGTCTGCAGAAAAGGATTGTGGTTGCTCACTGAACCAAGTGTTTTCCGCGTTCATTATGTCTGCATCTGTGTGAAATCATTGCCCCTTGAGAGCTTTTTTTAGAGGTCCGAACAAATGAAAATCACATGGTGACAAATCAGGCTGGATGTTGCAAAATATCCCACTTCTTCCTTGCTAATGCTTCCTGCACAATCTTTGCGACATGCGGACGAGCATTATCATGCAACAAAATCACACCGCAAGAAAGCATGCCGGGTCATTTATTCTTGATGGCTTTTTGCAGCTTGTCTAGTGTTTGCAAGTAGTGGATAGAGTTGATGTTGACACCAGGTTCTTTGAAGTTGGCCAACAATAGCCCTTCATGGTAAAAAAATGCGCTCAGCATAACCTTACCAGCGGAAACCTGTAACTTGAAGTTTTTGGCTTTTGGTGATCCAGCATGCTTCCATTGCATGCTCTCTCTTTTGCTGCTCAGCTCAAAGTGGTGACACCATGATTCATCGCCTACCACTATTCAGAAGAGAAATGCATCACCCTTCACTCTGTAACGCAGCAAGTGGTTCAAACACCATCCCATGCGTTCCTCTTTTTGGTGGTCGGTCAACATCCGTGGTACCCACTGTGAACACACCTTCCGATATTGCAGTTTCTTACGAATGACCTTTTGAATTGTCCCAACTGACACATCAAATTCTTTCGCTAGCGAACGTATGCTTCGACAACGGTTCATCTGTACTGCTGCATCAATTTTGGCAATGGTTTTTTCTGTTGCAACAATATGTACTTGACCTGGCTGTCGAAGATCTGTCATGAACTGACGTCCTTTCCGAAACATTCGTGCCCAGTCTACCACTTTTGTCTTCGACACACATTTGTTACCATATGCTGCCTGCATTCTTTGACGAATGTCCACTGGTCGACATCCTTCAAATGAAAGAAACTGAATCACCGCTCTTTGAGATTCTTTGGGCGGATTTTGGATCAACCCGGTCATTTTCTCAACGGTCAGAAACAGAACCTATGCATCATGGGACGATAAGCACGTGCTCTTTTATTCATTGGTCAGTACTTATCACATGAGTATGACACGATCATGTTCAATGTACGCAATTACGCACTGTTCGGCATGAACAGATTTCAAATGAACACCCCTAGTATTTACTTCTCTGCTTTCCTCTGATTCTTTTCCCCTCAATCTTGCCATTTGTCACCAAGTTCTCTAGTTTATTTCTTCTCACAACTTCCCCAAAAATTTTGACTGTCTATATCTAATAAGCACATACCTCTTTTTCAGTCCTTGAAGGTTTCAGAACAATTCCCCAGGGGAAATAACCACTACGGAACTGGAGGAGGCAGATTTTTTTTTTTTTTTAGCAAGCTTAACTAAATATAAAATATGAGAGAACACATTAAACGATGACTGAAGAAGGGAAGATCCAGTCACACATTATGTAATGTTTTGGACTGAGAAAGTTAATAATCCCAGGGCAGATGAGGAAAGGCTAAACATGACTGTGGCCTCCAAACCTCAGGGTCGGAGACTAAAGACCAAACAGTAAAGGGGTTGGGAGTATTAGCGGTGTGGCATGTGTCCCTAAATCTAGCAGACATGGTATAGTGTGGGTTTGTACAAAATGATACAAGAATGGTATACTCTCTGATCATATGGTTGTGAAGCAGGCATTTAAGATTGGATAGTGGTGAAGAACTTTGGAGAACTTGTGTGCTTATTGCACATGCTAAAAGTCCATTGGTAGTTGGAAATCAATAGGAACAAGCTGAAAATGCCATTAACCTTTCTAAATTTCAAATTAGAACACTACAGTGGAATATTTCAAGATTGCAGACTTCTGGTTTAGACACTTAGATCCTCACTGGTGCTACAGGTTTTGTGTACTGTGTTGAGATTCTCTTGGTGCGCTCTATGGAAGTAGACTGGAGCACTTACAGAGGTATTTTATGTGCAAGGAATGTGATCTTGTACAAACCACATACTGTGCGGTACCCCTGATCCTAGGATAGAAGAGGAAAAGTAAATACAATTGTAGGATACATCTACATCCTAGAGTTGGTGGGGGGAATGGCAGTAAATAATAAATGCTTCCTTTCTATTTTTTCAGTTCCACCTCTTGGGAATCAGATACCAAGGGGAGATTATGCTGACCAGCAACCTATGAATGCAACCAACAAGGGAGACAAGAACAATCACAAGGTGGAAGATATGACAAATATGTTGCCAAACCCTTTGATTGCTGGAACGGACACAGCTTCTTGTACAAAAACAGATGTGAACACATTCAGGTTTGTGAAGTTGATGTTGTCAGGAGTGGAGTTAATGTCACCAGGACAAAGTAACAATGCTACGTGATTCAAAGGTCAAGAAAACAAAGTATTCTGCTCACTTGATAGTTGCCTGGCAACATAAGGGATGTTTCATGGTGGTGAATTATTTGAGATATAGGTTTGTTTGTTCCTAAAGTGCTCTTCTGTAGAGATTGTCTGTAGCCAACTGGTTGAAACTGCCTGCTGAAGATGTTGAGGAACACATTTACAAGTTGGCCAAATAGATTTGATACTTTCACAGATTGGTGTCAGTCTGAGAGATTCATAATGTCTTGCTCAAGTTTGCTTGTTTCTGGGAACAAAACTCTGAGCATGAAAAAGAAAGGGCTTACGTTAGACCTACCAGGTGATCTTAACAGTGTGATAAAGAAAGCTGTTAACCTACACAGAGATTAGCAGAAAGGACAAAGATGACAAATGCCACCTTATCGTGGTGAAATGAAGAAGCCACCATCCTGCTCACTGTCTCGATGTGCATACAACCGCTGAAGCGTTAAAACTCAAACTGGAGTAAAATATGTAACAAAAGTCGCTCACCTTGAAGACTGGTGCAATTTGAGACAAATCCTTTTATGTCAGATCTGATCTCTTTTCCAGAAAAATGAATACAACACTGTTGTACAATATAACGGGCCCCTGACACGGGGACGGGACGTTACATATGTTAATACAAACCCGGCTGTTCATATATTTCTGTAATTGCTCAATCTCCCAAAGATTGCCGCAAACTATTTGCAAACTCGTCGTCTCTAATTTATTTATGTCCCGGTCCATACATGGTATTCATGCTATACAAACAGGCGATCCCTTCTCTCAGTAATTATGCCTCGCCTAGACGATCAAATCCTTTTATCACGGAGCTCAAAGGAAAACACACAGCTGACTTGATGTCCTTTCTCGAAGCGACCTCTGTTGCTGTCCTGACTATGCTTACGTCGTCCTTAGTTTTTCTAGTGGTCAAGTCATTCTATTGTTAGACTGGGAATCTCCTAATTCCTATTAGGTGATGCGTGTGAGCGTGACCACTATGTGGCACTCACTACTACAAGACAAAGAAAATGTCGGCTGCCACATGAAAGTACGAGTCCTCGACTGCTTCTGCTCTGACTGCCTAACTGAATCACCTGAAGGCATGTGCACCATCAGCTAGTAAACATTTACAAATTAAAAAAACAAAACAATTTGTGGAATGCAATTTGGGTTATTCCTGTTCTCATCTTGATTTATGTTTCACAGTGGCAGATGTGACAGTAGCAGAAATCAAGAAGATGTGTTTATGAAAGAATGCAAAATAACAAATAAGAAATCTAGTGTGTGAATATTTGGCAGTGTAAAATATAACAAATAGAGTTTGTTATGGTCCTGTTGAGAAATAACAGATACACACTCTGCATATGTTCCCAGACAATAGCTCTGGTGTTATAACTGTTTTCTGTAACACCAAAATTATCATGTCATTAAAAGTACCCCTTACTTGAAGTTATCTCCTTTTCTCATCTGATATGTCAGGGTTTAAAAACACGCTTGCAATTTTCTGTCATTACTTGAGAATTCTAGGCATGTCATTTGCTATTAGAGATTTTATTGCTGCTGAGTTGTCTCCTCTTGGCAGGCCTGTGGTTCTGAGTTGTCTTCTCTTGGCAGGCCTGTGGTTCTGAGTTGTCTTCTCTTGGTAACTCTGTGTCATTGTTATCAATGTGCAGATCCTATACAGCTGCTTTAGGGACTTCCATAAAGGAGTTTGTAACTGTTGGAGATGGTTGTGATAGCTTTCCCCTGACATTTGAAAGTATAGGGCACTTGAAGAGAAATGAGTTCAATAATTGCATATCGGTGAGAACAATGTCTACACATGAGAGAATGTTGGGTATTGATATGGTTTAGATAACTCAAGAGGGGGGCTGAGTGGTCTCAGGGTATAGTGTCTGGCTTGAGTGCTGGAGGTCCTGGGTTCAAGCCCCGGTGAGGGCCGGGATTTTTCATTTGGACTTCTAGTAACAAAATTTCCTCTGGTCTCTGGGTATTGAAATCGTCCACCCGTATGTATTGTTGCGCACGTAAAAAATCCCTTGGCAGTTGGAAATCGAAAAAGAGTAGCATAACAGCGCTGCCCAGGCAAAATTTTCAAGTTAAAAATCTGCTCAAAGTATTTCAGGATCCTCACCGGTGCTATGGAGTTCATGCACTGAGCTGAGATTCAAGCAATACCCTATTAAACATTCTAACGAGACAAGGAGGGAGGATGTATGGCATCCTCAGGATCATTAAAACAAAATATCGTCCAACCCAGATTTGAACTTTTCAAGTTCAAGATGGATACTATACTCCTGAGCCACTCCTGCTCAGAGTTGTGTTTTGTGTAGTGCTTTGGACTTGTCATTCTGTGGAGAAAGGACCAAACCATTAAGCTCAAGCAGATCTTTGGGCCGACGGCTTGTCATTCTGTGGAGAGAGACAGAACCAGATGGGAAAAACCTGGTGCAATGAAGTCGATCCTCTCAACTTGAACTTTGAACTTGGTATTAATATCTTTCTTGGAACTAGTTCTGAACCATCAAGCTCAAGAACAGACCAGAGTTCAACAGCCGCCACCAGCCATGCATCATTCGCCGTTGTTAAAGTGAACAACACAAGATATTTGAAAGTGCTCAAAAGTAAGTTCTCTTCTTCCCCTTCTTCTTATCCCAGTTTTTTTGAATAATGCTTAGACAGGAAGTAAGAATTTTTCTGTAACACCTCAGTTCAAAAGCTCTGATACTTCATATGTCATTATTCTTGACTTTTATCACAGATTATATGTCCATAATGTTAATAAGTTGTATTCAATGTGTCATCTCAAACATATTTCACAAGTCATCTCCAATCACATGTTTCAGATTTTCATCAACTGTTATTTACAACAGCAATATTGCAAAGTATTGTTCCATTATTGCACTGATTAGCAAAAAACAAATACAGATAATTCTTTTGATGTAAAAAGTACAGTAATAATTGGTTGTATCAGGTTTATGGAGGATAAAAACACGATATGAGTCATTAGCCAGGAATAACACATGTGCTGCTTCTACGTCGATCTGACATCTTTTTCCCATCACAATTTGTGCAGATATAGAGGACAGAGCAGCACAGAGGGCAAAACTGAAGGCAGAAAGAGAAGAGCGGAAGAGAAAGCAGGAAGAAGACAAACTGGTAAGTTGGTCAAGGGAAGGTCAAGGAGCCTGTTTCCACATCATCCTGGCATATTTTGATTCTGACTCTAGGTGAATACTTTCTTCATTAAGTGACACTTATACACACTTCTTCCATTTGTAATGGCTAATTATATCCCCACAGACAAGTTTTATGTGTGTCCTCTTCCACACACTCATTCCCACTTCGTAACCCAAAGAGTAACATATGTGAAGAGTTGAATATGAATGAGAGAAACATATCAAATATAGTTTATATATTATCAATAAGAATAAAATAAAGAAAGGTTTCTCAATGGCAATAAAACAACAGTCCCATCTCATCATCGGAAAGACCAACATTTGTGGCAGTGAAAAGTGGCAGTTGCCGTTGTATCTCGAATCAGGTCAGTATAATTCACTTGAGAATTCTTGTAGCTTGTCTTCATGACAATACATCTTGTATTTTGTCTTCATGATAATTCCCCCGCCCATTCTTGACATCTATGTCACTCTGTCCCATGATATTGCTAGACTGAGTGTAGCAAAGTGAATGAATGAGTCAATGAAGTCTATTTGCCTTGTTGGGCAACATGTCCTGGCCACTAGATGGGACAAGTGTGTATAACAGGTCATCCTGGGTTGGACCCACTAGATGGGTGTATCACAGGTCATCCTGTGTTGGACCCACTAGATGGGTGTATCACAGGTCATCCAAGGTTGGACCCACTAGATGGGTGTATCACAGGTCATCCTGGATTGGACCCACTAGATGGGTGTATCACAGGACATCCAATGTTGGACCCAACTAGATGGGTATGTCATGGGACATCCAAGGTTAGACCCGCTAGATGGGTGCAACACAGGACATCCTGGGTTGTGCCCACTAGATGGATGTAACATGGGAGATTTTGATGAGAGTTTTCTAACTGGTTGAAATCTTTCAGGTCCAGCTGCAGAAGATTGAGGAGGAGACACAAAGGACCCTGGAGGCAGAGAGGAGGACCAAGATTGAGGCCTACAGGCAGAGGAAACTTCTGGAGAAGCAGGTCAGTTGAGTGCTTGTTGTTAGTTTGTGTTGCATATGGCGGTGATGATGGTGGTGGTGGTGGTGGCGGCAAAGTTCAGCTACATGTCAGTGAGGCTTATTAGAGCTAATGATATTAAACCAAATGTTTAAAACAGTCGCCTAAAAGTTAACAGGGTCGACTCCGTTGCATCGGGTTTTATCCCATATGGCTCAGTCTCTTTCCACAGCGGGGATTGCTGAAAGCATTGCACAAAGCACAAACTCTGTAGCTCCAGCGATGACCCCAGGAGTCTCAGAAAAATGCACTCATGAACTGAAGGACAAACCCACAACCTTTGGAGCCAGAGTCAGATGGTTTGACCACTTCGCCATTTAGACTCCCATTTTTAAACCAAATTAAACCCAATTAAACCAAACATTTCTGGTAACTATGTTGGCTCTGTGGCGATGGGGTTAAAATTACAATTCGTAATCCCGCATACCACGTTCAAAACACAGCCGCTGGCGATTTGCAAGCAGACAGCCTTGCATTGGTTTCCATTCAATGGTATGAGTGCCGGTCATTCAGAAAGCAATGGCAAACTACTGAACGTAAAATTGCCAAAAATCACAAACAGTCAAAAAATGTTGGGGTTGAGTGCAACATCCTGTAAAGGATATCAACTAACTAGCCTAGTGTACGAGAGATGGCAAGCATCCTGGAAATATGAGTATGATCGGACACGAGTTCATCGCTGGGGCTCATCACTTGTCATAGTAAGGGAAAGATCGTCCACCTAATCCTCCTTGCTCTCATGTCTACAGAATGTGATGGTGCTATCGTACCATGGACCCATAGCAGGAAACTACATCGGGACAATTAAACATGAACAACTAAGTGAGATGGTCAGGCTTTCGTGACACCAGCCATCTTGACTGCTCATGGTGTGAAACTGGATCGACCACATCTGTGCTTGTATGAAATATTACATTGTACTACTGCATGTAACCGGTGACTGTAGATTGTAACCCGTGTCTGTGGATTGTAACCCATGTCTGTAGATTGTAACCAGTGTCTGTGGCTTTAGGGGATAGTGAGGTGTGCAATTTCATCATCCTGCGCTGAGAGCTCAAAATCAGCCGCCGGATATTTGGAAGCAGACTGCTTAGCATTGATTTTGATGGTATGAGCGTTGACTGTTCAGAAAGCAATGGTAAACTGCTATGAATCATAAATGACCATAAATGCTAGGGTTGATTGCAAGATCCTGTAAAAAAAAACATGCAATTAACTTATGACTGCTTGTATGTTATGTGAAATGTTGTTGTTATTGTTGATACTGTTGTTGCACTGTTGTTCATGTTCTGTTTTCTCCCCTACAGAAGGAAGAAGAGAAGAGGAAGCAGTTGTTGCAGTTGGAGGAGATGAATAACATTGCCGACGAGCACTACAAGAGGTCGTTGATGAAATACAGGGGTTTACTTCCCTTCAAGAAGCTGATTTCACTGAGGAAAAAACAGTGGAGCATGTCCGTCAGGCACCGGGATAGGGGAGTTTTGAGGTAAGGGAGATGAATGGTGTAGTATGGGGGGAGTTGTGAGGTATGGGAGATGAATGGTTTAGTGTGGGGGAAGTTGATGAGGTATGGCAGGTGAATGGTGAAGTGTGGGGGGAAGTTGTGAGGTATGGCAGGTGAATGGTGAAGTGTGGGGGTGAGTTGCGAGATAAGGGAGATGAATGGTGTAGTGTGGGGGGGGGGGAGTTGTGAGGTGTGGGAGATGAATGTTGTAGGGTGGGAGGGGGTGGTGAGGTATGGCAGGTGAATGGCATAGTGTGGGGTGAGTTGTGAGGTAAGGGAGATGAATGGTTTGTGGGGGGAGTTGTGAGGTATGGCAGGTGAATGATGTAGTGTGGGGTGAGTTGTGAGGTAAGGCGATGAATGGTGTAGTGTGGGGGGGAGTTGCAAGGTATGGGAGATAAATAGTGTAGTGTGGGGGGAGTTGTGAGGTAAGGGAGATAAATGGTGTAGTGTGGGGGGAGTTGTAAGGTAAGGGAGATAAATGGTGTAGTGTTGGGGAGTTGTAAGGTATGGGAGATAAATGGTGTAGTGTGGGGAGGGGAGTTGTGAGGTATGGGAGATAAATGGTGTAGTGTTTGGTGAGTTGTGAGGTATGGGAGATAAATGATGTAGTGTGGGGTGAGTTGTGAGGTAAGGGAGATGAATGGTGTAGTGTGTGGGGGGTTGTGAGGTATGTGAGATAAATGGTGTAGTGTGGGGTGAGTTATGAGGTAAATGAGATGAATGGTGTAGTGTGGGGGGAGTTGTTAAGTATGGGAGATGAATGGTGTAGTGTGTGGGAAGTTGTGAGGTATGGGAGATAAATGGTGTAGTGTGTGGGAGAGTTGTGAGGAATGGGAAATAAATGGTGTAGTGTGGGGGGAGTTGTGAGGAATGGGAGATAAATGGTGTAGTGTGGGGGGAGTTGTGAGGTATGGGAGATAAATGGTGTAGTGTGGGGGGAGTTGTGAGGTATGGGGGATGAATGGTGTAGTGTGGGGGGAGTTGTGGGGTAAGGGAGATGAATGGTGAAGTGGGGGGGGGGGAGTTGTGAGGTATGGGAGATAAATGGTGTAATGTGGAGTGAGTTCTGAGGTAAGGGGGATGAATATTGTAGAGTAGGGGGAGAAGAATTTTGAGGTATGGGGGATGAATGGTGTAATGTGATGGATGAGAGTTGTAAGGCATAGGAGTTCATGTAGTGTGGGGAAGAAGGGTTGTGAGGTATGGGACATGTGTAATTTGGGGGAGGTACTTGTTAGATACGGGAGATAGTGAAATGTAGGAGAGGGACTTGTGAGGCATGGGAGAGGAATGGTGTATAGAGGGAGGAGCTGCGAGGTGTATCGAGGGAGGAGCTGTGAGGTATGTGTGGGAGATGAATGGTGTAGTGTGGGAGGGGGGCCTGTGAGGTGGGGGAGATGAATGGTGTAATATGGGTGGAGCTGTGAGGTCTGGGGGGATGAATGATGTAGTGTGTGTGTGGGGGGGGGGGGGGGGGCTGTAAGGTATGGGAAATGAATGGTGTAGTTTTAGGGGAGTTTTGAGGTATGGGAAATGAATGTAACTATGGAGTTCACACTTGTGATGCTTTCGGCAGGTGGTTTGCTGTTCTACAGAGAGGTCAAGCCACACAGGATAAAACCTGGTTCAATCAAGTTGATCCCTTTTGTCTTTAACCCTTGACGTTTGTATCCATACATGCCTTAGTCTCCTCCCACAGACCACTAAAAGAGCATCTCAGCACAGTGCACAAATTCCATAGCACTATCAAGGATTCACATATCTGTGTACTACTACTACTACTATTACTACTACTACTACTACTCATCATCATCATCAAGTGCCGTGCCGGCTGGCGTAGGCATTCATGGCTCTCCATAGATCTCGGTCTTTGGTTTTCTGGATCAACTCTGCTGCTGATATTCTCCATGCCACCGTCTCAATCCATCCAGCATCACTTCTCTTGGTCTACCTCTGCCTCTCTTCCCCTCGATCTTTCTAGTTGTTACGATGTTCTCCAATGCCTCTCTTCTCATCACATGACCGAGGAAAGCTGTTTGTCTCTGTCTTATTGTTGTATATAATGTTCTAGTTTCATTAGCCTGTTTCAGGCAGTCATCGTTAGTTACTCTGGCAGTCCAAGGAATTCGCAACATTCATCTCAGGAACCACATCTCTGTTGCTTCTAATTTCTTCTTAATTTGTTCATTTACATTCCAAGATTCACTGCCATACAGCAAAACTGGTTCTACATAGCATTTCAGCACTCTCTTTCTTACATTCAGTGACAGTGACTTATTGCATAAGATACTCTTCATTTTCTGAAATGCAGCTTTTGCCTGCCCTATTCTGCTCCTAATCTCTGTTGTACATCTTCCATCTGATGTTATAAATGCCCCTAGGTATCTAAAATTATCAACTTGGTTAAGGATTTTCCCTTCTATTTCTATGTCACATTTTGGTGTCACCATTTTCTTAGATATTACCATTGTTACTGTTTTCTTGATATTCAAGTTGAGTCCTTTCCTTGCACTCTCTGTTACTACAATGCCTAATAATTGTTGTAGGTCTGTTGAATTATCCGCCACCAATACTGTGTCATCTGCATAGCGTATATTATTTATATTATAACCTCCAACTAGTATTCCTGGCATCTCTTTGATCTCTCTCATTATTACTTCGCTATACAGGGAGAAAAGATCTGGTGACAAGACACACCCTTGTCGTACTCCTAGCTTTATCTGTTCGTAACTACCCTCTTTATTTCCCATTTTAATTGCTGCTACTTGGTTCCAGTAAATATTCTTTATTATTCTTAAATCTTTTCCATCAGTGTTGATATCTTCCAACATTTTAATCAGTTCATCATGTTTTACTTTATCAAATGCCTTAGTATAATCTATGAAACACAAATATATGTCCCTCTGTTTCTCTATTGACCTTTCTATTAGTGTCCGCAATGTATAAATTGCATTGTTTGTGCCCTTTCCTTCCACAAATCCATACTGTTCTTCACTAATTTCCATTTTTGTTTTCTTTTTGGTTCTTCTCATTATGATTCTGAGTAGAAGCTTAGTGATATGGTTTATAAGGTTAATTGTACGAAAATCTTCACAATCAATTGCTCCTGGTCTTTTTGGTATAGCTATAAATACAGATTTCAGCATATCACTGGGTAAATATCCACTGCTGTAAATATCATTCAACATTTTGGTTAATATATCTACTCCAAATTCTCCCAATACTTCTAATTCTTCTATTGTGATTTCATCTGGCCCAGCTGTTTTTCCTTTCTTCATACGTTTCATAGCGTCAGCGACTTCTTCTTTCAGAATAGGTGGACCTTCTAAGTTACTATCTTCTGTTAATTCTGCCCTTTCTCCTTCATATAATTCTCTTATATACTCATTCCACCTCTTCATTATAGCATCTTCCTCTAATATTATCTTTCCTGTTTTTGATTTCAAACACCCTGTATTTATTCTTATTTTTTTTCCTGTAAGCTCACTGATTTGTCTGTGCATATTTTTTGTATCTTTAATGGAATTTAATTCAATTTTTTTGCATTGCTCATTTAACCAACTTTCTTTAGCCTTCCCACATTTATCTTTTATTTCTTTATTTATCTTAGCGTATTCTTGTTTGTCATTTTTATACTGTTTTCTTTTGTCCATCAGGTTTAAGATATCTTCATTCATCCATTTTTTCTTAGCTATTTTGCCTCTCTCTGGTAATACTTCTTTGCTAGTTTGATGAATGGAGTCCCTTAACATTTCCCATTGTTCATCTATACTCTGTATTTTAGTTATTGCATTGTACCTATTTTTCACAGTCACTCTGTATTGTTCTTGCATTTCTTTATCTATTTTTAGAACCTCTTTATTAAGTCTCATGTTCTTAACCATTTTTTCCCCTCTCTTTAATCTTACTTTTATTTGTCCACATAGTGGTACATGATCACTATTACAGTCAGCACCAGGCATTGTCTTTACATTAATTAAAGAATTTCTAAATCTTTTATTAATTAGTATGTAGTCAATTTGGTTGCGTATTTTCTTATCAGGGCTTATCCATGAGTACAGTCGTCTTTTATGGTGTTTAAACCATGTGTTTCCAATTATCATATCATTGATATTTGCCCATTCTATTAGCTTTTCCCCTCTTTCATTTCTTGTACCTAAACCATAATTCCCCACTACATCCTCCATTTTTCCCTTTCCTACTTTTGCATTAAAATCACCAAGTATTATCTTTATTTCTTGTGATCCAATTTGAGCCATCGCCATTTCTATTTCGTCGTAAAAGTGTTGTATTTCTTCATCACTACTGCTTGCTGTTGGTGCATATACTTGTAAAATATTTATGTCTATTGGTTTGCCTTTGATTTTTACCATAATAACTCTATCTGAAATACACCAGTATCCATTAATTGACTTGGCTGTTTTTTCATCTAATATTATTCCTACACCTTTTTCATGTGTATCCCCTCCAGAATAAATTATTGTGTGATTGTCAGCTATAATTTTGCCCGATCCCTTCCATCTCATCTCACTAACGCCTAGTATATTCATTTTCATGCTATCCATCTCTCTTAGAACATTGGTCAACTTTCTTAGCTCATTTAATGTCCTAACATTCCATGTTCCTACTCTAAATTTATTTATTTAGGTTAAGATTTTGCCATCAGTAGCTGGATGACGGTCTGGTGTCACCTGTGGCTCATGACTGTCCCTACCGGACGAGGATGCCCTAAGACAGCCATTAACGTCCTTCACTAACTTTGATTTATGTTTTGCCATGAAGTCTTGGGAAGATAATGTGGTGGTTTCCCCTTGCCTTCCACATTCACATGGTGGTCTTTTTACCTCTGCTTTTGACAGCCATTTCCGACTGCAAGGACAAGTGAGTGCCCTGCTCTGCTCAGCTGCAGAGTTGTCCACTTATTCTGGTGTACTACTACTACTACTTTACTACTTACCTCTGAAGTCAGAGTGGGTTTGCCTGATGGCGAGGGACACTGTTAATAGGGAAAGCTAACCCACACGCAAAATTCAGTCCATCATTACTATAAAAATAGTGTGTATGGACTATGCTTGAGTTCAAAGCGAGCGAGGCTCCTCCCCCCCAAAAAAATACTTCTACCACCATTACTACTACTACTGCCACCATTACTACTACTACTACCACCATTACTACTACTACTACTACCACCATTACTACTACTACTGCCACCATTACTACTACTACAACTACTACAACTACTACTACCACCACCAACAACACTACTACTACTACTGCTACTATTAGTACTATCACCACCACCACTACTACTACCACTATTACTACTACTACCACCACTACTATTACTACAACTACCAACACTACTACTACTACTACTACTACTACTACCACCACTAACTACTACTGCCATGATCCTATATCAGGTCATGTTGCGCTGATAGGGTACAGTTCAGAGCTACCTACAAATTCAGCGTGAAGATCGACCCAGTTCAGAAATTCACACTTGGCAGGAAAAGAGCAAGCGAAGAGCTGAGAAGGGGATACTACTACTACTACTACTACTACTACTACTACTACTACTACTGCTATGACAACTGCTGCTGCTGCTGCTGCTACTACTACTACTACTACTACTACTACTACCACCACCACTACTACCACTGCTGCTGCTCCTACTACTACTACTACTACACTAGGGTTCTCATCTGGTAACGGGTTCGATTCCAATGTGGTTTCCAAACTGGCCCGGCCTCCCAGATTGTCCCAGCCTAACATGGGTACCAGCAATGCCATTGGAAGTAAAAGCAGCCAGTATAACACTGACCCCGTCACCCACCGAGTGCTGGATGGTTTATACAAACACTGACCCTGTCACTCACTGAGTGCTGGATGGTTTATACACCCACTGACCCTGTCACCCACTGAGTGCTGGATGGTTTATACACCCACTGACCCTGTCACCCACTGAGTGCTGGATGGTTTACACAACCACTGACGTCACCCACAGAGTGCTGGATGGTTTATACACTGACCCGGCACCCACTGAGTGCTGGATGGTTTATACAAACACTGACCCCATCACCCACCAAGTGCTGGATGGTTTATACAAACACTGACCCCGTCACCCACCCAGTGCCGGATGGTTTATACAAATATGGTTTTAGCACCATATACCCAACGTGCCTGATCTTGTAAGAGGGACCTTTACTTGGGTCTCCTAATTTTTTCATACTTATCCGAGAAGACTAGACATTTGATCCACTGCCCCAGTATTGTATAATCCATGTCTTATTCAATCCATGCCACGAACAATGTGGATCATGCGAGGTTAGATAAAACATGGACACAATGCAGTCAGAGAGGAGAGTTTCCCGTTTCTTCTTTCTCCCTGTTCTGTACCATCCTGGTCTTATTTTGTACAACCCAGTGGTTAGATAAAACAATGTAGACAGAATGAGACCATTCCTCCCTGTTCTGTACCATCCTGGTCTTATTTTGTACAACCCAGTGGTTAGATAAAACAATGTAGACAGAATGAGACCATTCCTCCCTGTTCTGTACCATCCTGGTCTTATTTTGTACAACCCAGTGGTTAGATAAAACAATGTAGACAGAATGAGACCATTCCTCCCAGTTCTGTACCATCCTGGTCTTATTTTGTACAACCCAGTGGTTAGATAAAACAATGTAGACAGAATGAGACCATTCCTCCCTTCTCTTCCAGTCAGTGTCTTCGGGCCTGGAGACTGTTTGCTGATGAGGAAATGAACCGGAAGCAGAGTATGGCAGACCAAATGTACCAAGTTCTGGTGATTAAACACACATTTCAGAAGTGGAAAAATGTAAGCATATTGTCATTTCATTTGTTCAACATAAACATCGCTTTCACTCTTCTACTTTGGTTATATGTTGGTGCTGGACAAGACCCACACTGAGATAACCTGAGGATAGTATAACTAGACACTTTCTTGTCTCGAACCCACATGCTGAATAACATATTGGGATAGCTAAAAACATAAAAATTTGAGACAGAAAAGAATAATGTAGGGAGAACATGCAAGGCAAACAATAGGACGGCTGGGTGTCAGTTGGTTGATGGCCGCCTAGGCCCCAGTGGGGAATACAAGGCACACAATAGGAGGAAGAATTTGGTTATGGTCTTTAGTCTTTCTCCCTCATTGCTTGGGTGTAGACATACACCGTGGCCTTACTGAACCTTTCCTCTTCTATGCTTGGGTGTAGACATACACCGTGGTTTAACCTTATCTTTTCTGTCTGTGTAAAGGCAAACTTTGACCTTTAACCTTTCCACTTCTACCTCGATATGTAGAGGTCATTTGTGCTCTTGTTTGGTGAAGAGATTCTTCTGTTGTCTTCAGATGAAGAGGTTCTTCCCTTGTGTTTTCAGATGAAGAGATGTTTGCCTTCAGATAAAGAGATTCTTTCCTTGTTTGCCTTCAGATGAAGAGATTCTTCCCTTGTTTGCTTTCAGATGAAGAAATTATTTCCTGTAATTGTTTATTATTTGCTCTTCCACTCTTGGGTGTAAGGTACCTCTACACCCAAGTATGGAAGTGGAATGGCTTGTTGAATGTAAGCAAGAACACAGTTGCTGATGTACAAATGATGACAAAAATTTTGTTGTATGCTATTTGCAGATGCTGGGCTTTAATGATTTACTAGATAATGTTAGTTCAGTAGTTTGCCATTGCCTTCTGAACAGCTGACGCTTCATTCAGACAAACAGTTGTATAAAGGCAGGAGATAATGCCACAAAGACATGAAAGGCAAGGCATGGTACAGGAACAATAACATTCTTAGACAGAAAATGAAGATCATATCTTGTGTGTGATAGACCAGCATTGTTTACGTCAGGAGGCAGGACATTGCCAACGGAAATAATCACATGCATAAACTTCATCGGAGCATTAGCTTGGTTGATAGGGAGCTTGGCTGATATTGTTATTAGCACTTTTGGACAAGGGTCTGACACCTGAGATCAACATCTCACTAAGTCAGTAATGAGTGGCCACTAGTCTTCCCTGCATTTAAGACATACAAAATATGATGGCGTATCACATCACTGACCCGTGTTACCGCTTGGGGACATGTGTTTGTTGTTTATAACCTTCGTCGCTGTGCTCATGTCAACGAAACAAACAAACATTTCAGCTGAACATGTTCTGCAGTATTGTGCTCTGTACATCTTGTATGGCTTGAAAGAGTGTAGTGAGGTGTACAGTTGCTTTCCTTAGATACCTAATTTAAGCTTCATTGTGTCAAAACAACGCCATGTCCTGATTTAACCTGCACACATAACCACAAAAGCAAACCTCCTTGGGGTTGATGGGCTTAAAGGCACAGCCCCTAGCTATGAATAGAGAAGGTTAAGTTTGAATCATAGCGTGGATTTTTGCAGAAAAAGGAACCTGAGGATGTTACACAGCTCCCCTGATCTTGAGGTAGAACATCAGCCATCTAGATTTATTGGATAAGACCAAAAAACTAGAATAATCTGTTTACTTATTACACACAATAACAAATCCCTTGACAGCTGCAAATCAACCAGATTGTACTGAACAGGCTGCTACCCACATAGATTTCAAAACTAGAAAACCTACACACAACCTAATATTTATGTGGTTCTGATATACCCATATCAGATCCTTGCTGGGGCTACAGAGTTTGTTTGGTTCACTCTGTTGAGAACGTCCTTGTGTCTATGAGAGGAGACCGACACACAATAAAAGTGGTCCTTTTTTTGACAAAACTCACTGTATGTAGACAATCCCTATAACACACACCAGCAAGACACCCAAACCCCCTGGATGTAGACTATCCCTATACCACACACCCCAATCCCCTGTATGTAGACTATCCCTACACCACACACCAACCACACACCCCAATCCCCTGCATGTAGACTATCCCTATACCACACACCCCATTCCCCTGCATGTAGACTATCCCTACACCACACATCAACCACACAACCCAACCCCCTGTATGTAGACTATCCCTACACCACACACCCCAACCCCCTGTATGTAGACTATCCCTACACCATACATCAACCACACAACCCAACCCCCTGTATGTAGACTATCCCTACACCACACATCAACCACACAACCCAACCCCCTGTATGTAGACTATCCCTACACCACACATCAACCACACAACCCAACCCCCTGCATGTAGACTATCCCTATACCACACACCCCAATCCCCTGCATGTAGACTATCCCTACACCACACATCAACCACACAACCCAACCCCCTGTATGTAGACTATCCCTACACCACACACCCCAACCCCCTGTATGTAGACTATCCCTACACCATACATCAACCACACAACCCAACCCCCTGTATGTAGACTATCCCTACACCATACATCAACCACACAACCCAATCCCCTGTATGTAGACTATCCCTACACCATATATCAACCACACAACCTAATCCCCTGTATGTAGACTATCCCTACACCATACATCAACCACACAACCCAATCCCCTGTATGTAGACTATCCCTACACCATACATCAACCACACAACCCAACCCCCTGCATGTAGACTATCCCTACACCATACATCAACCACACAACCCAATCCCCTGTATGTAGACTATCCCTACACCACAACCCCCTGTATGTAGACTATCCCTACACCATACATCAACCACACAACCCAACCCCCTGTATGTAGACTATCCCTACACCATACATCAACCACACAACCCAACCCCCTGCATGTAGACTATCCCTACACCATACATCAACCACACAACCCAATCCCCTGTATGTAGACTATCCCTACACCATACATCAACCACACAACCCAACCCCCTGCATGTAGACTATCCCTACACCACACATCAACCACACAACCCAACCCCCTGTATGTAGACTGTCCCTATACCATACACCCCAACCCCCTGTATGTAGACTATCCCTACACCATACATCAACCACACAACCCAATCCCCTGTATGTAGACTGTCCCTACACCACACACCCCAACCCCCTGCATGTAGACTATCCCTACACCACACATCAACCACACAACCCAACCCCCTGTATGTAGACTATCCCTACACCATACATCAACCACACAACCCAACCCCCTGCATGTAGACTA